>CM074440.1:3152877-3655377 GCA_037101425.1 Elopichthys bambusa | reverse complement strand
CACAATCAAACACCTATGGGGAATTCTGAAGAGACGAGTTGAGCATCACTCTCCATCCAGCATCCAGTCTCTAAAAGAGCTCATTCTTGAAGAATGGAAAAATTGAGGGGAAAAAATAAAATGAATAAATAAATATATAAAATAAAATAAATAAAAACTGCACTAGTGTGAGCTTGTATAGACTGTTGACTTGCATGTCATCAACTGAATTAATAATTTACTTTTACTGTTACCTTTGACCTCCTACAGTGTAATGACTGCACTGAATTTATTGTCCACTGTACTTTGAACAATGAAAAAAAAAAATGGCCTTAGGAAAAGAACAACAGAACAGCACACCTAAACATTCACCTCCCAGTGCAGAGACCCAAGAGACACAGTTACAAAGCGTCCCCTGAGCAATGCTACTGTACACTGAGCTCATGGGATATACCATTATACCAACTCTACCATATTACAACAGTACTTACTTATGGCTAAATCAGAAAAAGAGGCAATAATTGATCCTTACGAGACTTGAAGAATAACAAGTGAATTGTTTATTCCTAAACCCACAGAGGGTAAAACAGTGTAATGAGTGTTTTATTACACACCAGACTCATAAACACAAGTATTTTATTCATTTGGTAAGGTGCAGTTGAGGATAAGATCAGGTGGTAAAAGATATGATAAACAATTATTTAATATAACAGAGTTATCATCTAATTAAACATGTACTTTAGAAATATCGTAAACAGGTCATTAAAAACAGCTGCTTTATAATCAGTATGTTTGCAAGCATTAATATTACTATTGCTCAAACTTTGGGTTAGGGATTATTATGCATAGCTCACCATACATCAGGGACATTAATGATATCTTAAACAAAAAAACAAAAACAAAAAAAGCATGAAAAATGAAAATAAAGGTTCTTTATTGGCATTGATGGTTCCATAAAGAACCTTTAACATCCATGGAATCTTTTGACTCCACAAATAGTGGAAAAAGGATCTTTAGATTATTAAAATGGTCTTCACAAAATGGTTCCTTTAAGTACTGATCAATGAAACGTTCTTTGAGCAACCAAAAATGGTTCTTCTATGGCATCGCTGCAAAACTACCCTTTTGGATCCTTTATTATTTTTAATGTAATATGTAATAAAAATGAAAGAATGAGAGAAATAAAGAAAGAGAAGCAAAGAGATGTGCGATTATCAGGTCCTCTTGTCTAACAAAGGCCTCTGTGTGCGTTTGGCTGGCAGAGAGGATAGGCCGCCTCTGTTTGCTATCATTTGGGCAAACATCAATGCATCTGAATGAGACCTTCACTGGCCTCATGGCAATTAGTAAGCGGAGGGGAACATGGTGTCCTCATTCACAGAGAGAAATTACAGACAACAAAACGTGCACAGTGTATGACAAAATAATCATCATCATATAAAACAGGACTAAAATATTGCTAACGCAATATTCTGTACAACCCAGTATGCATGCATATGACAACATTGCATCATCTGAAAAACATTGTGTTTGGTTAAATGTTTCCATCCACCTCTTTTTATGCGCATTTTGGGATAATCACATGGAGGGGACGCTGGAAGGTAAAGCCAAGATGTGCATAAATTCTAAAATTCTATGCACTCAATTGAGACGGATCATTTTTTTAATCCAATAAGACGACGTGCATAAACTACAATGGAATCACATTTAGCGAATAGCCTAAATCCCTCGATGTGCTACAAAAAAACAAGTGACTTAGCCTCAATAGTGAATGTGATTGGATAACTGGATCTTAAATGTTGCTCAAAATCACAGCACCTCAAATGTTTGTTTGATCACCCTGAAATGCCTGAGTCAAAGTCTGTCATCAGAATTTGGTATAATAACCTCCTAGAACCGTCTGACATGACTGCGTTCCCAAACAACAGGCATCCGAACGCAAGATAACATGACAGCGTTTATTGGGTTTCATCTGATACGCAAGTCATTTATGAAAAAAAGCCACAACTTCCATTTTTATTACAGATATTTTGCGGCAAATTTCCCAGGAAGTGAAGATTTTGATCTCTTGAAAACGTGGGATGAAAACGCTGCTTTATTCGCAAATGTTTTACGTGCTATTCTAATTTGCCGCACAAATTAGATTTGATTTTGAAATTAGATTTCCTGCAGGGAAGCTCCACTGAATTTAAACACATTCCCAACACCCTGAAGAATCACTTATAAGATATTGGTGGTGATTTCATAAATACTTTCAGCTACTAATTTCAGTTGCATCTCCATTTAACACATTTGATCATGATTATTGTCACGTTTACTATTTTAACAATGTCTTTACTACTTTTCTGGATGTTGAATTTGGTCATTTCATTGCTTTCTATGGGAGATAAAAAATTAAAAAAAACCTTGGATTCAATCAAAAACATCTTAATTTGTGTTCTGAAGATGAACGAAGGTCTTACAGGTTTGGAACAACATGAGGGTGAATAATTATAAAATTTCATTTTTGGGTGAACTAACTCTTTAAAAAAACATGTGCATCACAATCCACGTGTGACGGAAAAACAATCAGAAATAGGAGGCATTTCTTTTCATTGCAGCCAAGGACTATATTTAGACCGCATTGAGTATTTACTGTAGATCGGCAGTGAGCCAAACATGATAACACAGCACTTGATCATATTAAAAAGGAAAAACACTCTTATTATTGCTCTGCCACACCTTCATCTTTGTATCAGCTCGTTTCTGGCCAACTCTGGAATCTTGTATTGCTTATGCAATACATTAAAAGGGGGGTATCACACACAGTTTCTGCCAATCTCATGTTAATCTTGAGTACCTATAGAGTAGTAGTGCATCCTTCAGATCTCCGAAAAGTCTTTAGTTTTATCATATTTATAAAAGATACATACACTGTACCGAGTATTTCTGAAAACAGCCGAGCGCCTGGAGGTGTGTTGTGTGAGCAGAGCTAAAGAGTCACGAGCACGCGCAGCTTTTGCGTAGAGATCGTCTGCGAGCTATCAATGGTCAGCTAAACAAATGTATTTAAACACACAATACACCATCGCAATATCCCTGGATAACTTTTGAATCACTATAATGAATATAGCGTATAGTGAATGATGAATAATGAATTTATGAATTCACTACGTTCGTGTTGTTTACATTATATGCACTTAGGCAACTATTGCCAATAAAACAGACATTTGAAGCGGTTTTACTCACCACCTGCGGTTCTGACTCATGACCGGGATCATTATCACTGGGACCGCTCCATCTTTCAGTTTCAAACGATCTGTAAATCCAGCGTAGAACTGGACCTTGTTTATGAAACCATAAGCGCCGATCCGGAGGGCTCGAGCAGCCACGGAAAAACACGAGATATTCTCCATTCATTTTAACCAATAAAAAAGTGATTGCAACTATCAGTTTCTATTGTTATTTTAATAACAAATACCAAGAGCGAATCAACGTAATGCATGAGCACAAAACTCTCAGCTCCACTGAACGCTGGGTTCTTTAGGAAGCAAGGTTATCTTCCCCTCATAACCAAAAACACACTTCTTTGGTGACATTGTTGATTTCATGGTCTAAAAACAAAGTGATAAATTCCGAAAAGCCGAACGCATGTTGATGGGCGTGCTCTTGCTCTCTCGCTCTGGTCAACGTGTGCGCATGCGCTCTTCTAGGAGAAATCCGACCTTTATGATGTTACAAAGGCCCGTACTCGAAAAAAAGATTGCCAAGTTTATGAGGATTTGGAAGGATTTGGTCATACGTCCAACTCTGTTTTGAAACTTTGGCTATGTTTAGCATGAGAATCCAACTCTTTAACAGTGCAAAAGTCAGAATACATTAAAATAGCATTAAATTACATTTAATGCAAGTCTATGGGATCAGAAAAGTAAAAGCTCATAAAAAGGTGCTTATATTAAAAGCACTGAATTTTAATATTTAGGGTAATCAATCTGAAAAAAAAAAAAAAACCTTAAATAATTAACTTTAAAGAGGCCATAAGATGCTTTTTAAATGTCTTCCTTTAGTGTGTAATGTATCTGTTTGTGCATGTATAGCATGATCTGCAAAGTTACAAAGCTCAGTCTCCCACAAAAGAGATTTATTCTATCTAACAGAATACACAGCAGACCTGCCTAAAACGCATCGATCGAAGTCTAGATATTACTAGATATTGTTCTGATGTGTCACAATGTGAATCTTCTTATGCATGATATAATTTAGGGCTAGATATTGAAGACTCAAGATTAGACCCTTCAGAGGTTATGTAAGGAAGTAAGAGAGAAGAGACACGTCCATAAGCATCAATTAAATATCAACACAAAAATCAACTAAGGATATCTCTCCATTCACTTCACCTCTCAGAGTAAATAAAGAGCAAACGTGTCATCTTTTATGGTGCAATCCATAAAAACTGAACTGCCTTTTCTAACCAGCCCGGAAGAAACACTAACTCCTATTTGATGCATCAACTAACTGCCTTTCACGTTGGCTCCATAAGTAACATCAGCTTTTAAGCTCACATATAGTTGTAGGAACTAGAATGGCTACTGCTCAGGTCAGGACTAATGGCCTCGTTTGATCTCTGCTGGCCCACGTAATTTGAGCAAGATTAATCCCTTTGCTACGTCATAGGTTTGAACTTTGCTTAAAATACATCAATAGAGAGCTGGTTTTCAGAGGCAGATGAACAACAAACATGTGGTTAATAAACAACAATGAAACATAATTTAAAAGATGTGTTAACCGCTTTACTTCTTTAACAAACATACACACTACTGTTCAAAAGTTTCAAAAGTTGAAATGGTATTTTTGATCAATTTAACAATTAATTTTTTATATTATATTATATTATATTATATATATATATATATATATATATATATATATATATATATATATATATATATATATATACACACATACATATACATATACATATACATATATATATATATATACATACACACACACACTCAAATATATATACAATTTACTGATTGTAAATGAGACGTAGACACAATTTCTAAAATTATATAAAATACACATTTTTACATAATATGTATTCCGCTTTCAGTAAAAATGTGATCCATCATTACACAAATCTATTTTTTTATGCACACTATTTTAAATGCACGTACGGCTTGTATAAGGTTTGGCTTCCCTTTCCTCCGTCTTTCTAGGTGAGACTGTTGTTGCGGATAGAGGAAGTTCAGGTGTCCCTGTAGAGCAGGACTGTAATGATGTCTGCAGGGAATCATAACCAGATAACTTAAATCAAGCCTCGGGGAAAGCTTAATTACAAGTGCTGCTCTTGTTTTCTAACTCTCAAAGAGACTTTATTTTCCTTCTCTCCTAATTCTTTTAGTCCAGCATTAAGCCTGTCGGGGCTCTCAGCACCTCCTCTCTCTCTCCCGGGCCCCAGCGCTCTCTTCCTGCACTTGTTTTTCTCTCCTTTGATCACTTTTTGTACTGTAACTAAAAGTCAGTCAGAGAGTCTTTGCAGACAACTTCACCTGTCTCCTGAGGATCCTGTCTCCCGCTTCATCTTCTTTGCCATCCATTACATTTTCCAAATGCAGATTTGTGGTTTCCTGATTATTAAATTATGGCTTTGCGACAAACAAATGTAAACACACACACACGGACTTAAACACACAATTGCTTCATGAAAAAATGCTATATTCTAACTCAAAAGGGCACACGCCTGTGAATTATATCCATATAATTAAATACTGTGTCATATATCCTATGATCAATGCTCAGTTATATTTAAATGCTGAATCATGCTCTTCATTATTATACTGACCACAGAAGGGTCATTTCTGCTGCACAATACATTTTCACGCTCACATCATATATATCTTGGTTTAATGGGATAAAATATTAAACTAATATGATTTACATCTTCTAAAGAGGTTAATCATATAGATTGATGGTATTAGTTTGTGCTACTCTAAAACATTCAGTCCTGTTTGATAAAATTTCAAAATCATTTGATAACATTTCAAAAGGTGTATAATAAAAAATATATTAAAATATTTTTTA
The DNA here is from genome assembly GCA_037101425.1 of Elopichthys bambusa. NCBI lineage: Eukaryota > Metazoa > Chordata > Actinopteri > Cypriniformes > Xenocyprididae > Elopichthys > Elopichthys bambusa. The sequence goes on along the minus strand of CM074440.1, from coordinate 3,649,332 downwards.
AAAATAAACTTGGTGTGTCAAGTTTTAGTTAACTGTAAATCCCTCACAGACCGATGCTAACTTTACCTAATAAAGTTAATAAATAATTTATTGTTGTAAAGACGAAAACACTGTTTTCACAAAAATATGAAGCAACACAACTGTTTTCAACATTGATAATAATCAGAAATGTTTCTTCAGCAGCAAATCAGCATATTAGAATGATTTCTGGGATCATGTGACACTGAAGCCTGGATTAATGATGCCGTTTTGATCACAGGAATAAATTACATATTAAAATATATTCAAACATTAAACAGTTGTCTTAAATTGTAATAATATTTTACAATATTACTGTTTTATTATATTATTGACGTCTTTCCGTGGTTGAAACACTGATTGAGCGATTATATAAGACATGATACATTTCAGTATGTTGTACTTTATCGTTCACCATACCTTCTGATGTTCATTCATGTTTATTTTGTACTGTAACTTGTAGTAAAGAGAAAGAGATGATATTTGGGCTTTACAGCTTTGTGCTTATTGCAATTATTGGATGGCAGGTGCACTACAAATAATGTGAAGTTTATGCAACAGAAAACAGCATAAACTAAAAGATCTTGAGATTAAGATGATCTGTATCGATTAGGGCTGGGTAAAAAAATATATATTGATTTCTCGATTTTTAATCGATTCTCATTTTTATGAACCAATATTGATTCTTAAATACCAAAAATTGATTAGTCTAGTCAGTTTTCAGTTGATGACTGAACAGAACATGTAGCGCGCTTCCCATTCAATAAATCACAATAATCTTTGTGCTTTGTTACTTTTGATATGAAGCAAAGTCGAATCGCTTTAGAGCCTCAGTCAAAGAGAAGCGGCAGTGCGGAGCACATGTGAACATCCTCTCCTCCACTTTAATACCAGTTACAGTGCGAAATAAACATGACTAAACATCTCAAGGTATGTTAAAATACACAGTACAACTTACCGAAATCTGTATCATGTCTCTTGTAATAGCTCAATCAGTCTTTCAACCTCGGAAAGACTTCAATAAAACAGCTTGTTAACAATGTCACGTAACGTCACATTCAACTTACCTCAGAAAAACCATATTCAGTGACCATAAACGTATTAGTCAGCTAGAAAAATGAACTCTAGAAAGCAGCATTCTGATATAGCTACGCACTGTTACATATTCATTATAATGTTCTTCAATATTTAATGCATGTTTGAATAAATCAGTTATGACAGCCACGATTTGAATGTTTATATTTAAAAAGAAAATAATAATAATAGTGTAATAGTGCATTTCAGAGAAGATTTCTAAAACTTCACCAGTACTAATGATAAAAAACATGTTATTAACATGAGATATAAGCTGAGCAATAAACATCAAGAAACATGCAGTCCAGAGAAATCAGAGAAACCTCTAGGTAGTGCCAAAGAGGTCAAGCGTTTTCCATGCGTTCATCTACACTGAACAGCGTATATGTATGCGTGTGTTTCTCCAGCGCTGTGGGGCATTCATAATACCACCAGCAATATAAAGGTCAGAAGCTCCACTCTGTTTCCTATTATAAAAACACATATATCTTCTAGAACGCTGATGACTAAGAACCTGCATCTCCAGTTCTATTATTCATCCTAATACAATGGCAGCTTCCTCTTTGTGTGTCTGATTCAGACAGACAGCTCCCAACTGTCTCATGTCGTAGCTGTGGAGGAAGGGAGCAGAAATGGCAAACTAGAGCTGGCAGTCAAGGTCTGCACTGCCATTAAAATCCAGCCTGCAAACCACATCCTGTGACCTGACCCAACCCAACACGACCGGTGCGGTCAAATCTGAAACATGAAAGTCACGTCATGGGGATCAGCCCTCACTTTTATAGCCAATCAGAAATGCTCTGCGTGTCTGTTAGTGAAACACCTGAAATCGCGGACATCTTTTGTTTCTTTTATTCGTTCATTACAAGCTTGAAACTCAAGTTATTAATGAAACACTGACCTTTAGTTTAGTCCCGCTCACTCTCATCCATATAATGGCAGTGAATAGAGGCCAACATCAAGCTTTTAAAAAAAGATGCAAAAAGTATCACAGAATGGTCGTATATTCCAAGTGTTTTAGGGGTTTGGTAAAAAAAAAAAAATTGTATCTTTTCTTTAACAAAAAGACCTTCCGTGCGAGGCGGTGAGTCCATGAGACTCTATTATAGGGGTGGGGCAAAATATCGATAAGGCGATATTCTGAGCGATACAAGAAACGATACACTGGCACCAAATATTGATATATTAATTAATAAAACAAGGCACTCTAAATAGATTTCCCTGCTCCCAGCATCGCTACTACAAGGCAGCACTCAACACGTGAATGAGGGACACGTGAACATAAGTTAACTAGCCTAAGAAAAATAGGTTTTTACCGGGATGGCGGACAGCAGTGTGAGTCAAATAACAGATGCCCCAGCCACGTTTAATTCAAAGTCTGGACGCACTTTTATGTGACAAACGTAGACTTCTTTGACATTCTTCACAGAGCGCTTACACAGATAGGCAAAGGAGCGTTTGAACGCTCCCGTGTGAATCTGTAAGCGGCAAACACTCGGTGAAGAGTGTCAAAGATGTCTATTTAGAACATTTTTGTGAACATGAAGCGTTGATCATTGAAGCCAATCACAGTCATGTATGTTGAGCGCGTGAACACACAATAGCCCATCAGACGTGTTTAAGAATCCACTCAACAGCGCTCAAAATGCTAGGCTAAGCTAGTATCATCACATTTTTAACATTTTAAAATACTCAAGTCGGTACCTTTATTTTAAGGAAGTTGTTAAAGGTTCCCAGGTCTAAATAAAAGAGGTTGGTAATTTTTTTTATGTAACTTACCAGGATTATATAAAACAAGTCGATAAGAAGTTAACTTAGGCTAAGTGTGTCAGTTTACATGCAACGAAAAGTTTAAGCTTTTAGCATAAGCATAAAATGCTTAATTTACCTAAAAAGTTACATTCAAATTTACAGACTGAAAAACTTTTTGTGATGTTTTATAACAGTTTGGACTTTAATAAAGAGAGAAAACCTGCACTTTTCACTGGCATTTTGTTTTAATAGTTAGAGAGATATCGTGATGTATCATTATATGATTATCTAGCAATATATCGATTATTGCAGAATCTCTGTGTCGTGATATTATCGTTATCGTGAGCCATATATCATGATTCCCACCCCGACTCTATTAGCGCCACAGTTCACTCCGACTCACCCAGAAAATGCACACAAGTTGTAAGAAATCAAAACAATCCATGTACTTTCTTCTCTGAGGTGAATATATTGTGCTCGTCTCATCGCATTCACATCTGTCAACAGTTCCAGTAAAAAAAAAAAAAAAAAAAAGTACATGGATATTTTTGGGGATTTTTAGGTGTTGTATTTTATTTTGTGTTTTTAATAATCTTGATTTCTCACAACTTGTGTGCATGTTCTGGGCGAGTCGGAGTGAACTGTGGCATTTTCAAGGTCAGGATTTTCGTTAAATAATACATTAAATTTAGGTTTGTTTTTCACCAAACCCTATCATATACCCCCAGAACACTTAAAATATATGACACGGACCATTCAGTGATACTTTTGAGTCTTTTTTTAAAAGCTTGATGTTGGTTGCTATTCACTGGCGTTATATGGACGAGCGCCATTGGGAATTTTTTTCCGGCTTTTGTGGTCCGAGAAAGAAAAAACTGCATGCCGCATAAGCATGAACTATCCCTTCAAAGTTAAAAACAGAAATTAGGTACTCATTTAGCAGATGCGTTTATCCAAAGCAGTGTTATTTATTATGTATATGCTATTATAGTTTTTATTCATATTTATATAAACATATATATATATATATATTTTTTTTTTTTTTTTTTTTTTTAATACTTATTTCAGTTTTACTTCTTATTAGTTCTTTTTTCCAGTTAGTAATGTAGTGCTTCAACTTAGATTTATTTTAATTAACTTTTTTTTTCTTTGCCATCAAGGAACGTTACCCAAAAAACACTACATAACCCCAAATCTTAATATTATACAGTAAAAATAACTATATAATCCTTTTGAAACCTTAGAAAAAGTTATGAATTAGAAAAACACATACCCTGACATTATCTGCTTTCAGTGCGTGTGATAAAAATAAATAAATAAATGGAAACATTTAATATACATTAAATTGCATAATGTATATGCTATTATATAGGCCAACAGCCACTGAAAATCCATTACCCAGCCGAGCACTAATCCCAACCAAATCAGATTCTGCACAGGACTAATCAAATATTTCACTCAATTCATAATACTTTCGGAACTCCATCTGCACTATACAGTATACGCTCTGAAAACACAATGCATTTTGTTTGTCATTCATAACGCCTGCTGGTATTGTCTTGTAGAACCTGCTACTGCTTAGTGGCTAAACCCATCCACGCTCAAGCCTCAAGCACAGATGAAACATGACCGTCAGCGATTACATCCAGCATCAATTTCCAACACAAAACCCCTCATTTCTACAGATCCTCTTTTCTATCTACGTGAAAGGCCCGACAGACTATTCTTGTCGTTCAAACACACTCTTGAGTCGTGCCACTGGGCACAGTGTATGAAATGAATCCTGAAGTGGAACAAATAAAAGACAGGGAAAAAGTGGGTCAGAAACCCAGAGCGGTTCAGCAGTTCTGCATGCTGCACTGCAGTGGTGCGCGAGCACGTCAACTCCCACTTCCACAGAGAATACAGGATGCACCGCACAAACTGCCAACGAAACAGTTCGTTAGACCACATTTGAGTTTGAATCAAGCTGAGACACGCTGAGCTGAGGCATCAAGACAGGCATCAGAAGGTCTACTGGGTAAATCACAGTGGATTTCCTTCATTTATGCAGCTGTCAGGCTCAATAGCTCAACCTCGTGTTTGTTTAGACAAACAGATTGAGCCGATAAAGAAAAAACGTCTAATTGTATGGCTAGGCAAGAGACAGATTGGAGTTAATAAAGAGGATAACCAAGGTAAAGCTTAATCCAAATGGAAACGTTTGTTTACAGAGGATCAGCTGTGACACTGCAGTAATGCCATGCTTTACTAATAGATGTAATGGGAACATTTGCAATTACGGTCATTCATTCACTGTCTTAAATACATGTAGTGCAAAAGATTCATCAATGTTAGTGGTTAATGTTAACCAAGTCAAATAGCTATACTGGTTTAGACTGCTGTTATTGAGGAATGCAGACTAAAATATTGACAGTAGTAACAATTTCATGCTGTTTATAGTTAATATGATACAGGAAATAATAGCAAACTAGGACAAATAAAAAAAAAAAAATAAATAAATAAAGTTTTCATCTAAAATACATCACAGTATGTAGAGCTGCACGATTCTGGATAAAACGAGAATCACGATTTTTTGGTTTCAAATAGAGATCACGATTCTCCCGCGATTCTGAATATACAACCAAACAAAAATTTAATTTACTAGAGGTTCCGACAAAATATAAATTGCTGACTCGAATTGCTGGAAAATGTTTGAATGAATTATTTAAAAAATGGTTTTGAATGAATTCAGTGACTCATTAATAAATACTTCTTAATCAGTGTTTTTGAACGAACGATCTTTTGAATGAACGATTCAATGACAAATACATTTTTTAAGAGTCAGTTGTCGCCACCTAGTGGAATTAGATGTAATTGATACAACCGTTATTTGACGTGCCGAGTTCGTTTCAAAAGGTAGCTTGCTCTATTTTGATCGCTATCATAGACATCGGTGTTTAAATACTAACTTAAAACTTATATCTCAGTACTTCTGTGATAATGTGAATATTTGTGACACAGAAATAATTAATGTGTGATTCAGAACGGCTCTCTCTGGCTCTGGCAGCACGAACACAGATTTCCGGTATGATTTTGTCAAAGGTTTAATAGTAGTAGGATCGCGTGGGTGCTTGAATCGAGATCGCGATCTTTTTACGATTAATCGTGCAGCTCTAACAGTATGAATGTAAAAATGCATTTGCATCCTATTTTACATTCAATTCCGGTTGACTTTATGAACCGGAAATATGCTACAGTCTGTTACATACACATATATACACATACAGTCGGTGTATATAAACATCTTATAAATTTAAAATCTTTGCATAATTGGATATATATATGTGAGTATTTATGCCAATAAACACCACAGAAACAGAACATTTTGCCATACTTTTCATTCAACAGGAAATGGCATTTGCATCCTATTTTACATTCATAATGTGATTTACATTTACATTAGAAATGTAAAATAGGATGCAACTGTTGCATAAATTCTCTACTATAGCTTCCTTTATAACTAGTGATAAGTTAAGTCACTGGTAAACAATTTGGCAAGTAAACGCTCGGTTAAGGTTACACATTATTTCGACAGTACACACATTCTACTAACTATAAGTAACTGCAACTACATGTCAACTAACTCTCATTAGAGTATTAGTTGACAGTTAGGTTAGGATTAGTAGAATAAGTAGACATATATAGTTACTTACCATCAAAAAGTGTTAGCAGATATTAAGCAGACAGTATACTAATGACAGTTAGTTGACATGTAGTAGCAAAATTACTTGTAGTTAGTAGAATGTATAAAGTGGAAATATCGAAATAAAGTTTTACCAACCTGTGAAATCCATCAAAAGTATGGCAAAATGTTTCTGTGGTCTTTTATTGGCATACACATACATTTACATTAACATTTATCTAGTGAAGTGAAAAGAAGACAGTAACATGCTAACATTTTAGCCTCCATTGTTAATTTAAAACCTCTAAAACATGCTATAGTCTGTTACACACACACACACACATACATTTAAAATCTGTTTTGTATTATTGGGTATATGAAATATAGGCTAATCTTTTCAAACACAATTGACTAAAGTGACTAAGTAACAAAAGCAAACAACAAATCATTTCAGTCAAAAGTCTAAGGTTTTAGCTCTGTATATGGTCAAACAGCCATTTCAAAGCATCTATGTAAGATGTGGTTGCATACTACGCTTGGAATCACTATTGGTATGGCGCTTCCGAAATGTCCTGTTCTTGTCTGCTCTTGCAGACAGGGGCTAAAAACAGCAGCACACTATCACATCTCCCCAGGGGAGATCAGGCTAAAACCCACCATCTCTGATCTCTGTTCCTCTGAGCACGGCTTACCCCCTTAATCCACACTAGCCATCAAATCTGTGACACATCATTCTTATATTAAACCTGTGAATGTGTTTGGAAAAAAAAAAAAAAGTAATATATCCTTAACCTATTGTTCACTTGTTCATTGTAGACTTCTCAATACACACGATGTGCACAAAATGAAATTTTGTCTTCATAATCTCTCATCAAAATGTAATAACTTGCTTCAATTTTGAAACAATGTTCCTTTTCCACTGACATATAGGCAAACCAATTCCAGAGAGAAAATCAATCACATTTTTACCCTACATTTGTACTCGTTTTTCCTGTTTTATCTAGTTGGAAATACATCACATTACAAATATAAAATGAGCTGCGAGCGCTTGTTCCATGTTGAGAACAATAGTAACAGATTTGCTAAAACACATAAATACTCCTATTGAAATAATGGAAACAAAGTGATTACACACAAAAATTAAAGCAAAAATACATGCATTCAGTGTTCGCAAAATACCTCTTCATATTTGATTGAACCAATGCAATTCTGCAGAACAGATTATTAGGGATGAATCCATGCAAACAAACGAATGAGATTATAATTTTGCAGGTTAAATTACAGAATCATCTCAACCAAAAGAGAAAAACAGCTGGTACTTGAGGCTAATACATTATTTTTGATTAATCATCTTAAATATGTGAGGTATTAGTGATCCCAACCCAACCTCCACAACTAATATTACAACCTTTCTGGCGCTCCTCATCAAAAATCATTATTTTTGTATCATAATCTTATGGTATCTTATGGCCTGTTTACACCTGGTCACTTCACGCGGTTTCTCTGATCGGATAGCTATCCGATCGTGAAAATACCAGGTGTAAATGCCCTCCAAAACGCATTCGAGACCGATTTAAATCCGATCTCCCAAAGCACTTCAGGAGGTGGTCTGGGACGCATTCCTGTCAAAACTGAACGGGTCTAAATGCATCTGGCTGTTGAAACCACATATGTAAGTTTTACTCCTCCCAAAAAAGCTACAAAATAAGCGTGTGAGAGCATGTTGTAGGCTAAATAACATGTTATAGCCAGATATGACAGCGCCACTGCATCAGTATCTTATAAGTATCTTCAGCAAGCTGACACGCAAACTGACGCAAATGAAAGTGAAAGTACGTCGTAGAAGCTCAAAACACAGTCATCTTCATTAAAAATAAAGTGCTGTTGCAGCACTCTCTCCTATTGCGGTCTTTGATTTTGAAATTAGCTGATAAAATGCAGCTCATACTTCTTACTTTTGATGATGTGAACTCCATGAAATTTATATCCGTTTTGCGGAGACACATTTATGTGGCCAAGTGTAAATGGAATCGTTTTGATAAATCAGATAGTTATCCGATCAGAGAAAACGCATGAAGTGACCAGGTGTAAACAGGCCCTTTTGTCAAATGAGAATAAACTGTCGACTAGCGCTATTTTGCCACATACTAGAATATTAAAGCGTAAAACCCTAACGCTCAAAATAATTAATTGGTTTGAGTAGGACAAACTTAAATTAAATTAGTTCAGTCAAATTCATTTTTATGAGTATTTAACACTTTCTTTTTCTTTCAAGTTCACAGAACTGATATATTGTGGTGCGTGTGGCTTGGTTTGAGAGCAGGTATGTTAAATGCTTTATATTTCTGCACTCATTCAGCATATGCTATACCACGTTATTGTTAACTTTCTGAATTAGCTTGTTATAGCTAGCTAAGTTTACACTAATAAAAATGTTCACATTGAGGTTATATGAAAATTTTATGAATTAGTGTACTTCAAGTTAAGAACAATTAAAATGTATGAGTACAAAATAAGTTCTTAGTTAAAACTTTGAATTTCTTAACTTAAAAATGGAGGCAACTGACTGCCTTCTTATTCTTATTCGGGTTTACAGTGTACCAAATATAGTCCAGCATGAATCTAAAGCGACTTAAAAGAGAAGTAAAAAGCAGACAGACACATTAGAAATGTGCCTCCTTTGTGGATTTAAAACCTTGAAAACATGCTGTTCTGTTATAGAGCACAATGGAAACGCTTGAGTTTAATAACAGCATGTTTTAATATAATCTGCATGTTCTTTCTGAAACCGCACTGATCTTCCTGTTTTTGCCAACAGGAAGCTGGTGCAAATGTTCCTCTGCAGAGTATCAGCACATGCATGTGTGATCTACACATTTCATTACAAAAACGGAACCGGACGATCACTCCCTGTTCAAACCAAATCCAAACAACAAATCTCTGCCTTTGTTTCTGAAGTATGCTCAGTTTAAACCAATTTTCAAGATATTGCAGTTTAAACTGTAGCACTAAGAGAAACGATTTCATTTTAAACTGCACTGCACTGCCATGTGCCTTTCTATTCTTCTTTTCTTTCTACTTTGTCTTTGTTACTCTCTCTCTCTCTCTCTCTCAATTCACCACAACATGAAATATTTCCACCGCAAGTATTTGTTGATGCTCTGCAGTTGCTCAGAAAAAGAAGTCATGTTTCCATCTCAGGGTTGCACTCGCACTTATATCATCATGTGCTGGCAAGCATGTACATATGCCTGCGCACGCACACATGACACCAGCTGCCAATCAATTAAAATATACCACTGACAATCTGCAATATATCATCAATAATCATGCCTCCAGTTTCAGCACGATCATCATACTGAATTAAACTAAACGGATCACCGCAGCCAGCACTGACTAAACAAATTCAGCTATTCCCTTAATCATATCAAAGACAAGTCCCATTAATTAAGGGCCAGATGGATAATCTCAGAGCACAAAGAGGATGCCAGTATCTGAGAGAGCGCTGCTTCCGGCTGTTCTGGGTCCGTGGGGTACCAAGAAACAGATGCACAAAAGCTCAGGGTTGAAAGAAAGAGTGTCTTTAAATCATTGCACAAACTGACAGGATGGCAGATGTGTCAAAAACAAGAGTGTAAAACTAATATTCTGCTTTAAAGTTCTTGTCAAGCCCATTTAAGCCATAACTTGAGACAAGGTTGGATCTGATTTCATAATAAGGTATTTGTGGAAAATGGAGAACTGAGAATAGTGCTTCCTGCACCGCAAAAGACATTAGTAGAAGAAAGAAGTGAACATGATAAGATAAAATGACTGGAAAGGGTGTTTGGGAAGGTTCATCAGACAAACCTTTGCCAGGCATTACTGGAACTTTCAGTGAGACTGTGTTTTAGTCAAATAAGACCAAAACAGAGCTTTTTAGGTTTAGGTAGGTTTGACGTAGATAGAAACATAGCCATGTAAAAAAGTACCTCATCCCCACTGTGAAACAAGGTGGTGGATCTTTAATGCTTCAGGGCTGATTTTCTTCCAATGTCCCCAGACAACTTGTTAGGATACATGGTATCATAAACTCCATCAAGTAGCAGATATTAAATCAACACCTGACCCTGTCAGGAAGCTTAAAATTGGCAATGGTTCGATCTTCCATCAGGACAATGATCCAAAACACACCTCAAAAATAATAATAACTGTCACTGCCCACAGAATGAAGGTTTTCCATAAACATAACAGACCCTTGAACCGAAACCCATAAAAACCCTGCAATTTGAAGAAGAGAATCCACAAGCATGGTCCTCTGAATCTGAAGGATCTGGAAAGATTCTGTATGGAGAAATGGACTCAGGTCCCTTTGCATATGTTTGTTAACCTTATCTGACAGTGTCAGTACAGTCAAATCGGTAATATTGCTATATATTAAAGGGGTTGGTTCACCAAAAATGAAAATTCTGTAATTTATTACTCACCCTCATGTCGTTTCCACACCTGTAAGACCTTCATTCATCTTCAGAACACAAATTAAGATATTTTTGATAAAATCCGATGGCTCAGTGAGGCACTTTCAGATGCCCAGAAAGCAACTAAAGACGTATTTAAAACAGTTCACGTGACTACAGTGGTTCAACCCTAATGTTATGAAGCGACAAGAATACTTTTTGTGCACCAAAAAAAAATAATAAAAAAAACAACGACTTTATTCAACAATATGTATTGATGGGTGATTTCAAAACACTGATTCATGAAGCTTCGCAAATCTTTTGTTTCGAATCAGTGGTTCGGAGCATGAATCAAACTGCCAAAGTCACGTGATTTCAGTAAACGCGGCTTCATCACATCATAACTGTTTCCAAATTTCAATGGTTCACCACTGGGGGGGCGTGACTTTGGCAGTTTGATACGTGCTCCGAACCACTGATTTGAAACAAAAGATGCGTAAAGCTTCGAAGCTTCATGAAGCAGTGTTTTGAATTCGGGTGTGGAACCACAGGAGGGTGAGTAATTAATGACAATTTTCATTCTTGGGTGAACTAACCCTTTAAGTGTCGTGAACTAAGCAAGCCAGAGGCGACAATGGCAGGGAACCCAAACTCCATCTGTGACAGAAATGGAGAAAAAAACCTTGGGAGAAACCAGGCTCAGTCGGGGGGCCAGTTCTAGCCAAACGAACCAACATGATGTGGTTATGATTCCAGGCTGCATTACAAATCATACTGTGGATTGGTATCATTCAGAATACCACAACACCAAACACCAAAACACCAAAGATGTTTTTCTATGGTCTGTTTTGCTCATCTTTATGGAGCCCACTGTACAAGACAGACTATTCTAAATATCTTTCGGTCTGTCTGAAAACAATACTACTTTTAAAGGGATAGTTCATACGTACAATGAAATTCAATTGGATTCAATGCAGTTTAGACCCCGAAAAAGTAATATATAAATAATAACAGAATTTTCATTTTTTGATAAACTACTGTATCGAGTTATGAAAAAAGAATCACTAATGGACTCTTTAAGGATTCAGAGACATTAAATGACCAGAATTCCTTAACATTCCCATCCCTAGTGGAAAATTGGGAAGGCGGCTCTAGCCAGGCTAAAGTAAGACAGCATGGAATGCCACGTAGAATGGAATGGGGTGGTGGAAGTGGAGGGAGGAAACACAGTATTTTTCCTGAGGCAGAGAACTAGTCGTCACTCACCCACGGCCGTCTGCCCGTCTCTCTCTCTCTCTTCTCATACTCAGATTAAAGAGCATTTCTGTCTTTACGAAGCAGCTACTGGCCACATGTGCTGAACAGCTGCCCCCATAAACACCGGATTCAGCTGCTTTTCATTTGCTTATTCTTCCATTAAACCACCTTACATCATCTCCTCTGGCAAAAAAAAAAAAAGTAGCAGGTCTGCAGCAATGGGGATTTTAGTGCAATATAGTGGTAGTGTTAAAACCAAGGTGAAAAATCAAGGTGTGAAATAATGGTGTGGTGGGGAGAAGAATGTGTGAATACCTGTAGAGAGACATGCTATAACATGAAAGAGCAAAAATCTTAGAAAGAGCACAGAAAAATGCTGTGGAACAAACATATTTTGAATACTTTCATTAAATCTGAGATAGGACGATAGATAGATAAATAGAACGGTAGTAGGGTCGCCAAAAGTACCGACTTCGGTACTGAAAATGTGACGATACCAGCATTTCCCCATAGCATTTTGAGTGCTGTTGAGCGGATTCTTAAACACCTCTGATTGGCCATTGTGTTCACGTGCTCAACAGATATGTCTGTGATTGTCTATAATGATCAACACTTCAAAAACATTAAATAATGCTCAAAATGCTAGGGGGAAATGCTAGTATCTTCTCATTTTTTAAATTTTAATAACGACATGGTTCCGAAGTTGGTACTTTGTTTGAAGTAAATATTGTTTGCATTAAGTATTAATAGATTAAAATTGTATGTCTCATCTGCCATCTTCTACTCAAATTTTTTTTAAATAGCGCCATTATCGGCATCAGCCATTCTATTATCTAAATATTAGCATCCGCCCTTGAAAAACCTTTACAATCACACAAAACGTATTGCTTTAGCCTAATAGCTAATTCTCATGCTACAACAACACCAGATAGATCCTAAATGTTCATCCATACAATTTTAACACTTCTATTCTGATGCATGAACACTCTTACAAGGACAGAACATAATGAATAGCATGTTTACATTGTATTGTAATTTATGGCTGAATTTGAGGAGGTACATTGATGTCTGCCCTTCACTGAACTCATATTGAGGAAAAACACTACAGTCTGCTACAGACAGAAACATGTCTCCATGGAGACTCGGACACAAGCTAACAGCCCGTGTTCTCCACGTGGTTATGTAAGCTAAATGAACACAAATAAGCAGCGAACACGCACACACCCCAACTCACTACAAATCTACTGTCTCTTTAACAATTTGTGCAAACTTTTCTATTCGCAGTAGACATGCATGCTTTGTGAATAATTTAGTCAACATTTACTGAGGAATAGAAGAACAATAAAGTAGTTCAGAAACATAAGGAATAAGTTTGACCAACATGAAATACCATTACTATATCATCAAGGGAAATAATCCACAATTATGATTTTGGTTATATTTGTGCAAGCCCAACAAAATGTTCATTCTGTAAAGGCCTCTGTTCAAGTGTTTAGAAAAATCGCAATGTATTTTGTCATTAAAACCAGGATGCTCCATGGAGATGGTCTCTGAAATCAAATTTCAAAGGATTATATGAAATGCACAAATACAGAATCTGCAGACAGAGTGCGTAATATCTCTCAAAATAAGACGCTTCTATAGATTAAATGTCGTCGTCACAAAAGAAGCAACGGTTGTTCTTCAGGCAAGCAGCTTTTAGCGATTGAGCAGCACTGCAATTTAAGTGATCCAGTGAACATTTCACAAATTAATCTTACTTGTTAGGTCTCTTAGAAATGCACATTTGACAGTAGCTAGAGTTGAGTGACATTGGTAGTAGCTTGAGTTGGGATGGCAGATGTAAATTTATGTTCATTAACAAAAACATCAATATCTGTAAAAATTTCTTATTTTTATAGAGCAAAACTTAAATACTTAAGACTGTTTGAGTTAGGATTAAAATTAACCATTGGTCATCCATAGTATTTGGATCAACGGTAAAACCATGCATTACACCTCGCATATTGTTTCTATGGTATTTGTTATGAAAAACAGTAGCCTAAAGACATTAATAAATAAGTTAATAAATAAAATACTATAATTATATTCCCTTACTCCTTTAATACGTTTAATGTCTACATTAACAATATAATATCATTATGAATATCCCACATTTCTGCCACAATACCATGGCTACAGTTTGTGTTACTAGAGTAAATCCACGGGAAATGTTGGTGATTTATGGATTGAAAAACCTTCTAACTGGAACGTTGTGGCTCAATGTTTCTCCTGTTTTCCACGTCAGTGCTGTTTCATCAGACTTTAAACTAGTTTACATCATGAGGATTTCACAGTGCACAGTCGAGACGGTCAGAGAGTAAATGCATTCGTCTTTTTACCCCAGCTGATAATTGGTCCCGTGTCACGTGGTTCAAACAAGTAGCTCAGATTCGTTAAGCTTTTGGCACGTTTTCCATTTAATGTTTCTCATACACAACAGAAATGGCAGCACTTATCAGTTATTGGCATTATTATCAGCATTATTTGCATAGTGCATAAAGACTTTATCAAACATATATCGAATTTGTTATAATTTTATCATGGAAAATTATAATGGATAATTATAGTTATTGTTCTATCACCTAGCCCTCATGTATTTGGTCTGATATTTCTCAACACGGCGCTTTAAGAGTTGAAATCAGCCATTTGCAACTAGTGAAATACAAAATACAAACAAATCGAATGACACCAGTCCAGGATCAGCTGGGTCAACCAGTTCTGATTAGAGCGGCAGAGGGATCCACACAGATTTGCAGATCCACTGATAATGATGGAAATCAAAAGAAGTCCAAATCTCAAGCAGACTTCTAGAATTGGATGCACACTGCTCTATTTAAACGAAGCACTAAATCTTCTTTAGGAACCCTGCAAAAAGACAAGTTGCAGATAAGCTTTTGTCTGTAAACAGTAATTTAGTCTATAGAGATCAGACCAGGGCAGCGTTTCCCAAAAGCATCATAAGCCTAAGTTGATCGCAGCTCCATTTGTGGCAATGGAGCTACAATCAACTTAGGCTTAGGATGCTTTTGGGAAACGCTACCCAGCATAACACACAGCGGCTCAATGCAGCAGCACAATCAGACACATTCAACGTTCACTCATGCCAAGGGGAAAACAACGTAATAAACCTTTCTTTGACTTGCTAGTTTGCTACTGGCAAATCACTCCAATATGCTAATTAATACAAAGTAACTTGTGTGTGCCAAGACATGAGGTAACGTCACATCAAATCATGTTCTGCTCTAGTTGCTTGGTGCTTACTAAGGCGTTTCTTATTGGCCCAAGTCAAAGAAACTCAAAGTTTGATATTCTAGACAAAAAATTAGAAACCACCTCTAAAAATGTAAGACGTGAAAGAGGGGGAAAATCAATACCATCTCAAACATGAGCCTCAATAACCTGCCTGTTTGTTCAGTGTACTTGTTCCATGTTAATTATTAGTTTGTTTTTTTCTGTCCACATCAAATGATCTCATTGTAAGCAGCAGGAGGCTTGTTTCAAGACAAAGAATGAAACCAAAACATGATATGAAATGAAAGACAGAAACTAGAGATCATTGCGTGATGAGCTTGGGAAATGTACAGCACACAATGTACAGGGGAAATTGGCTGGGATGTACCAAGATGCACTCAGAATGTGCAATGCAATCAAAGTCTGATCACAAATCACATGTGTAGGGAGTTTTAGATTGCAGTTTGACCGGGGATCTGTTTACACACTACACAATACAACGAATTGTGATATAGCTAATAAATTCAATAAATGTGTGTTGATTGACCATGGGATTAGATGGCATGTAAACTGTCCTAGTAGAAACTAGAAACCATCTACAAACTTTCCTTTTTCTACAGATTTTCTAGCAGCATTTTCTCATTTTTTGAGAGTAGCAAGTTTAGGGTATTTTAAAAAAAAAAAAATGTATTAATTAATACTTTCACTCAGCAAGGACACTTAAACTTGATCAAAAGTGACTGTAAAGACATCTATAATGTTCAAAAGATTTCCATTTCAAATAAATGTATTTCAAACATTCACCTTTTGTTGATCAAAAAAATTCTGAATTTTTTTTATACTGTTACCATTATATATTAAATACTCCTAATATAAGACTTGGTCACACAAGCTCAGCTACAACTCAAGCAGCAGTTTAAATTTCATCTACTGTTTTTTCAGATTTCAAGTATACTTATTACATGTCCATAGTGTCCTCTCAAAGAAAAGAATGCTCTTGAGACGCTGATAAGGGCATCCATAATGACAGCATTCACTACCGTGATAAATTATACCAATTTAGAGCATTGGTGTCTAAAGAGTCGTCGTCCGCAGCGTTGCCAGTGTCTTTGATCTCCAGTGCGGCTCTACACTGCCACCCGTCAAGTGGCCTAATCAGCCCAAATTACATCTCCGAGCAGTGAACAGAGGCATGCTTCAAAAAGAGGAGAGCTTCACAAAGAGCACTCCTACAGAGCCATGTTCAAACCCTCCACCGGAGGGCTGACGGCATTGTGTCAGATGGGTTTCGCAGTTCCCTCGACATTCCATCTGGCAAGACGAGAAGTCAGCGAATGAAGATACACCAACGCCAATTATGGCCAAGATTTAATTGACAAAAGCGCACTATGAGACTGTCGGCTTTAGAAGGAAATTTAAAGGGAAATTTGGTGTAACACCAGGGGCTGGTTACATAAAAAGTTAGTCATCAATTTTTCTTTTCTTTAAGACTTATTATAACTTTTTAAGTCAGTTACATAAAAATGTAGACTGGTCTAATTTGATATTGTAAAGTAAGACTGGTCACCCCCAACTTACTGCTAGTTGGTTCATACTAGTTTTTAAGTCTTAATATAAATGTCTATGTTTATGCAACTGGGCTATGAAAAAAAACAACAAAAAAAAAAAAGTGGAGGGGATTTTAGAAGTATGTGACAGGAAAACCACTGGCATAACCACAATAAAACTAAAATAGACCATTATGGAGGTAAATCTTAATATATTCAACATACAACACAAAATACATGTTACTGATTTACTTTTACTTATTTAAGTTGCATGAGTACATTTATAAATGAATACTAATATTACCCAGTGTGTTTTACACCAGACGGGTTTCTGTCTGGTAGTGATGTGGGGTTTCAATAGTCGATGCAGATATCTAGAGATGAAAGTGGCTAATAAATATAACTAAAAGACAGCATGAAATGTACACTACTGAAATCAGATAAACATATACTTTACATAATATTTACTGAAAATTCACTAACAATTATTTCAAAAGTTATCTGAAGTTCCTATAAAAGTCCAAACATTATCACCTGATACTAACAAAAAGGTTAAATATTTGCCAATTAATCATCTTGGCCATCAGCGTACGCTACCATTCATAAGTCTGGGGTCACTTTTCAGCAAAAATGCATTAAATTCTTCGAAAGTGACCGTATACAGATAGAAAAACACATGTGCAAAAACACGTGGTCATGTGTGGTGGGGTACTTGCAGATTTTAAATGTGGTTTTGGAACAGTTGTGAAATCAGTGTGATCACAAGTGAATAATGTTTGCAAAAGAGTCAGTCGCACTTTAGTTTAGGGTCCAATTCTCACTATTAACTACAACTTTTGCCTAAAAAAACTCCCAATTTCTGCTTATTAATAGTTAGTAAGGTAGTTGTTAAGTTTAGGTATTGGGTAGGATTAAGGGATGTAGAATATGGTCATGCAAAATAAGGCATTAATATGTGCTTTAAAAGTACTTAAAAAAAAATAAGTAATATGCATGCTAATAAGCAACTATGTAATAGTGAGAATTGGACCCTTAACTAAAGTGTTACCAAGATTTCCATTTCAAATAAATGCTGTTCTTTTGAAAACTTTCTACTCATCAAAGAATCCTGAACAAAATGTATCATCGCTCCCACAAAAATATTAAGCAGCACAACTGTCACAATATTAGCTACTCTTTATTTTTGGTCAAATAAATGTAGCCTTGGTGAGCATAAGAGACTTCTTTCAAAAACATTCACCAACCTCAACATTTTGAATGGACTGTAGCATATATACTATGATGTAAATCTTTGTGTTAAGATGAAACAATGTTTGATTTCTTCTCCATTTTGAACACTTTCTCAACTTCATGGCACAGATTACGATACGGACTGCAGGAGGTTCTGTCTATTTTCTGAGCATTGCAGCAATGAAAATGGACCAACAATGAGTGTGAGAGAAACTGGCAAACCGACTGATGCATTCAGCCTATAATGACAGAAACAGCACAGTAGGTCGCTGGTAAATGGCTGCAAGCATTTTAGCCCCAACAGGCTGTGATCAATAAATGCACAACATCCCAAACGATACACGCGACAATAAAAGGAACAACTATTGTAGAGCTGCCGTAAAGAACTAAACAAGAGAAATCATCTACTGTGGATGATCTCAGCACACCTCAAAGACAACATAAAAACAGAATCGACCCATATTACACATTTCTTCAGTCCTCAAAACAACTTAACGAAACGTGAAACGTCTTTTCTGTTGATGTACTGGGATTGACATCAATGGTGCCAATGGCCATTGGTTCTAGTGTGTCTTGTGACCAATGGCCACGCATTACATTTTAATAAGTGCATACAGTAATATGTGATTTTTAGTGAATAACAATTTAAGCATTGCTCTGTTCATCAGTCAAAGTTATCGTATGGCTTCTGAGGACTTGAAATCTCGCACAAGTTAGAAATGATTTTTTCATAAATCCTGGAGCAAATAAACAGCACAACACAGGCATAAAGCTCAAGTTTCAAAGGACCACTTGCAACACCAACTTTTGGTATATTCCATGCTGAGACTTGAAGATCTGACATCATTCCATGAAAAAACAGGAGACACTTTCAAGTTGGGCAAGGTTGACGTAAGACCTCTGAGACGAGCTGAAATAGGAAACCTAGAGCCAGACGTCTGTTTTCAAATGTGTGTGTGCACTGTGCACAAATCACAGAGGAGGTTTTTGGAGGACACACTCTCGTTCTGAATTGTGTGCGTGTATTTTGAAGATGTAAGTGTGTGACAGTATGGCTGTGTGGGAAGCTGTCACCTGTTCTGAGAGGTGTCACCTTGGTAAGTTGTTTTTGCACTCTATCTGAAGGTAAAAGGAGAAGGTGCTGCTTTTGCGGACCGTTTTATCACTGTCTGGGACTGTCGCTCTGTGCTGGACGTCTCCCGACAGGAAGTATCCTGCTCTGACCTCTGCTCTTTCCTACCCCTCAGAACACCATGAGCCAAAGTTACACAGACACAACACAATGACTCAGCACTCCAAATGTAAACAGTGCAGCTGATAAATCACTGAAGCCACTTGCCTTCTAGGTTTTTAAACAACGGATACACCAGCTTTTATCCCAAAAGACTCACCTGTCAGTATGCAGAGTCAAGCTTTTTGTGAAATTATGAATATGTGTTTCTTGATCTATACAAAACAACTGCTTATCTGACAACATCAGTTTTTACTAGATATGCACCGATCGATCAGTCTCACTTTTTACCGATTCCGAGCCGATCCGTTTTGTTACCAGTGGTACAGGCAATAACGTCAGCTGCGCGTTCTCGCTCTCTTCTCTCCGACGGTGAAGTGACACACACCCGCGCGGGCGCCTCCTGTCTCTCACTCGTCTCATTCGCTCCGGTTAAATAGTGCTTGTATTGCGTATAATTTTAGTCATTCGTGCAGGTTTCGCGCTCACACCAAAAGCGTGTGCACCACTGATCTATATAAGTGGAGCGAACAAGCCACGCTCAGTCTCAAACAGAGACAGAAGTGAAACAGTCACAACAAGTACTAAAATGAGTGACTTACTGCGCTTAAATGGTCAAATACATACAAAATTGTGTCAAAATGCCAGTTTTGGCGATTATTCAGATAAACAGTCAGTTCTGGATCGTTAAATAGCTAAGAAAGAGAACGCATGTTGTGTAACAGTATTAGGTCCGTTCATAAACTCTTAAAGGGACAGCAGTCCAATATTTCTGCTGCTGTCTGTCATGTTATTTAAAGAACAAAAGAAAATCACTTTCTGCTCTTGACTGAATACGTTTTATAACTTTAATGGTAAGAATGAATCTGTATTTAATATTTACAATAAATAATACAGAAATTAAGGTAACCAATGTAAAATAAAACTGGATGTGTTATTTTATATTTGATTACTTTCATTTCTGTAGTATTTCTTACCTGAATAAAAACCTACTTAACCTGGAAAACTTTTCTATTGCACTTATTTGTGCTGTTGTTTGCAATTTTTTTTGTGTGTTCTTATTTTATTACCGACTTACTTGGTTGTTTTACGAAAATAAAACTTTGCGTTGAAGAAAAGTATATTTTTGTATTATAGTTCTTAGAAAGAAAATCGGAATCGGCAGAAATTGGTATCGGCGGATACCAATTTTTTGCAGATATCTAGAGATATCTTCACAAAAAATAAAAAATAAAAAATAAAAAATATCGGCCAATAAATCGGTGCATCTCTAGTTTTTACATTTGAATTTAATCAGCCACAATGGCTGTTTGGTTGAAATATTGGTTGCTCTGATTATATACACTACCGCTGAAAATTTTGGGATTGGTAAAAATGGAATGTTTTTGAAATTAGCTGCATTTATTGGATCAAAAATACAGCAAAAACAGTCATATTGTGAAATATTATTACAATATAAAATACTAGTTTTTGAATATATTTTCAGCACCATTACAGTCGCCAGTGTCACATGATCCTCCAGAAATGATTCTAATATGCTGAAAATTTGTGCTGCTTCATATATTTGTGGAAAACATGATCCTTTTTTTTTAGACTTCATCTGGAATACAAAGTTCAAATGAACAGCATTTATTTTAAATTATAAACATCTTTACTGGCACCTTTGATCAATTAAATGTGTCCTTGCTATACTGATTTTTAAATTCATTTAAATGGAAGTACATTTCTCTTAAAGTTAATAGGAATAGGAATTAATAGGAATTTTTTTTAACCATTATTTCAACCCAACAGCAACTGAGATATGATTTTGAGAAAAATATTACCATATAATTCTAGCTATATTGCCCAACCCTTGTCTGCAGTTAAATGATGTGTAGCTAAAAACTTGCAAATTCCTCTTCCTCAGGGATTTATAAGTGATATACACACAGAAATGTCAAGGTCCTGCATAAAACGTCCAGAATAGCCTCTCAAAATGAGTGTCTATAACAGCAGCTTCCAGCACATGAACCCTCCTGACAGTCACTTGCCCCCATTCTGTGGCACAATTCCATTAGTTATGTGATGTAACTGCCGCCGCTGGCCATTCTCCTTTCAAAAAAAATTCAACCCAAAGAAAGTGCTCATCATTCTTGTCCCCAATGCTTTTGTCTTTTGGAATTTCCTTGAGTTTTGCCAACCTCGTACAGATGAGGTGTTTAGGCATGAGGAAAGAGTTTAAAGAAGATTGGTTTACATAAACACAGGACCACAAAATACTTCCTGCTCTGACATGACCTTGACTCGTCAGTTGTTTGCAGATTCAACACTTGCCGTCCATGTTGTGGGCACATTCTGGAGGGTAAAAACAAAGCTAAAAAGAGCTTGACTCAAGGATATTCCTGGCATTCAAAAGTCCTGCCAACTTCTTTAATTAAACCCAACAGATAAGAGTCTGGAGTATCCATGACCACCAGACATGTGTCATAATGGTGGGTTGCTCAAAAAAGGCAGACATGAAGAGGAGGGAAGGTCAATAATTCTGACCTAAGCAGTTTCAAACATGTGACGCATACTGAGTAAGGAGTGAAAGAGGCTATTAGGAAAAATTAGTCTGTCTGAACCACAGTACTGTCACAAAACCTAGTGAGATTCCTACCTAGACAACATTTGTAGGCGTTCTTAATTTGCAGACAACAAATGCCTGTAAAATGCTTAATCCCGGAAAACCTGTGAGAAAATGTTCAATATCCACTGCAGATAAAGCGATCCCACAATGCACAGCAATGAGAAAATGTTTTTATACTTAAATGGGTTAATGACATGACGGGTAATTTTTTTTTTTGTCCAAAGGCCTTAATAATAATAAAAAAACAAAGATATGACATCTAAAGTACGTAAGGTAGTACAACTAGATCTTTTTTATTGAATCCAAAAGGTTTTAATCATATTTTGCTACATATAAAGGTATTTTTAAAGATTTTGAAGCATCAAAAGGTCATTCGGTTTAACCATCTAAAGGCATTTCAGCCATTTCATTTCTGAATAAAATATCTTAAAATGTAATAAATGTATATATTTTTTATTCTAGCATGATTTAATAACATCGTATATAAACATATTGCAAAATTATGTGTAGAAGTCATTGTTTGTTATGAGAAAGAATGTCCGGAAAAATGAATTGCACTGATGTCATTTGGAGTAACCAATATAAAGGGACCATTTTGGATCAAATCAAGCGGTCAGCATCATGTGACAGGATGTGACATCATTCAGACACCTGCAAAGGACCACATGGTCGTGAAGCAAAGTAACAAACTCTCTCTTAACTATTTGAAAAATTCATGTTTTCACTTGCTCATATGCATGTCCCGAAACATCAGGTCATTCGGTATAACCTGGAAAATGTTGTAATATTTTAAAAACTTGTACTAAATATAAAATGTTTGATTGTCCTTTTGCAAGCTACATAGCTAGCTAGCTAGCTAGATATCAGGAATGACTTTTTGGTGACAAAATTTTGTCCATCTTGTATAAAAAAAAAAAATAAAAAAATGACAAAAGCAGTGTCAATTGATTATAAAAACTTCAAACTTCAAACTAATAAAACTTCAAAATTAATTATATCTCCATTATGTTTTGTTTTTTTACGCTTTTATTCGTCAGTGACCCAAATATATACTTTTTATATACCAAGGGTTGATGAAAAAATGAAATTTCTGTCATCATTTACTCACCCTCATGTCGTTCCATACCCATGAGACTTTTGTTCATCTTTGGAATAACAAATAAAGATATTTTTAAGGAAATCTTTATAGACCATAGACTGCCTATGCAACTGAAACTTTGACGCTTCAAAAAGTTCATAACGAGATCGTAAAACTAATCCATATGAATTAAGTGGTTTAGTCCAAATTTTCTGAAGAGTCTTTATCGCTTAATAAGATTTAATTTAGGCTTTTATTCACATATAAACATTGTTAAGCAAACATAAACAGAAGCTCAACCGAACATGCTTGACGCGCGACAACAAACCTCTTCCGGAAGCTCAAATGTGCTGTGTAACACGAGTTCATAGCTTCCGTTTACCACAACTGATGTGTGAGTTGATGAACGTTCATATGTGAATAAAAGCCTAAATTCAATCTGTTCATCATATAAAGCAATCGTGCCTTTTCAGAAAATTTGGACTAAACCGCTCAATACATATAAATTAGCTTTACGATCTATTTATGAGGTTTTTTTTAAAGCGTCAAAGTTTCAGTTGCATAGCTGTCAACGGAGGGACAGAAAGCTCGCAAATTTTAGATCTTCATTTGTGTTCTGAAGATGAACGAACGTCTTATGCTTTTGGAACGACATGAGGGTGAGTAATTAATTTTCATTTTTGGGTGAACTAACCCTTTAATCGGCTTCTAATGAGGATGACATCGTCCTTACAGGATTTAATTTGATTAAAATTACACTGAAGTAATAAAGTCTAACAATCAGTTTCTCAAACCCTGATTGCTTTAGAAATGTACACACACATTGCTATATTGAACTGAACACCGAGTACCTTCAGTGCATGATTATATTCTGATTATGGTCAAAATCCTGGCAACATATAAGATAAACGCATGTAAATTGAAGTGCATCATCATCCAATTTAGTTCATTGGTTTTCTCCATGTTTATATTGCTAGTGCTGGAGTTGTATTAACACTAATGTGAAAAGTGACAATTTAACAGTCTTCTTCTTGGCTTAAACAATAGAATTTTAAAACGACTACCTGTACAACCCAAGACAGGTGCTTGAGTTGAATAAACAATGGAAAGTAATCAAGCCAGCATCATTTTCACATTCAGAATATCTCATACTGACGATGTACACTTAGTATTACTGTAAAAATGCTGAATAAGGCAGAATATGGTGCTGACGAGAAATTGCACTGTGTTTACAGGATATAACACAGCATGAGATTATTGCTGTGGTCATCTATCATTTTCAGACCTGACCGTATGAAGTCATTAGTGGGAGCTCAGTAAACACTGGTGTGTGGATATCCCTATTTACACTGTACCAGTCAGGACTTGAGCGCTGGGTGATGATGCTTGTCTCGTTTCTGATTTAACACTATGAGCCTGTGACATAAATAATGTAGTATGTGCTTTCTAGATTGCTTTTATTTATTTACATAGGAGATATTTTTAAAGCTGAACATGTTATATGTTGCCTAGCGGGAATCAGTGTCAAGTTAAGTTCATCCAATTTTTTGATTACATCTAAAGTCTGTCTCCCCTTTTCCCCGGGCACGTTTTCCCTGTATTCTCGCTCCTGCTTGCTCTCTCCGTAGGGTATAGCGTATTGAGGAGAGCGCTGCTGTCACACCTGTCCCCATGCTGTCAGCATCAGAGCACACATGCTGCACCACTAACAGGATATGACATACAGGACACAAACGCTCCAGCTCAGGGTGGCGTGGCGGCACTGAAGTGTGCAGAGAGGAGACTAGATGCAGAATTAGGCCACAGTTTAAGCAACTGCATTAACTTTAAGAGATTAACAGTTACATAATCTGTTTTTTGATAAATACTTCCAAACTCAACTAAATGTCTGATTGGTGATAAATTGTGCACTAGATTAAAAACCAGACAGTTAGCCTCTCATTTCCTCTCTCTCCCTTGTAGTTTTCGAAAACATGCTAAAGGTTCACTAAGACTTACTCATTCGATATCATACTGTAGTGTGCAACCAGACTACATGGAAAAATACGGCTTAGAAAATACAGATCCAACATCTTTGACATTTACACCTAATAGATATTCTGATATATCAGCCAGGCTAATGACTCATTGCTAATATTCAGCAATTTTGAGATAAAATCTACAGACATCCTTGTCAATAAACAGTAAACAATTCCTGTAAATGATGTGAATTTCTGTGTGAATTTTAAGTTAATATTGTGGGGGAAAAGGTGGTTAATTTTAAAAAAACGTGTTATTTAAAATTGTAATACATCTACTAGTGCTGTCAAAATTAGCATGTTAATGCATGCGATTCATTTCAGTTCAACGCGTTTAACGCAACTAACACAGCATCCGTTTTTTCCGTCACACAGTATCGAGCTCTCTTATGCGCTTGAACAAACAAGAACACAGAATTATGCCAAAATGTCAGTTTTATCCTCATATGAGCAGTCTTAAATGAGTTAAATAACATCCTAAATTAATTTAAAGTGTTGTGAGAAAATGAGATCTGCGTCATGTTTGGCAGCGGCAGCTCTTAAAGTGACAGCAGCCTAATAAACCAGTTGCTGTGATGTCTGTCATTAATGTCAATCAAAGAACAAAGGTAAAATTGTAGCTTTAATAAGGATTCATCTATATTTAATTGATAATTTATGCAGTGAAGACTGTAAAGTGTTTGATAACTTTATTTAATTTCTGTATATTATGTCTAACAAGAAGGAAGGCCACATATGACATTTATTATAATGGGTTTATGTGAAGATTGTTTTAAGTTCGATTAAATTAAAAGTTATTTTTTTAAAGCCTAATAAAGGCTGAAATTGATAGATTTTAGTTATACTGTAATGTTGAATGTCTATAATTAATGTTTTTTAAAAAAAAAAAAATCAAATTCATGACATCAGTACCAGTATTAGTGAATAAGTATCATCATAAAAAGATGCCATTAAACAAATGTTTAAAATATACTGTTTTTAAGTTGTTTCTACATTAATTTGGAAAGTAACGGTGAAATTATTACAATATAACATTAAAAACTCCAGTGTTTTTAATTTTGATTAATTACAGAAAAAAATGTGATTAATTAGTTAATTTTCTTATTTGATTGACTAATAATAAGCACTAATATCTACATTATACTACAGCCATTGTGCACCCTATACTCTCTACATTGCATTTGCACAAAGGTGTATTTAAATTGACAAAGTTATCTAAACTTTTATATAACCTATATAAGTAATGTGCTATAGACCTTAACCAGGGTAGTGCCATTTAAAATTGATAGGAATAAAAAAAATGAGGGAGTGAAAGAGAGAAGTACAGTGTGTTCAATGTTGTTTAATAACATACATTGTACATTCCATCTTTCTGAAAGAAAAAAAAAAAACCCATAAAACAATTCTGAAAATTACATGATCTTGGACCTTTATACAGTGCCTGCCATTGTGACAACTGTAAGTCAGCCTTGTTTTCATCTGTGTTAAATTCAATATGGCATCTAACCCAACTAAGGTGTATCTCCCATAAAAAAATTTAAAAAAAAAAAAAAAAAACAACAACTGTGAACATCACTAATACATACCGGATTGTAAAGTCTGTTTTTGTACTGATCATTTTGTTGATCCAGGTGAGAAAATGTTCAATATCCACTGCAGATAAAGCAATCCCACAACGCACAGCAATGAGAAAATGTTTTTATACTTAAATGGGTTAATGACGTGACAGGTAATTTTTTTGTCCAAAGGCCTTGATAATAATAATAAAAAAAAGATATGACATCCAAAGTACATAAGGTAGTACAGCTAGATCTTTTTTATTGAATCCAAAAGGTTTTAATCATATTTTGCTACATATAAAGGTATTTTTAAAGATTTTGAAGCGTCAAAAGGTCATTCGGTTTAACCGTCTAAAGGCCAATACAGCCATTTAATTTGTGATTAATATATCTTAAAATGTAATAAATGTATATATTTTTTATTCTGGCATGATTTAATAACATCGTATATCAACATATTGCAAAATGGTATTAAAATTATGTGTAGAATTGCTTTGTTATGAGAAAATGTCAGGAAAAATGAATTTCACTGATGTCATTCGGAGTAACCAATATAAAGGGACCATTTTGGATCAAATCAAGCGGTCAGCATCATGTGACAGGATGTGACATCATTCAGACACCTGCAAAGGACCACACGGTCGTGAAGCAAAGTAACTAACTCTCTCTTAACTATTTGAAAAATTCACGTTTTCACTTGCTCATATGCATGTCCCGAAACATCAGGTCATTCGGTACAACCTGGAAAATGTTGTAATATTTTAAAAACTTGTACTAAATATAAAATGTTTGATTGTCCTTTTGCAAGCTACATAGCTAGCTAGCTAGCTAGATATCAGGAATAGTAGTGCCATTTCAATTTTGATAGGAATGAAAAAATGAGGGAGTGAAAGAGAGAAGTACAGTGTGTTCAGTGTTGTTTAATAACATGCATTGTACATTCCATCTTTCTTAAAAAAAAAAAAAAAAAAAAATCTTTCAGCAGACAAAAACCCCATAAAACAATTCTGAAAATTACATGATCTTGGACCTTTATACAGTGCTTGCCATTGTGACAACTGTAAGTCAGCCTTGTTTTCATCTGTGTTAAATTCAATATGGCATCTAACCCAACTAAGGTGTATTTCCCATAAAAAAAAACAACTGCGAACATCACTAATACATACCGGATTGTAAAGTCTGTGTTTGTACTGATCATTTTGTTGATCCAGGTATTTTCCCAGAACATCCACTGACTTTTAAACAGGTGCGTATCAATATAAATTAACTACAGAATCGTGCAGTTTCCCCCCACCCCAAATCATTTTCAGAATCAAGCACGCTTTCATTTACCACCAATGGACCTGCCAGAATAAAAATGGATTGGTTACAGCAGGAGCACTCAGCTTTAATGAAGTGTAATTGAATGGTGAAGTCTTTTGTTTAGAGCTGTACTTATCTGATTCTCACAGCAGGGTTACTCGACAAGTGCACTACCTGCAGACTCTTGTTTATTTCTAACCTGCTCGTCTAGCTAAAAGTCAAACAGCATGTGTGTATCTTCCTCCTCATATAATGGCAAGCTACTAATACAAAATAGCGATAGAGAGCTGAGATTATTTATGACGAGGCCTAAACACATGAGCATAATGGACAATGCAGCATCCATGGAAACTACATAATTAAACACTAATAACTATGATTTTTTCCTCCCCCAATGCAAAGGTGAGTATCTAATGGTCGTACTGTATAGTAGAAGAGTTACATAATGCATTATTGCAGTTACATTGGAGAACATCTGCAACTGACCTGAAAAAGCTAAAGGATACTAAATGAATCTACATGACTGATAATGATGATATAACTAGATGACACACGATATGCAGCATCTAGATCACTTATGCACTCTGCAAACTGTTTGTATTTATATTTAATGTCACATATAACAGTGTTGACAAAGCACTGAGATACTGGAGTGCTGGTTTTTTAATGCATCCCTATACAAAAACATGTCTTGAGCATGGTACAGATGGTAATTTCATGGTATTTTTATATAATTTACAAAAAGAAAAAAAAGTGCCATAATACTTTTGGAAGTACCATAGTATCACCATCTAATATCATCACTATACCATGGTCCTTTCATACCATACTGCTACCATGGTATGTCCAAAACATCATGCCACCACGGAATGTATGTGCATGTGCTCACATGTCTTATCATGCACGGATCATCTAAAAATGCCTAAAAAACACGATAATACCATAGTATTTATATGGAAAGCAAAAGTGCATCAGCATATACTATGGTATTTGCGCGGTACATGTCCCAAAACATGACATTTCTTGCAATATTGTGGTTTAAAGTCTCAAATAAAAGACAGCAGCCGAGCATTAGACGGATGCTGGTGTTTGCATCCGTTCCTGTTTATCCATCACTAACAGAATCGAACCGCACCTCATACCTTAATATCATACTAAACATATTTATCTCTTCCAAACGAGTTGCAAAGTACTGGCGTGTTGTTTTTATGGAAGCGTGTGACAAATAGCACTGGGAAACGAAATCTTTGGCAAGAGCCTTCTGAACACACAGACCTGGTGGAAATGACACACACACATGACGTGCCATGACTTACCGAGCAGGAGCAGTTTCACCTCCCTCGCCGCCTTCTCTCCATCCTCCCGCAGGTTTTTGTCGATCATCTTTGATCTCTCGGCGGCCGCCTTGTCTTCTGCGCTCACCGTGCAGCCCATGATCGAACCGTGCGCACGTCAAACTTCAAAGAATATGTCAGATCAGTCCGTTCCGCTCAAGAACTGTAAACTATAAAGACGCCGCGTGGATTGACAGATGTGATATAAAGGCGCAAAGTGTCACAATTTAAAATGTTTGATCCCGAAAATGCCCGTCCTTTGATTCTCCATCAATCAGGAGGGGTTGAATGTTTAGACGCGATTAAAAAGTTGCTTTTCACCGAATTAATCAATCAATCTTGTTTCCTTCCTTTAGCGCCTCCTTTCAGATCAAAGAGCAGCCGCGATGTCGGCGCTTTCATCTACCGCTCACAGTTCTTGAAATAAAAATCATTTGCTCGCACTGAATCAAGTGCCTTTCTTTGAACGCGAAAATATATCCAACTCTTGAGAAATTCTGCTCTGGTATTTGTTTTCCTTTATTAGAATTTCAAATTCAGATATTCTGCATATCGATCCTGGCGCAGGGAAATTCGAAATATTTCAAAATTCTAATTCAGAACGTTGCAGCGTTCGGCGTGGCGCTCCGCTCGCGCTGCTTTCTTCTGAGGAATAAACAGAGCGTAAGAATGTGAAAAAGCCAAAGCGTGCAGCACCCACCCACTGATGAACAACTGCGCGTGAATTGTGGGAAATGCAGTAGTTTTCTGCTGCTGTTTCCGAACAACTTTAGGGTTGGGATGATCGAATCATTTTAGCGAATCGGTTTGCTCATATGGTTCAATGAACTAGTTAAAAATGATTCATTGTTTTTTTTTTTTTTTTTAAATTGTCACTCAAGTTTAAATTATTATCATTATTATTATTAATTCTTAACACACTGACGTTTTTTAAACAAGAATGAAATATACATACACAATAAGAACACACAAAATCTTTTCAGTCTTAACTGTTGGTTTACAAAACCAATTTAATTGAATGAGAATAATAACATTATCTTATCTATTTAATACTCTTTTCTTAATTTGTGTTTGTTTTTTTATTTTTTATAAAAAATTACTTTATAGGAAGTGGCAAATGAACTTGAATCAATCAATTTGTCCCATTTGTGGCATTATATTCATTTTTGTAGTAAAATAGCCTACATATATAGTTAAATATTGCTTACAACTATGTAATCCATAATTTTATACACTGAATTAAATATATGTCTCTAACTTGTCACTCATCACCTCACGGTTCACTCCCAAGAGCTTTGCGAATCAGTTCGAATGAAATGATTCAAAAAAGAACCGAGTCAGAAGAACGACTCGTTCGCGAATTGAACATCGAGATTGAGAGCACGTTTGTGCCTCGGAAAAACCTACAAAATATTCAACAATAAGGGCACAATTTTATGCAGATAAATAATAAGAATAATAAGCTACGTGTAAAATGCACTTAATGCGGGTTTAGGTTATTATATCTGACGCTTGTCATTTGGATCTGCAAGCATCGCCCTCAAGTGTTAGAAAAACCAATCACAGTATTTTACAATCTTGGAAATAAATTTATGATCTAGTTTTGATATTGACACACCAGAAAGTAATAATATTATTTTTTGGCATGAATGATAGTAAATACAAAACTCATATACAGGTTTAAAAACAGCTTTTTTATTGTCAAAGTGGTTCTGCTATTTACACTATACAAGCTAAATATCCATCACAAAAGCGGTTCACATTTATATACAGTATATACGAATGAACTAAACAATCTATCTTATGAACCCAACTGTATCGATTAAATAAGTGTGGTATGTAAATGTAAATAATGTGTTTTCCCTATTGAGAGGAAAAGTTCCAGATGATCTGTACCAGATTAAATATAACAAATATTAGCAATACCTGTTTGAAGAAAAGGTACATAAAACTGGGCAGCACTGAGACAAAATAACATTTACAGTCATTATCATTTTTGCATTACATATGAATCACAATACAGAATTATCAATTGAATTTATCTTCAATCTAATGCTACTTTGGTTGAAGCAAATATAATATACCCAGCAAAGCTATAACTTAACTAAAAGAGTATTTCAAATAAAGTTAAGTATAATAATATAATTACAAATTAGCATTCATTGTAACCAGGATAAAAAAAAGTGAAAGTCTATTTAACCAGCACCTATATGGTGATCAGTGGTAAAATAAAAAAATTAGGTAGTATCAAAAGGGTATTTAAGGTAGCTGGTTGTAATGTGAGGCACTTTTTCTTTAGGATATTAAGATTTAAAAAGTACAAATAAGAATCAAATGATCAGATAAAGGAAAATAAAGCAAGAGTTGCATAACGAACATCATTGCCATGTTAAGTAGTGACAATTGGGGACCACCGGCATTGTACTTCAATCTCCAGCGTAAAGTTCAGTTTGGTTTTTTTTTGTTGACAGTGCAAACTGAACTACCATGTCAGCATCAATGCCATGTCAATTCATATATTCCAAATGAAAGTCTATTACTCTTCTAATTATTTGGTGATATTAAAGGCATGCTCACTTCTGTTGCACAATAACTCATGTTTGCTCATGGTTTACCAATATTGGCACATCATATTAGCACAACTTATTGTGGATTACACAGCACAGTATTTTGGCAGAATCTGAACACATTACAGTTTTTGAAAGCATCACATGAACCACTGAGTAAGAGCGAGAGATTTCAAACACAGAATAAGCATATTATTTCAATTAAAACTGACACAAAAAAAAATACTGATGTCTTTCATGTTTCTACATTTCAGCTGGTTCATTAACTACTGCTAATACCGAACGCAGGGTCCATAAATACTCAGATAAGAAAATGAACAAGTTAAACACAGATGTGAAAAAAAATAAAACATATACAACCGGTCTCATGTGAGATATTTCCTCCAAAACAGCTTCCAAACGAAATCACTTAAACTTCACTGCAGTAAAAATGCTTAATATGATTGTTGGAATTCTAATACAGGGGAGATTACGTCTATTTCAAATAAAATATAGTTTTGTATATGTATATGAGGTCCTTATCTGGCATTTGCGTAAATGGCCTCGAATATGCAAAAACTCGAATTCAGCCATTAAGATCTTCAACGCAATACACATAAGAACAATAAAGGACACGGTCATTGTATACTATAACATACACTAATACTCATCCAGTGAACTGCAAAATATATTCGATACATTTAAATAAATACGTTTTTCACTGTTCAAATCTCCATGTGATCAAGGCAAGCCTTGCATTCTATGAAAATATACTTTAT
This sequence comes from Elopichthys bambusa, assembly GCA_037101425.1. NCBI lineage: Eukaryota > Metazoa > Chordata > Actinopteri > Cypriniformes > Xenocyprididae > Elopichthys > Elopichthys bambusa. Next base: position 3,616,626 of record CM074440.1, on the reverse strand, counting down.
GCTAGTTCGATTATGGAAATCCTTTGCTTTGGCACACTGAAATCGTGCAGTACCTAAAATAGGTGATAATGTGACTCACTGATTGTCCAAAGCCCGCTGGAGAGTAAACCATCTACCGACCCATCTTTACTAAACTAGCTGGCTTCATTCGACTCCCAGAGAGTGATCAAAACTTCTACAATCTCCTTGTTCTATATGGGCAGAGTAATACACACATTAAATATGTAAAAATCTGATATATATAGGTCACTATTGTACAATGCATTTGCTGTCACTTAAAAGAAATCTAGAAGGGTGCGATTATGCGTTTCTACAGTACAGTCATGTCAAGTATAAGGGCTCGGGTTGATAAAACTGAGAGTGAGAGACTATAAAAATGATGACAAGCCATAACAGCATATTTCTACAGGATAAGTGAGGATGTACTAAACCTTGAATAAATAATTGACATGTTTTAAAATATATAACATCAGCCTGAATTTAACAAAAGTGTTCAAATAAAGCCATTTTTCTCCATTGTCTGATGGCAGGTTATCTGTGGAAAATGGGATGTTGTTTTGGGTCCCCCTCACCTTTCCCTTCCTACAGTGGGACGGTGCATTCTCGGTGTCATAACAGGCAGAAAAATACGGATAAAAATAAATCTGATCATCTTCCAGTATGTTACATCACTAACTAAACGTACGTCACGCACTCTCATTCAAAGCCACAAACACAAACACACATTCATCAGAGTTTGTCTCCTAGTGGCCACCCAGAGCACTGCCACTGCCTGTTGTCCAATCAATGATGATAAAGCTCAAGCTCATTATCATAAACAACACGCCCAGTCCAGCGAAACAGGCAGCCTGAGAGAGAAAAGAGATGGTCAAATTAATGAGCGAGATGTCTGAACATTTGAGATACATTTTTAGAAAGAGTATTTTAGAAATATTTCAAAAAGTATTTCTACAATGCATCTTTTTCCAGTAGGAGAGAGATAAATGCTATGTAATGCGATGATATAGACCTTATGTAGCCCCGCCCCTTTTCGCTGCGCTCGTTCGAGTTCTGTCTTCCGGTTTGTATTTCTACTGCATGAAGGTAAGATCTTACAGATTTATGAATGAACCACTTGTTTTAAAATCTTCCCAGTCTACTGACATTAATTATGACATTCGCTTCAAACATTACAATGCTCATGATAGCTTTCGTTAAAGGGATAGTTCACCCAAAAATGAAAAATATTCCATGATTTACTCACCCTCAAGCCATCCTAGGTGTATATGACTTTCTTCTTTCAGACAAACACAAATCAGAGATATGTTTAAAAATATCCTTGCTCTTTCAAACTTTATAATAGTAGTGAATGGGGGGCGAGATTTTAAAAGCCCAAAAAAAAAAATCATCCATCCATCATATAAATAATCCATACAGCTCCAGAGGGTTAATAAAGGCCTTCTGAAGTGAAACGATGGGTTTTTGTAAGAAAAATATCCATATCTAAAACTTTAATAACTAGCTTCCGGCAGACGTCCGTACGCATCGATTTGCGGCGGAAGAGTGACCTCTGACCCGACGCATGGCGCAATAACAAACATGGGAGCACAGAGGATAGAGGAAAACAAAACACTGGTCACGAATTAGAAGTCTAAAACAATAATTTTTAAAGACATAATGTCAGATGATTCAATATAAGAAGTCATCTGCCGGAAGCTAGTTATTTGAATATATAAAGTTTTAAATATGGATATTTTTCTTACAAAAACGCATCGCTTCACTTCAAAAGACCTTTATTAACCTCCTGGAGCTGTATGGGTTATTTTTATGATGGATGGGTGAATGAATTTTTTAGGCTTCAAAATCTCGCTCCCCATTCACTACCATTATAAAGCTTGGAAGAACAAGAATATTTTTAAATATATCTCAGATTGTGTTCCAATTTTGTGCCCAAGTTTTGGATGGAAACATAGCTAGAGTCTAACTGGTATAAAGTGGCATAAACCTTGATAAGTGTGATGCAAACACCTGGCGACGCATGAACAGTTTTCGAAATGTACTTCTCTCTCCTACTGGGTAGCCATAAATCATACAAGCATAACTTACAAAGATTTTGGGGGTAGAGCGCATGGGCTCCTTATCCTTTGGAACAATACGGATGTAGAAGACAGCAGGAAAGATGAAGATAAGGCACGGAGCAGATGTTGCACCTGGAGGAGGAAGAACAGGACAAAAGTTGATTAGCTAATCAACTGAATCCAATTAAATCTGACACTGATGACAATTAAACATGATGACAATTACAATTCCAGCGACGTTGTCTTTGCTGATGAAATTGAGAATTGAAAAGTTAAATGAAAACCCCATGTTGGACAAATATCATTTCAGTCTTATTTTAAGCGCATCACAGTAAGACTCATTGGTTAATGTAAAAAAATATATATTTTAAAAATACTAAAATATTGTACATTTTAAAAACAAAACTTCACTGCCTTTTTAGCCAATAATAAAAGATTATGCCTTTTTTCAAGTATTTCAGCCTTTCAATGAGATCATGAAAAAAATACAGCATGAATTTTAGTTTATAAACCTGGGAAAAAATAAAAATAAAAAAAATAAAAAGAGTGTCATTGATCTGTTTTGTTTTCCTCTTCATTATGATCAAATGGTACCTTGACACTCACCTTCTTTCCAGTAATATGAGATAAACACAAAAATATTGATTTAACAGCACAACATTATCTGTTCAAACAAGCAACGGTGACATTTAAAGCTGTTCTCAAGGCCAGAGACAGCGGCCACGCCAGTGTCAGTGTCCGTTAATCATACTGAGAAAGCAAGACAAACAAGTGATGCCAACGAGAGTCTTTGCTTTGACATTTCAAACACGTTTGAACACAGAACGGTTTCCCTCTATTTCCTGGTTCTCAGAAAGCACATTTGACCGGTCTGGATTTTGGGCTCTTGGGTCAGCGAGGATCAAAGGACTCACCAATGATGCCAAAGATGCCCAGGATGTTGGGGGCGAAGATGACCAGCATGTTGATGAAAGTCAAGAGAATGACGGCTATGGCGATGTGTCGGATCCAATTGAAGGTCTTATTAGGAAACACCATCTCTTGAATGGCTCTCCGTACCTTTGAGAAGAAATAGCAGGTCCTTTTTATTTCATTTTTAATGACTGAAATGACTTTAAGCAACATTTGAGCCCCTTTGAGCTTGTTCTGTACAGCAAGCCGAATCTGTCTACTCTTTCAAATATGCCTCTTAAGAGTGGGCGGCATGAGTCATTTTATATCACAATAACGGTGTATATCACATATCAGTTATTTTTGCTGTATTATTCAACCTAAAATGGTCCATATATTACATCAGTAGTTCTCAACCTTTTTGACTACATTTATTTACAGACACTAGGTGTGGCAATATATTAAAATAAATAAAATAATTATATATATAAGTAAAATTAAATTAACTTATTTCAGAAATCCAGAAGTTTCAAGCTATTTGTGATTACAGGAGATTTTTTAAATAATTTTTTAAAGCTATTTTTACCTGATAAAATATTTTAGAGCTTGACAAAACTAGAATAACTAGTAATTTCCATGACTTTTTAAGAAATCACACTTTTAAAATTCCCATATATCAAGGTTTTCCAAGAATGTAAATAAAAATGAAAAAGGGAATAAGTTACATTAAGAAACATGTCAGTTTATATCTAGATTTTTAGCTGCGTTCTCTTAAAACTTTTTTGAAAACATCTTAAAATCTTTTGCAGCGACCTTGAAAGTGTGCTGAAGCCCCCTAGTGGGTCCTGACCCCCTGTTTGAGAACCACTATATTACATTTTATGAATTTGGCAGAAGCTTTTATCTAAAGCGACTTGCATTACATTCAAGGTACACATTTACATTTTATCAGTTCTTGCTTTTCCTGGGAATCGAACCCATGACCTTGGCATAGCTGGCACCACGCTCTACAGTTTGAGCTACAGGAATGCATAACCTTGCAGTACTGATTTTGATAATCAAGTGGATTAAATGCTTCACAACCAAAAGGAAGTTCTTGGTTGTTTGGGCATTAGTGGCACATCACAAAGAGTCAAAATTAAAATCACTCCTGTTATAATGAAAGAAGTGCCCACCTGCATTACAGTTTACAGACCAGGCTATATATTTTTTTTTTTGCTTGATGTCTGTTTTTTCACACTTTGGATATACTGTGGTAAAAACAGTATAGCACAATCTCTATATAAGATATGAACATATGAAGATATGAAACTCACTGGGAACAGAACGATGGGCACAGTCAGCGTGACGGCGGTGAGGACAGCCAAACGCACACAGAGGATGAGAGTGTCGTAAGGGTCGATCCTGCTGTATGTATGCAGGAGCTCGGGCTCGACGTTAGCTGCGGAAAAAAGGAATTTGTCTACTTAGTTTTCAGTTTTTACAACACATGCTGAGCTCTACATTCTGATTTGAATATTTCAGGGCGATCTCATCTGAATATTTAAACATTGAGATGATAATAATAACTTTACTTTACACAGCACCTTAAAAGCAAGCATCTCAAGGCTCTTACACAAAAACAGGGAAAACAATTAAACAAAGAAAGTATTCATAATCAGAGAAAAAAATCAAGTAAAACCTTTTCTAAAAAATATGAAATCTGCAAACAAACAGGACAGGTTCTTGCATTCAAAAACAGCTATACGGAGCAAAATGATTTTTGATAGCATTTATTTTTTACAGCCAAAGAAATTATGCAGATCAGTTAACAGTCTATGTGTTGCATTTCCTAACAAAAGCTTGATTGTTTTTAATTTGACATACAACACAAAATTCAGTGCAAAACACGGACCAAATGCAAGAACTCGTCCAGTGTAAAGTGTAAAACTTACTGTAAAATGTTAGGTATCCAAAGAGAGCAGCTAGGAAGTACATAGTGTACATGATCAGGATAGAAATGTTGGAAACGTGCTGCATCTTCCTCTGAGTTGGGCTGCAGGAGGAAATGTATGAGATTATTATTTATTCTATTTGCACAAAACACAGATTACAGTTGCAGTGCCACTTCAATGCAGTCGACTTACTTGCGAAGCTCAGTGTAGATGGGCAGAACCTCAGGGTGGCACACGAAAGCAAAGGCCAAAATGGGGATGGTGTATGCGGTCTGTGGAACAGACAGTGTTTTTTAGTGCATTCTGATGTCTTGTTTTTAACATTCATTACAGGTTATAGTTAAGCAATACCATACAAGCAAGAATATCACACTATGATTGCAAATGTGATATTGCTTTTATACAACAGCATAATAAACAAGAAGTTAATATTAGATGAATGACATTTTTAGGTGAATGAGAATATTGTTTTTTATTTCTCCAACAAAAATAGTTCCAAACATACCCACAGTTGAGCTACTGTGCGTCTGCCGAGCAACAGTGATGTTTCGTTACTGAATGAATCCGCGCTTTTTGAACAAATTGGTCTAATGATTTAATCAACGACTCACTCATAAACACAGTCTCTGCGTCTGAAATAGAATATTTCCCTACTACATAGTATGAGAAAAACAGTACGCTAAAAGAGTAGTCCCTGGATAACCTGTAACAACATGGCGGATGTACTACATCTGAATTTCATTCATACTACCCATATGCTACCTATTCATTCTACCCAAATGTAGCAGCTACTCAGCACACGATTTCGGACGCAGCAAGTCACTTGCTTGGTCCCTGAATGAATCAGCCGTTGAATGAACAAATTGCTTGACTGAATGATTCAATGACTCACTCGTTAAGACAATAGGTGTGTTTGACTTGAAGCGGTGCTGCGCAGACCGATCAGTGTATGACATCCAAGTACAGTGAAAGAATACAGAGCCGTCTGCTCTCTAATCAGTCTGCGCAGTGCCGCTTCAAGTCGAACACACCTAATGGCTGCATCCGAAATCACATACTCTCTTGAGTAGGTATTTATTTTGAAAAAGTAATTACTTCTCGACCACTTAAAAAGTATGAATGTATATAGTATGGATGTGTGTAGTATGAATGTAATCCGGACGTACTATATTCGCCATGTTGTCATTGTCATGTGACCTACCAGCGTCAGTTGTGTCACTTCGTTGCTATTCACAAATCCTCTACCGTGGCCTCCGTTGTACGCACACTTCCGAATCTCACCAGAAGTAACAGGTCATTGTCTACTCTTTTAAGAGAATTTTTTAATGTGAATTCAAACATACTTCTTTTGTCACATACGGTTTTCCTCTTACTATATAGTAGGGAAGTATGCGATTTTGGATGCAGCCAATGATTTTCTGCCACCTGCTGGCTTTCTTTGAAATGGGCCTCAAAATTGCAAAGGCCACCTCAGTCTGTCAATTATTTAATTATGAGTCTGAATGTAAAGTCACAAACAAAAATGTGCTATTCTTTCTGTGTGATATTGAACTATACAATACCTGTGAGTTCACGGTGAACATCTGCGGGCTGCAGTGGGAGTCATCCTCCATCACATGTCCGTTATGGTAGCTGTGGGCGTGGTTAACTGTTACATTTGAATGTGCGTGAGCCAGCGTGCTATTGGCCGAGAACTCCTCGAACGGGCACAGGATCTGGAACTTCTTATAGATGACCTAAAAATAAAGAAAGGGACAGAGGATGGAGTTGTCACATATTCTCTGTTTTGTTTCCTCTGTTAGTTTTGTAGTCCTTTTTATGATTGGTCCCTTGTGATTGCCTTCCCAGGTGTATCTTTTTATCCAATTTACCCCTGTGTGTATTTAAGCCCTTGTGTTTCTGGTGTTCAATGTCTGGTCTTGTCCTTAAATGCATTGAAATACAAAAAATCGAACAAAAAGACTACTAGCGTGGGCATTTTGGCTAATCAACTAATAATTCATCCGAGAACCTGAGAACGACCTGTGTGTATTACACTAATTGCCGCCAAAACCAATTGGACTACAAAAATGACAACAAAATTAATAAAAGTAAGGAATTTTGATATTGTGATCAATGTTTTGAAGTTGAAAAAAGCCATGCAATTATCGTGATTTCATGATTGATAGTCGTGTCGTTTCATAATTCAATTACAATACAATTCATAATAGGCCCATTCCTAACAGCTAAATGTCCTGTTGGCATATAGACATATAAAGCCACAATGGGTTAAAAATAATGATCCGTAACGGCAGGTCAAATAGCAAAAACAGAAAACATTAATATTCTTCAAAGGGTCGAACACCCCTTGACAAACATTACACTTGTGAAACATTATAGACCATATTTATCCCGAGAGAATGTAACCAATTAAAAGCCCCAGTCATCTTCTTTTGAAGTCAGTCTGAGTCAGTATTTCATTAGTCAGCATGGCTGGGTGTACATATGATATAATATTCCTTCCTCTAAAACACCTCTGGGAAAAGTGTGTGGGCGAACTGTTATGTGGATCTGCGAATAAACATATTTCAGAATGTGTTGATAAGTATAAGATACAGGGACAGGATGGTAGGATGGAGTTTTTGTACCAAATAATTGATTTATGAATGTCTTGATATTTTTTTCTTTTCTTTCGAAAACATTTTGTTTTCATATTGACTAATAATATCTGATTATGATAATAACGATGATTGCAAATACGTACCGCACTAAGGAAGAAGACCATGCAGCTGAGTGAAAAACCACTGGAATAACCAAGGTAACCTGAAAATGTAAATATAGCAAAGCACGTCAATATGCTGTCACAGTGCTATTGTCAATCGACATACTGCTTACATGCATTCAAGCCTGAATCACTGCAACTATAAATGCATGTGCTAAGAAAAGCGCAGCGAATTATCGCTCCTCTCAGGAGCTAATCTCTGCTGACAGAGCATACCAGACAGAAATACTGACAAGGTCAATATGATTCAATTACTAAAAACACATCAAAACATCTGTGCATGGTCACTGTTGCTCTCAGACAAACACACTTGCCGCTACTTTTGTTATTTATTGGTTTAACTTATTGCTTCATATGAGAACAGAATGTGCTTTTAAAGTGCTTGAACTTGTGCTCTGTAATATGAACGGTCCATTCGACTGGGTCAAACGTACGCTCTGTGGGCTGATGAAACCCATTTCCATGAGGTGAAGAGGGGGATGAGATAGATTGAAGTAGAAATGATAGACTCACCCAACTGTTTCATTAGAGCCAAAGGCAGGATGACAGTGAGAGACACAAGCACCACCAAGTAGTTACCATTGAGATACCACTCCCTACAGAAACAGACAGAGTTCAAGAAATGTTTAATTCTAAGCACTCTTAAGAGATGCAACAATTTCATTTTCAGTAAAATCAGTTCAGGAAGTTTATTTTATGTGGTAACGCCAAATTACTGTAAAACATTAAGCTTTGGCATAATACTGTAGATAGTGTTTAATTTAAATGTGAACTCAGACCTTAATTACATTTAAAACTTTACATTCTTTCCCAGAAGTGTAACAGTGTTATGGTACATGGGATGTTGACGCTGACGCTTTTCATTTACTTTGAATGGGTGACGTCATGCATTGCCGCACTGAATTGTGGATTCTGTTGTGTCACGTCATTGGCGTTGCACACGGCAGAACTTGGAAAATTATTAACTTTTCAAGCACCAAATGTGGGCGTCAGCCAATTAGATCACCTTATGCAAATACCCTAATGCAGACGCTAGCCAATTGCGTTCATGCAACACCAGAAAGTAATGTGATTGGTGACGGTCGCCAAGTTTCAGCCACGCCCTCTGTCAACCGCGTGTGAATGCAGTGTTAAAGAGCATCATTGATTTCACTGATAAATGAATGATAAACTCACTCTTTCTCTGATCATAACTATCTCCACTATATGTGGCAATTTAAAAGAACTGAAAGTTTTTGAAAGAACTTTGATCAAAAGTGACAGTAAATGACTTTCTATTAATGAAAAACTGCATAATGTTTTCCACAAAAATGTTAGGCAGTGTAACTGTTTTCAACATTGATAATAATCAGAAATGTTTCTTGAGCAGCAAATCAGCATATTAGAATGATTTCTGAAGGATCATGTGACACTGAAGACTGGAGTAATGATGCTGAAACTTCAGCTTTGCATAAACCAACATGAGCAACTTCACTTGTTGCTGTGAAAAACGTCTATGCTATTCCGGAATCAACCTGTCTAACTCCAACCGATTCCAGACCGAGTCTGCAATTCTTGTAATTTATGAGAAGGTATGTTGTGTTTGCTATAGCCGCTAGTGACACAGACCATCTAATATAGCTCAAAGCTGACTGCAACATGGCACAGTTCCCGCTCCTGGACTCAAGTAACCGCCACACTGTGAACACGAGGACACACACACGGAGTCACAAGGTGTCGCGCAGTGTAAAGTGCAGACCTTGTTTGAGACTCCTCTATTTTCAGACCCTCTCCGCTCCTCCCCACTTGTCCTAATATTCAAACACTGACGGGGAGGGTTAGACTGTGTGTAGACAACTATACGTGGGAATGAAACATCATATACACACATTATATAAGATATGCTATTGTTAGGAGCATAAAGATCACTCTGTAGTAGAAGCGGCTTTTTTTTTTTTAGATTGTGCAGATGTAAAAACAAATTCATTTACATTTCAGCTTTTGCATAGCAACATGCAAGAATCAAAATATCAGCACAGATATGCAGTACAGAAACACACTTTTCATATATTAATTATATATTATATTCATATATTAATTATATATTATATATTAATTATTTTATGAATATATTATTTTTTCACCATATATGTGTGTGTGTGTGTGTGTGTGTGTGTGTGTGCGTAAATGCATACATATATTAATTGAAATATGCACACTAAATACATACTATATTTTATGTAAATACTGGTGACATGGAGTGACAACAACATTAGAACTAGTCAATATTAGTGACTATATTAATAACCAGAATTGATCATGTCAATAATAAAAACAGAAATTTATTCTATGTTAATTTATTAGTCCAATTTTTTTTCTTCGAAACTGACAAAACAGTATAGATATAGAATATAAAAATAGCTATAATGCATTGTTGGCATTGTTAACTAAAACCAAAACTACTAAAATTGTTTACAAAAAAAATTATATAAATTTAAAAATAAAGCTAAACTTGCTAAATGTTGCCTAGACAACTTAATAAAACGAAATAAATAAGTACTAAAATTATTATTTTTTTAAGTTAAAGCTATGACAAACAGATGACAATAGCACATATCAAAATTAAAATTAAAACTGAAAATATAAAAATAGCATATTAAATAGAAAATATACATTTTAATAATGCTAAAATAAACCAGCTACATAGTTTAATTTTCTGAAAAAAAAATATGTGGTGATTGCCTGTGCAAAAAACATATTATATCTAATATATAATCCATATATAATGTAATATAATGTATATTTGCATAAAGAGCTGTGACAATGTAAAATCTTGCCAGAAAAACTACATTACAATTGTAATTCAGCATTAAATATATGTGTGTGTGGTCCTGGTAAACCCTATGTTATGTTTTTGGAAAACAGCTTATAAATCATACCAAGTAATGTTTTTAAAAATGTAAAAATACTGGAAGTTTTCTGTGTTGGGTAGGTTTAGGGTTAGGGTTAGAGGATAGAATATACAGTTTGCACAGTACAAAAATCATTATGTCTATGGAAAGTCCCCACAAACATGGAAACCCAACGTGTGTATGTAGCAGCGTCACTTCATGCTGCACCTGGTCCTGAAATTATACAAAAGCTCTCAGTCAATGCATAATGTTAACACTGAAGCACACGCCTCCATCTTTGCTCAGTTTCTAACATTGCTGACCTGTTTAATATACAGTACTGAAAAGCCTCTGGAACCACTGTGTGAGTATTACACTGCTCAAACAAATAAATCACCATACCCATCTACACTTTCACACTGTTAATTGAAAGCCTTCAAACTAATCCAGTTATTCTGAAATATACATTACAGAAGACACAAGATCTTTGATCTTTAACCTTCAATGGCATTGTAATCTTGCTATTAAAAATAAAAACGTGCCTTTGTTGTGCATAGAATTTAAACAACGACACTCACAGGCCTAGTAATTAAAATCATGTCTCTTTTTACTAAAAACACAAAATGCATTTACTTGCTCCTAACAAACACTATGATGTGTCTGTTTTCCACACAGTAATTAAACTTAATAAAACAGATGCTACACTAGGATTTAACCTGGGAACACAAGCAGCTGAATAAAGCTATAATTAAGATCTTGTTTTCAGATGCGAGAAGCGAGTTGTGTCTACTGACATCAGCACGTTAGGCAGTTTCCATGACAGTATGCTTGTTTAAAGCAGCTGTCACGCACAGAAGGACAGAGGTGTGGTGGGAAACAGACCGCATCAGCCAATCAGCCTTCATTCTCTTATTAACTGACCAATCACAGTTAAAAGCAGCCACCACACCTCCCCTTGATGCTAGGTTGAGATTTTTGAGTGTTTGCCCTGGTGGACCGGAGGTATTTGACCTCAACGGTGACACTGTCAGCTGATAATGACAGTACATGTCCATACCAGTGGTTGGAGTAACAGTCAGCGAAGAATTATCAATTCATTCACATTTAACTGGCAAAACTGCACTCTGAAGGAAGGTCAAGATTTTCTCATTTCATTTCAGCATTCTACAATGACACTCTAAAGTACTTACCCTGAACTGGTATCTGTTTTCAAAAACGCCTGCAGGACCAGTGGGAACTCTGACTTGACGATGTATAAGTAACTGGACATGGCTATAGGAAAGATTAAAAAAAAATTGTAATTTAGAAGAAACACAATCAAAAGAATATAACCATCATGTTTTTATGCTGACTTTGCTTGTTTCACCCTGCTGGAACATATCTATAAAACTCTGGAAACCACTTTAAATATAAAAAAGATAAATATATCTTGCTTTATAACTTAAAAAAAAAAGTATAATAATTTTGCAATATATGAAACTTATCTTGGTATCTTTATCTATTTTTGTTGTTGTTGTTTTTTTCTTTTTTTTATGCATTTCACAGATGCTTTACATCCATTGCTAATTTATGTGTATTTTTATAAATATAATATTAATCTGAGTCAGTGTTATTGTAATATATGTGTTCTCCAATAAAAAGATTTGTCTACTATTAATATAAACTATATATATATATAATATATATATATACATATATATAAATAATTGGTCATTGTTCATGGCTCATCATGGCATTACATCAAAGTGTTTAAATTAATTTTTGACTGTTTTTATGTCAGGTGGTACAACCAAATAGTTGTATGTATATCCTGTAGTTGTACCACCTGAAATGGAAACTGTACCAAGTGTGCCACCCTGACATTTGAGAATTTACAAATGGCTGGACAAAAGTTTTTCAATGATCTCAACAGCTTTAAAACTACTGATATTTATGAAAAAAAAAAAAAATTGATATTTATATGAAAGGTTTCAAACCTAAAATTATGCCATAGTATTTAGTTTTTGTTTTTTATTATCAAGACACCATTTTAAATTGTTAGTCTCAGTCTGTTTATTTGTTCGGACAGTTGCACCACCTGACCTTTTGGGGGTTTAAGATAACAAAACATAAAATAATATATATTATTTAAATGTACTAAAAAATGAATTCAAACTAAATAGGTTTTATAGAATAAAGTGATATATGTCATGCATTTATCAGATTATTCTGAGAGGAAATAATGCACTTAAATATGCATGTCATGTCACTGACCCATATATACTGTACATATACAGTGGGTACGGAAAGTATTCAGACCCCCTTAAATTTTTCACTCTTTGTTATATTGCAGCCATTTGCTAAAATCATTTAAGTTCATTTTTTTTCCTCATTAATGTACACACAGCACCCCATATTGACAGAAAAACACAGAACTGTTGACTTTTTGCAGATTTATTAAAAAAGAAAAAATGAAATATCACATGGTCCTAAGTATTCAGACCCTTTGCTCAGTATTTAGTAGAAGCACCCTTTTGATCTAATACAGCCATGAGTCTTTTTGGGAAAGATGCAACAAGTTTTTCACACCTGGATTTGGGGATCCTCTGCCATTCCTCCTTGCAGATCCTCTCCATTTCTGTCAGGTTGGATGGTAAACGTTGGTGAACAGCCATTTTTAGGTCTCTCCAGAGATGCTCAATTGGGTTTAAGTCACGGAGTTGTTGTGAAGCCACTCCTTCGTTATTTTAGCTGTGTGCTTAGGGTCATTGTCTTGTTGGAAGGTAAACCTTCAGCCCAGTCTGAGGTCCTGAGCACTCTGGAGAAGGTTTTCATCCAGGATATCCCTGTACTTGACCGCATTCATCTTTCCCTCGATTGCAACCAGTCGTCCTGTCCCTGCAGCTGAAAAACACCCCCACAGCATGATGCTGCCACCACCATGCTTCACTGTTGGGACTGTATTGGACAGGTGATGAGCAGTGCCTGGTTTTCTCCACACATACCGCTTAGAATTAAGGCCAAAAAGTTCTGTCTTGGTCTCATCAGACCAGAGAATCTTATTTCGCACCATCTTGGAGTCCTTCAGGTGTTTTTTAGCAAACTCCATGCGGGCTTTCATGTGTCTTGCACTGAGGAGAGGCTTCCGTCGGGCCACTCTGCCATAAAGCCCCGACTGGTGGAGGGCTGCAGTGATGGTTGACTTTCTACAACTTTCTCCCATCTCCCGACTGCATCTCTGGAGCTCAGCCACAGTGATCTTTGGGTTCTTCTTTACCTCTCTCACCAAGGCTCTTCTTCCCCGATAGCTCAGTTTGGCCAGACGGCCAGCTCTAGGAAGGGTTCTGGTCATCCCAAACGTCTTCCATTTAAGGATTATGGAGGCCACTGTGCTCTTAGGAACCTTAAGTGCAGCAGACATTTTTTTGTAACCTTGGCCAGATCTGTGCCTTGCCACAATCCAGTCTCTGAGCTCTTCAGGCAGTTCCTTTGACCTCATGATTCTCATTTGCTCTGACATGCACTGTGAGCTGTAAGGTCTTATATAGACAGGTGTGTGGCTTTCCTAATCAAGTCCAATCAGTATAATCAAACACAGCTGGACTCAAATGAAGGTATAGAACCATCTCAAGGATGATCAGAAGAAATGGACAGCACCTGAGTTAAATATATGAGTGTCACAGCAAAGGGTCTGAATACTTAGGAGCATGTGATATTTCAGTTTTTCTTTTTTAATAAATCTGCAAAAATGTCAACAATTCTGTGTTTTTCTGTCAATATGGGGTGCTGTGTGTACATTAATGAGGGAAAAAATGAACTTAAATGATTTTAGCAAATGGCTGCAATATAACAAAGAGTGAAAAATTTAAGGGGGTCTGAATACTTTCCGTACCCACTGTATATATGTATATATAAACTGAAGAACAGGCAGCAGTAATAATTTAGGGATAATATAACATGGAAACACTGTGTTAAATATCAGCATAAAGCAAGTTTCGTTATTTTGACAATTCAGAAAGTGTGTGAAGAAAAGTAGACACGTGGAAATTAACTGGTAAAACTAGAAAGGAAAATATAGAGATGAATGAAGGATAAGAAAAGACAGGAAAGGAAAGGAATAAAAAAAGATCTATCAAAAATTATGATTAAAAGAAACTGTCTGTTTGGGCAAATATTAATGTCTCATTCACATTAGGTTTTCTTTACCTCCAATGTTTTGAAGAGTGATGGCGATTCCGGCCGCCATCTTCCCTGTCATTCCGAAGGCCCTGAATCCCAGCTGTTCGTATGATCTGATTCCTGGAAATGAAATTCAGTAAAACATGAAGAGAGAGACAAATCTCACAACCAGAGCCAAGTTTCCACAAAACATTGTATCTCATGTTATGATTATCTTTGCCTGTGGTGACCTGAAATCAACTGCATTACAAGAAAGGTCTAAACAATACATTTAACAGCATCAGTAATCATCAAAAAATTTCTTTATTATATAATTTGTTGCAATGTTTAGCAATGATTGATCATTTTCAGTATAATATACATACATACATACACACACACACACACACATATTATATATACACACACATACATATTATATATATATATATATAATATGTATGTGTGTGTGTGTATATATATATATATATATATATATATATATATATAAAATATACATACATATATACATACACTCACACACACATACATACATACATACATACATACATATACACACATAAATATACACACACATTAATTAAACTATTATTAGTTTAAATGTTAAAATTCCTTTCTCTAGTGTCACTGATCTCCACTATACTTAACCATTTCATGCAATTTCTGTTCACATTACAACAATAAAAATGCAGATTGTTATTCAGTGACTGTGTGTTAACTTTAAGGCATTTGCCCACCTGATTAGGAAATAACAATACAACAAACTGATGTAGCTTGTCTTACCCACAACACCAGAGGACTTCAGCAGGAGGTGAATAGAATAGCAGGACAGACCAGCTACAGCCGTGAGGAGAAACCTGAAGACAAAATACAACATCACAATCACTTCCCATCTGTACAACACCATCTGAACATGCTAGAGCTAACATATGGTTTATTCAAATGTTCACACAAGTAATCTTGCAAGAACAAGAAAGTTCCTCTACTGTAGAGTTAAAGGAATATTTCACTTAAAAATGAAAATTATCCCATGATTTACTCATACTCAAGCCATCCAAGCTGTATATGACCATCTTCTTTCAGACAAACACAATCGCAGTTATATTCAAAAATATCCTGGCTCTTCCAAGCTTTATAATGGTAGTAAATGGGGCTCGAGAAGTCCAAAAAAGTGCATCCATCCATCATAAAAGATGGGTTTTTGTAAGAAAAATATCCATATTACAAACTTTAATAATAACTGGCTCCCGGCAACGGCCGTATGCGAGTCTACTTCTGGCAGAAGAGTGACCTCTGACCCGACGAATGATGTATTGACGAACATGGAAGCGCAGGGGATAGGGCAAAATGAAACACCGGTCATGAATTAGCAGTCTAAAATGAGAATTTTTAAAGAGAAATATCAGAGGATTTCGATATAAGAGAAGAGGAGCTTGAGTTTGCTGCCCAGCCCTATTTGTTTACACCACGAGAGGCATCTAAGCTTACACTACTCCTACATCCTTCATCATGATTCAGGTCAGAGGTCACTCTTCAGCCAGAACTTGACTTGCGTACGTCCGTTGCCAGAAGCCAGTTATCATAGTTTATACAGTTTTAAATATGAATATTTTTCTTACAAAATCTCGAGCCCCACTACCATTATAAAGCTTGGAAGAGCCAGTAATTAAATGACATAATTTTAATTTTTTTTGGTGAACTAACCCTTTAATGTACTACTTTCTACTTACCAAACTGACATTTAGCTGACCTTTTATCTGAAATAATCTGCAGTACACACATTACAGGGACAATCCCTTCGGAGCAGCATGTGGGTCAGAGTCCAGCACAGATATTTAAGATTACTAACTATTAAAACCACTCAAATACAATATAAAGTCTATAGCTGGAGTTCTAAGTGAACTGCATACATTCTTTCTGCCTTATAATAAAGTGTACAGCACGTTATACGGTTTTTTTTAGATGCATTACTGTTGTTGAGTAAGATTTACTGCTGAATGAATCCTGGGAAAGCGCCAGTATTTGTGTTGGAACCAAAAAAGTACGTCTGCTGATAAAGTGTTCTATGAAAGCCTATGATCAAACACACCACTAACCAATTTTACTGATTCATCCAGCTCTTTTCTTTCAGCTTATGTCATGGAAAGTCTGAGTTTGCCAACTTTCAGAAAGGAAAATAGCTGATAAAAGCTTTGGCTACACAATAGTGGAACTCTCTTGCAAAGCAATTATTGTACTTCCAGGATACTTTCACAAAGCTTCCCCGCAGGAGGCAGACTGTGCCTGAATTTAGTGTATTGCAAGTCTATTTGGATGACAAGAACCTGATAAATGGCAAGTAATTAAAAACGAGATGAGCTTTGGAACGACTTTATTCAAACGAGATTGAATGTTCTCAAGGACTTTTGACTTCAACAGCTGCCTAACAATTCAGCATGCATTGACCAGAAGAAGTAATCTCAGTACCTGTGCTTTGCAATCTACAACAGAATTGTGTGAATTTGCATCATTTATCTCTGTTGTGATGCATGTATTTGTCCATCACATGGTTAACCGCTATGTGATGTTAACACAAATGTTCTTTATTAGCAGTTATATATGCATTTTATTCATATGGCTATTTAAATATCAAATGGGACTATAAATGGTAGGCTAATATAAAGGCAACATTAGAAACATTTGTCCTCTGTAACCAAGAGGCATGTGTGAGGTCTCTACCAACATGAGGTAGATGAATTTATTGTTATAGACCTGCAAGATCAAAAAAATTAAAGATCCGCACACGAGAATGAAGTCAAAAAAGCTCCAACAAATGTATTATCCAGAGGCCTGATGGCACTGATGAAGGGTTGATCCCGAAAACGTTTTGCACTTGCACTTTTTGCGGCCTCTGGATAATAAATCAGTTGGAGCTGTTTTGACTTCATTCTCGTGTGCGGAGCTTTCATTTTTTTGATCTTGGAGTTATCTTTTGGATCTGCGCACCACCAGAAACTGTATGTATAAGTATTTGTTTAGACTGTGATCTGGCGCTACGCTTTTCCGTTTTTTCTTGTTATATACCTGGAAATAAGACTATCTTTGGAGGAAGCAGTCTTAGCCTGTTAGGTTATTTGATCAGTAGTATTCAATTGCCTGTAACCTGACTGGAGCGGAGGACGCCTCAGACGTCTCCCCGCTCTCCTCCCCCAGTCAAACCAAGACAGGCCTGAGAGGAAACCAAATATAACAACTATATTTGGATGGGGGCAGGGTGAACCTAAAAAGAAGGATGTGTCTGGAGAACAGAGGAGGCGTGGCCAACCCAGGTCATGGCCTTTCTGGGGCTGTGGATAGATGAGAGGGGTGGAGCTAATGAGTGGAAAATTTTAAGGAGGAGGGAAATAAACATTAAATGGGAGGTCGTTAAAACGTGCTAGCTTTCCTCCTCTACTCTTTGGAAAAATACTCATAAAGTATATAAAGTAAGTACTAGTAGTCAACATATAGTCTTCTTCAGATGTGCGTAGCATACATAGGAGGTACGTTTAGCATTAATTAGTATATTTATCTAAAATAGAAAGCTTTTGTAACCAAGGATGCATTAAATTGATCGAAAGTGACAGTAAAGACATTTATAATGTCACAAATGTTTTTTATTCTTTTATTCTATCCATCAAAGTATCCTGAAAAAAGTACACAGCTGTTTTTAACATTGATAATAATAATAATAAATGTTTCTTGAGCAGCAAATCAGCATATTAGAATGATTTCTGAAGGGTCATGTGACACTGAAGACTGGAGTAATGATGCTGAAAATTCAGCTTTGATCACAGGAATAAATTACATTTTAAAACATATTCAAATAGAAAACAGTTATTTTAAGTTGTAAAAATATTTCACAATTTTTTTTTCTGTATATATATATATATATATATATATATATATATATATATATTTTATGTCATTATTATGTAATATAATTATTTTATTGGCAAAACAAAGGCTAAGGTTTCCAAAAAAGGCCAAAAGGTGGTTTGCATGTACTTTAACAGAATGCAATCCTGTCTGGTACACCCATGTTCATGAACATCAATATCCTTCAAGAGGAAACACTCAATTATTCAAGAGCTTGTCTGGAAAAATAACAGATGTAGAACAATACTTTAATTACAATGGCAATTAGACAGCCAATGGGCTGCCAAGTGCTTGACATTCAGATGATGTTAAAATGCTGATTCATTGAGTGCTGGACGTGACAGGTTCATTTGCACGACTATAAGATGATTCAGTGATGCTTCACATCAGAACAAACATAGAACAATGGATTACTTTTACAGCTAATTTGTCATTAAGAGGGTAATGAAGGTATTTCACTTACAAGAAAAGCAGTATGCCAGTATTGGCCATTGCGTAGGCCAATCCCAAAATCCCACTGCCCATAATGGCATTGCCCAAATTGAAGACCGACATGCCAAAAGAGGTCTTCCCCTCAAACTGAGAGAGGAAATGAGATTGATAAGCAACTAAAACAGATAAAAATGACAAAACACCAGCAATACTGCTACATCGACTAACATCAACACATCGTTTAGTTTCTATGTGCTATGCTATTGGTTGCTTGAAAGTTCACTGCAAATGTTGCACATACTTACATCAGTGAAACGTGGCTTCTTGCCCTCACCGTTGGGCAGGAACTCAATGTTCTCAGAGAGTGTGCTCTCAGGATCATCAAATCTGTTGGATGGAAGACAGTGGACATTTAAATGACAATGATCTTGATCATCAACTAACTTCCTCTTCGTCTAGTGGTTTTCTGTTAATTACATACCTGCCGTGATGGGTACCATTTCTGAGGGTTGATAGAGAGTGTGAAAGGGTCCATCACCGAGCAGGAACAGAAAAGAGGGTAAACATGCACTTAGACAAACCCCAAAGTCAACACACCATGCCAGAAGATAAACGTGTTTTGAGAAATATACAAATGTAAGCTACAAATAAAGTTTGCATTGACCTTAGTACAGAAGCACACAATAAACATGATATATGTGTTGCAGGTCTATTCTGAATGGGAAATCAGGGAAAACATGCTAATAACCATAAGCAAAACCAGTTGAGAACCAGTATTTAAAGTGGCCTGGTTCTCCATGCAGGTGGTACGTGAAAAAGCAAACATTTCCTATCACATGCATTAACTTAACTTATTGCAGCATGACAATTGAAATCAAAATGTTAATAAGTCCCTATAGGGCAAGTCATTTTACTCGGCGGCCATCTTTGAAACGCCTCTTGGACAGCTATTTCAGTCATACAAGTACAGCTCCTATCTCTTTGAATGGGGAAGCAAGCAAATTCTCCAAGGCTGTTCACCAACCTTAGATGCAATGGCTTTACCAATCAGTGATTGGCTCTTTTATTTAGAAGGAGGGACTTATTCCGCCATATTGCACTTTCTCCCATTCATAGTAATATGAGCGCACCGTCTTTGTATATCCAAAGTCTATGATAAAACTGAATAATCAGAGTGATGCAAAAGTGCTTACTGTTCTTCCTCCATCATAGTCTTCATCGGCATGCACATTTCCTCTCCCAGGTCATGACCTTTCCCATTGGGTAGGATACTCATTTCTGATCTGGCAGGTTCCATGGTGGAAGCAGTCGATATCCCACAGTTCTATGTGCGAGTTGCTGAAAAGGATAAAAGATTTTGACAAAAATTTACAACTATATGAATATTAACTATATGCATCAATTATACACACCTAAAAATGTGTTTTATAATGTCCAGGGTTGTTACTGTTAACTAAAACGTTTTCACTAACTGAAATATAATAAGATGTAAATATTACTTGAGAAAGTTACACGAAAATCACCTTGGAAATTTACTGAAATAAATAAGGTTAAGCTGAAGTACTAAAACTGAAATAAATATGAAATAAAGCCAATTAGAAATATATATATTTTTAAAAGTAATACTATTGAACACATGAATAGTATTAATAAATACTATTCATATAAATATTACTAAAATAATACTGCATATATCCTAATCTATATACTAAAAGCATAATGGGGTCAGATGGTAATACTATGGTACTTTGATGTGTACCATGTATACTCATGTGCCAAGGTATTAGCATTGTACTTTTATGCATTGTATATACATAAAAAGCATGGAATTGGTGTACATTTCCAAAAACAACCTAGTCCATGTTAATTAACTATTTGAAAAATTTCATTTCTTCCTATTATGCCTCATCTTCACAACATTATTGCATTGTGTAGCACCTGTCAGTAATGCACAAAGTCACTCTAGAAATCATCTCAAATCAGCCTGATCGATTACATCACTACCACTTGGCTGTTCAGTTAAAGCAGTACGGCCACCTAAAGAAATGCCAACTAAAAATGTTTTGGGATTATTAGCGATTTAGTGGCTGGCCTTTCACCAGTTTCCCCTGAGACCATTTATGCATGCTATTAAGTCGTCAGTTTTCAATGACAACAATGAGACGCAGCCCACCAGGGTGTAATTTTAGGCCAGCAGATGTTCTCGCTCTTCAGCGAACAGTCTCTTCACGTTCCCTGGAAAAATGGAGTCTCAATAACATTTACCACGTTACTGTTTATTTTATGATTGAGGTTTTTAGTCCACTGAATAGTAGGGCCATTGAGACGGCTAGCTGTCATGATAAATTTAACACAACAACAACCGTCTGAGAGGGAAAGAAGAACTGTATGAGTGTGTTCATTTGGGGAAAGTCTTAAGTCTAGTCTATTTCCAAATGAGACTGATGCAGACATGAGATTAGATTCCAGCACTATTAAAATTTAAAACTACTAGCAGCAACATGTTGTGCCAGCGTGCCATGGTAACTTTTCGAAATATTCTGTGCCTGATTAGAAATCTTACCATGTGGATTTATGTGATCTTAAACATCAAAATAGTTAATTAAATTATACTATTGTTCAAAAGTTTGTGGTCAGTAAGATTTTTTTTTAAAAGAAATTAATGCTTTTATTCTGGAAGGGCACATTAAATTGATCAAAAGTAAAGACATTTATAATGATTTTAAAAAATAAGAAATCAGCATATTAGAATGATTTCTGAAGGATCATGTGACACTGAAGACTGGAGTAATGATGCTGAAAATTCAGCTTTGAATCACAGAAATAAATTACATTTTAAAATATATTACAATAGAAATCAGTTATTTCAAATTGTAATAATATTTCACAATATTACTGTTTTTACTGTATTTTTGTTCAAATAAATGCAGCTTTGGTGAACATAAGATAGACATAAGGTTTTCTATTATTTTAGCATCAAAACAGGGAAAAAAAATCAATTTTTCTCCACTAAATACCCAGACAAAGTGGGATAACGTACCTTCAGACAGCCATTATCGCAAAACAAACCCCTCAAAATAAACCCTGTCAGGGTTCATTGTGCGATAATGACCAGCTGAATGTACATTATCCCTTACATTTTATCCTTACTGAGGTATTGTTCAATTACCACTGTACTTACAGGAACAGATTTAACATGATAATAACATGACAAGCTTTTGATCGGGCACAAACAGCAGCTCTTCTTTGGGGTCCAAAAGGGGTCGTATATTCTAACAGGAGCTTGAATTTCACATGACGATGATATGTGAGGTATGAAGTCCTGAGGCTGCCTGTGATACACGTTTTTGACAGTCCTAACACCGCTTAATGCCGAGCTGACCCACAAAGATTGAGCTCAAGGTTATTAAATATGTCTGATTTGATAAATTTAGCTCCAACTTTTTTAACAGACACAAGTAGAGGGTCAGAAAAAGAGCATGTAAAAGCACATAATAATAATTAGCAATAAACAGTGGATTAAAAGGCAATTTTAGGGCTAATCTTCAACAGCTAACTACTTTTTGAGATGAGCGAAATACGATAACTCCGGAGTAAAGCGCGGTATTAAAAATACCCATCATGCTTTTTTCATTTTCATCATCTCTCGCAGCTGTTTCACACAATGCACTGTCCTTGACGTCCATTCAGCAATGTGTTGCTTTATCAAAAGGGCTGTACAGACATCACGCTGACCAACACCTCAAACTATGGTCAAGAGACAAGACAAGATTGACTGTAGACAAAATCTACAGACACATTTTATGTCTCCTTTAAAAACGCCTCATGCATAACGAGTGAACAGTTGCCAATGACCTTTGTAAAACATCTCTCTCAATCTATTTTATGAGGCTGCTGGAGACAAGGAGATGGATTAAATTATAAACTGACTTTATTGTTATTTTAGTCAAATGCTTTTTCCCACACAGCAAGTGCAAATGTTATGGGTCTGGATCTTTATTTACAAGGTATAAGTCTGCCCTGGCCAGTTTGTTCCATGTTCCATCAAAACATCTCAGCTCTTGATGCCAATAGCAGAGAGAACACAACCTCTGCTCTGATTGGTTGGCAGGCTCAGCTCCTGAAGCCCATGCCTGCTAGTGTGGAAGGTCTGGCACTTCACACATGCACAACAGACCATGTTTAGATGTTCCCCTTTGAACAGTAGAGCTTATATGACTCATCTGAAACCATTTTGAGGTTAAACATGGTCCCATAAGCATAATTTTTCCCTGAGGAGTTTTCTAGGGATAAATTATGGGAATTTATGAAAAGGAATGCAAGAAACATTTTTTTTATAGTTATATAAAAATGTTCCTTACATTCCTTTTCATAAATTCCCATAATTAAATATATATATATATATATATATATATATATATATATATATATATATATATACATATATGTATGTATGTATGTATGTATACATACCTTTTACATTTAAAATTTGAAATGTATATAATTAAAATGATACATTTTAATAAAATAACTTTTTAAAATAAATATACACACACATTATATATATATATATATATATATATATATATATATATATATATATATATATATATATATATATATATATATATACACATGCATACATATATACATATATATATACACATACACATATATATACACACACATACACATATTATATATATATATATATATATATATATATATATATATATATATATGCAATGCACACACACACTTTAAAATATTTTTTTTAATAAAATATAAAAAAGTATAAAATATATAACACCACATACAAAAACAAAAAAATTATATTATGTATATATATGTCCTATATTTTTAGATTACATATTATATAATATTTACTTTTAATAAATTACTTAATATTTAATAAATTTCAAATTTATATAATTATAAATTATCTTATAAATTATCATTTTTTACTTTAAATTACAAAGCAAAGAGAGCTCTGATGCACCTATTGAAATGATTGAAATAGCGCATTATCACCACGATATATTTGATTTTAATAATCGAATATGTGATAGTAATTTTGTGGGGTGTATATATTTCACAGACAATTATTCCACATCATTTCATCTCTTCTCAAATTCTCTGACCTGGACCGACCACAAAACTCCCACATCTGGTTCCCACAGATGATTGACAGTCATCTTAAGCGTGTGTGTGTGTGTGCAGAAGGCAGATAACAGGCTTTAACCACTTAAAATGCTTAACTGTTTGGGTAGCAAGTGTGGCTGTCAACATCTGCAGACAGTGACATCACACTACTGAATATGATTTGACCGTGGTGATGATGAGTATAGGAAATCATTTGAAACACATGTGGATAATGTCAATTAAACTCATGCTTACACAAGGGAGCTTTTAATTAGGCAGGCTGAACTGTTTCACAAACAGTGAACCACATATAATTGACACCCTGAGAGTAAATGCCTCCTTCCGTGAGCTTCCAATTAATAGATGAGGGTGTCTGTACCTTTAAATTGGTCCTGAACTAAAGATGAACGTTTCACACAGCACAAGATTGCTCAGTCTTTGTTTAAAAAGCAACCTAAAGCAAATGACAGTTTTTCAGTGTAGAAGCAGACAACAAACATTAATTCTCCTCTTTGTGAGCAAGCCCGAGGTTCACCAAGTGGCAATTTGAGTGCCAAAAGGCCACCTGCCCACCGTTTTATATTATTTCCCCCAGAGGCTTCTGAGGTTTAACACTTTCACCACAAGCGCTCTTCAAACAAAGCCCTGCTTTAACCACACCAAGCACTTGGTAAGTGTACACCTCAAAAATAAACACTGTGGTGGTGTTACTATGATACTTAATGATACCATGTTCATGTAACATGGTATTAGCTCCAAGGTACTTCTTAGAATACCACGCTAGTGCCATGTTTTGGCACACTTTTGTCAGAACTGATTCAACCTCTTTGAGGTTAGAAGGACCTGCCCTGTGCAATGATTGCTCTTTACCAGACTGCCAGCTGAGGTTTGTATTACCGATAAAGATCAGTGACATACTTACTCTGTCTGTATTATGTTTGTTTCTATCCATTTATCAACTCACTTTATCCACCTGAGTGGACTCTGGTACATAATACCCACTTTTCCCAATCCAATCAATTCCTAATACATATAATATAAAGTCTTTTTCCAATCTCATGCGAAAACATAACTACACTCTAAAAAAAAATGCTGGGTTAAAAACAACCCAAGTTGGGTTGGAAATGGACAAACCCAACAATTGGGTTGTTTTTGATCCAGTGGTTGGGTTAAATGTTTGCTTGACCTGCTGGGTAGTTTTATTTAACTCAACTACTGTTTAAAAAATGACTATATGGATGGCTTAAAATGAACCTAAAATAGGTTGGTATTTAAAAATCAGACACATAATTACTAAAGGCAACAATAATTTAGCAATTTAATAAATGTTTATTGTTTCATTATTATTCATTAAACTTATTAATGAATGTTCATTTATTAAACATATTAATAAATGTTCATTTCCAACATACTTTGGGTTCATTTTAAGTGAGCAATAGAGTCATTTTTAAACAGTAGTTGGGTTAAATAAAACTACCCAGCAGGTTGGGAAAACATTTAACCCAAACACTGGGTTAAAACAACCCAATTGCTGGGTTTTGTCCATTTTCAACCTAACTTAGGTTGTTTTTAACCCAAATTTGGGTCAAATATGGACAAAGCCAGCCATTGGGTTAAATTAAATTTTAACCCAACGGATGGGAGTCGTCCATATACATACATGAACTCCTCACTTAAATCAGACATGGCTGCTATCCTACAAAATCATAGGATCATCTCTGGCCTTGGCCGTGAGGTCGGTGACCTCTTGTCTGTCAGCACCAACTCAGAAGCTCAGACCTCACTGGATGCAAATGTTTACATCCAGGACAAAGTTTGAGGAAAGGATACGATTAGTCGGGCACGTTCAGTTGATGTCACGCGTTTGTCTCTAGCAAATTCTAGGACATTCTTGTTTACTCACGTTCATTGATTTGCAATGGTTCACTAAAAAAAAACAGATTTTTGCCTCATCACATGGTCACACCTCTTCTGATATTGGCTACCATGTGAACTATTGATTGACCGTTACTGTCCATTCTCATTCAAAGTGCGTCATACTGTATTGGCCCATTCTAGGGGTATAACAATATATCATGTCACAATATATCGCAATACAAAAATGCAACAATATGTATCATGGATAGTGACAAGACAGTATGTATTGTGTATGGTTCACCGAAAATGAAAATTACTGTGTGAGAAAACAATTCAAGTTTTCAGAGTTTTAGTGTCAGTTCTGCATTGAACTACTATATAAATTGTTGCATATAATGTATAATAATGCAATGAGGGAATATTTGTGCGTCCTGATAATACCAAATGTCTGGTGCTACCAGTAAAAAGTGGCCTACATTATTTTAAATATATCTAGTCAATGACAGAGTGCAAGCATTTCGTATTTTTCTGTATTTTCAGCTTCAGAACCATTAATATTTTTATTCTGGTGTCAACATTGTCCATTAATTTCCACCCCTAATGTAATACCAAGTTTAGCATTTTAATAAACAGTTAAGTTTTTGTTAGCCTTTTACCATATGTCTTGAAGTATAGCAATAATATTATGAGTTCAGTATCGTGATATGTATATTGTTACATCTCTAGCCCATTCATTAAAATATAACATGAAATCAAAATTGTGACAGTTTTAGTCTGCTTGTGAGGTTTGCTGAGGAAAAACACACTGTCCAACTAACCATTCATTTGCAGCAGAGTACCTTCTGCTGATCAACTCTGGGGTGATTTCTCACTTTCTCCCTGAACTCTGACCCCTCAATACCTGACTGATGACCATAAGGTCCAGAGAGCCAGAGATTCAGAGCTGACAGGCCATCTGGCATGCCAATATTCAATACACCACCATGAACTACAACCCAAGTACACTCTCTTAAGCTCAGCTAGGAGAAAAACCCCATTTGGAGAGGTAACTGACGGATACAACGAGTGGTAAGAGATCCTGTTAAAATAAGACAGTGGCACATGCAGCAGATATGGAATGTAACATGCATGTAAGTGTTAGAAAATAAGCATCTCATTTTCAACACTTATCAGGACTGGCTTCATTATAAGCTCTGTCAGTCAGAGAGCAGATAATGATTCTTCTAATGCAGTTTAGCCACTTCACAGCCCCTGAGGACAGCAGAATGCACCTTAGACTATTAATGTGCCACAATGAGGACAGCAATACATCAAATTACTTCAACAAATTAACCAAAGTTGATAAAAGTCTGCTTTTGAAATCAGTATTACCACTAATAATAAATTAATTAATTTTATTGCCAAACTACTAACATTTATTTCACTTTTTGATTAGTTTTACCTTTTTAATTAAGACTTTTTTTTTTTTAAAGTTTATATATTTTGTAGCTTTTAAGCCACACAAAAATACAAGAATCACTTAAAATCGAAAATTAAACGCATGTTCATAAGAGGTGTATTCAAGTCATTGTCTGTATGAACTGCATATATATATATATATATATATATATATATATATATATATATATATATATATATATATATATATATATATATATATATATATACATACACACACACATTTCTGATTAATATATCTGGACAAAAAAAAACGTGACGTCACTGACTCATATACAAAGTAAATAAAAGAAGCTAAGGTTGTAATTAACATACGTTTAATTACAGTCCTGCTCTTTAAGACCTTTAGGGGAATCAAAAATGTTACATTTGCGCCCACAGTATCTGATCAATTCACAATAAGTCAATTTTCCACAACAATTACATTTAACCGAAGTATTTTCTTTCACTTATTTCCGTTTTCTAATCTTATAGACTATGCATATCAAAAGTACCTATATAAAAACGAACAGATCACACATTGCCAATAAACATGTATCACTTACCAGTCAGTGAGCCCCGGATCTGAAGATCTTCGCGACTATAATGAGAAATGATGTTCTTGGTTTAAGGTTCCAGTGTTTCCGATGCTTTATGTCCCTGTAGTTCTTCACCTCGTGTGGTTTGACCACAATAGAGACAAAGCGCTTTTCTCACTGCTTTGAGAAATGAAGTGAATTGGTGAAGGCTCTATGCATGAGTAGTGGGGGGTTGTTTAGGTCCCGCCTTCTGTGGAGCTCGTCCAATGGCAGCCGATGAGACCCTCCAGTGGCCCCTCCCACTTCTTCCGAGAGATCCATGAAGTAAAAACTGTGTTGATAACCTGAAAAACTATTTATTGGTACATGATAAACGAAAACTGGTAATACTTAAATAAAAGAATTACAAGAAACAAAATAAGAATACTGTATAAGAATATTGTACATTTATAAGAGTAACTAATCCCTTAATTTAATACAATTTACAGTTTAGTTAGTTAGTTAGTTAGTAAACGATGTAAGAAAATATCACATGGTTAAACTTTAAAAGGTCTTTGATTTCCTTTACCTGTAAGAGCAAAAATACCTTTATCTTATTCTAGTCTTACTGGACTCTTGTTTAAAAATAAATAAATAACATAAAATAAACAAAATAAAAATAAATATTTTCTAAAATAATAGAATTTATGAAATAAAAAGAATTTATTAAATACGAAAATTAATACGATTAAATAATTCAATTACATTACATTATAAAACAAATTTTTAGTACAAGTACAATTAATCCCTTTATTTAATGCAATTTACTGTTTATTAAGTCAATTATAGAGTGATTAGTTAGTTAGGTTAGTAAATGATGTATGAAAACATCACATGGTCAAACTTTAAAAGGTCTTTGATTTCCTCTACCTGTCTAAGAGCGAAAACCATAGTTAAAATAAAATAAAATAAAATAGTTTTATAAAAGATTTAATTAAAAAATAATTTTTTATTATATATATATATATATATATATATATATATATATATATATAATAAAAAATTATTTTTTAATTTTATATTAAAAAATATAAAATATAATTATTTATATATATATATATATATATTTTATAATTATTTATAAAAAATATATATATAATTATTTTATATATATATATATATATATATATATATTTTTTTTTTTTTTTTAGTTGTTAAACAGAACAGCATTATCAAATCAATCAGGACCCTAAAATACATTTCAGTTGTGTCTTCAGAGCTGAGAATACTTATAGCCAACATGCCCTATAAAGCACAGAACCCTCGTCTGTCCCTCTATCTGCGTGTCTGTGAACGAGGGTCCATTTTCACATTAGATAGGGATGAGCCATTCAACAAAGCAGTGAAAGAGCTACTGGTATTCAGCAGATGTCCAGTGTCCCGTTGTCTCCATTAGGTATAAAAATAGTCCTGGAAGTGTGTGTGTACATGAATGTCAGTTGGATATACCTCAGCCACTGCAGCTGTTCACCAACACTCCATCTATTTGTGCCAGCCATGGGATGCCATCTGAATTTAGCAGCGCATACATGCAAGAGAGAGAAACCATTGGCTGTCTGCTAAATCCACACACATGCAGTGCTGTATAAATATTATTTACCTGTTAATTAATCAGTAAAGATTGAAATAAAACTAAAACTAAAATTAAGTTTAAAATAAATTAATACTATTTAGAAACACAAACAAATAAAAATGACAGGAACACAACAAAATTAACATTAAAATGAAAACTGTAATGCAAAAAAAGTTAAATAATACTAAAATAACACTGCATCTCACACACTGAAGTTTAATATTTATGGTTAGTGGTTTGTTTAAATATCTAACCGTATTAGCAATAGTGATGCTTGTCTTAGCAAACACCACTAATATGTTGACAATCACAAAAACACTCATCAGTTCATTAGATTCTTCTTCACTAATAAAAGACTAAGCAGCTGCCTTTCCATCACAGAAAACACACTGGCTTTTGCATATGTGTCACAGTGAGCGGTAAATTAGCATCTGCCGGTGCTGTCAAAAGCACTGTACAGTTCGGCTTGACCAGACTAATGACTTTAATGGAATGTTTCCGTGGGTAAATCTGAGGGTAAACGTGCCCTCCTGACTCTACAGCTGAGCCTCACTCCAGTTCCCCAGACAGAAGAGTGGATTAGAGTCTCAGAGAGCACAGTCATTAATTGATGTGAGTGAAGACTCTTCACATGTTGTTGATTTTTTCCCTTTTGTAGAGGCAGACAAATGGGCATGTCCTGATTTTGCAGAGTTAGACGCATTCCTGGGTCAACATTCCTGTCCGAAAATTTAATCATACCCCTATACACTCTATCCCTACCCCCAAACCTAACACTACCCATAACTTATCTCTAAAATCAGAGGGAAATGATAGGTGAATAACACTGATGTAGAAGCACCTAACCCTGGTTGTAAGCCTAAACTTAAACTTGTTCCTCAAATCTGATTGATTGACTGAAATGTTGTTCTGCGACAAATGATCAGTGCATTGATAGAATTAATTCAATTCAATTCACATTTATTTGTTTAGCGCTGTTCACAATACATATCGTTTCAAAGCAGCTTTACAGAGAATGCATGTCAACATTATAATTTAGAGTGACCTGTTATCAGAGTTGACTGTCTAAATTATGTAATTTCAGAAATGTACGTATATAATCACACAGTTAGCTAACAATGTAATAATTTAATTTACAATCACTGTTAGCGAATTAATGTAAGGTAGAAACAATGAGCTCATGGAAGTAATGATTACATAATAATAATTAGGATGTATAGAATTTTGGGAATGTGCATGTTGATCCAGAGTTTGCGTCATCTGAAGTCCTCGCAGGGGTTGGCGTCGTCTCTTCAAAGGTGTTGGTCATCTGAAGTCTTCATAAGTGGTTGGATGTAGTCTCTAGTTACCTCGGGATGGGCGTCCTGAGATAAAACAGACTCCCTCCTTTAAGTCAAGTCACCTTTATTTATATAGCGCTTTTTACAATGTAGATTGTGTCAAAGCAGCTTTACAGTGATAACTGGTACATTATTTTGGCTGCACAGCAGCTCTTAAAGAATAGTGTCAATGCAGGCAGATCAAAGCACTGTTGAATATCGAATGTCAATTGTCAAGTGTCCCCGACTAAGCAAGCCAAAGGCGACAGCGGCAAGGAACCCAAACTCCAACAGGTGACATCAGGTGGCAAACAGGTGTTAAAATGGAGTAGAAACCAGGCTTAGTCGGAGGGCCAGTTCTCCTCTGGCAAACAGTGCTTTGTCACGACTCAGGTAGCTATCATAAGTCAGATAGGATCGCAACATTCAAAGTATTTAATTCAGTTCCATCCAGTTGAGGATCGTATTCATCACACCAGTATGGACGGTTGTTGAGGAGATGCGCCACTGGTTGTCATGTTGATGAGGCCTTCACAGTGGATGATCTAGTTGACTCAATCTCTGCTGATACTTCAGGGCTGCGTTGTGGTTGTGTCAAGGCGCAGGTCCTTGGTCTCACCTGGATGCGGCCCGGATCCGGTTGACTACAGTAAACCTTGGGATAAACAGAAAGACTAATATTAGCGTAGATGCCATTCTTCTTCTGATGTAACGGGTACATCTGGTGTTATAGGAAGTATAAGTGGACTTAGATATCCTAGGTACAACCAGAAGTCCAGAGTTTTGTGATCTTAAAGAGCATGAAGGATTGTAGGGCGATAGAAGATGGGTTAAGTACACTGGAGCTAAACCATTTAGGGCCTTGTAGGTCAGTAGCAATACTTTATAATCGATATGGAACTTAATAGGTATAGAGAAGAAAATTGGTGTTATGTGATCATATTTTCTTGGTAAGAACTCTGGCAGCTGCATTTTGGACTAATTGTAGCTTGTTTATTGAGGATGCAGGACAACCAGCTAGTAATGCATCACAGTAATGTAGTCTAGACGTCATGAATGCATGAACTAATTTTCTGCATTAGAAACAGATAACATGTTCCGTATCTTAGCAGTGTTTCTAAGGTGGAAGAAGGCTGTTTTTGTCACAAATGAAATATGATTTTCGAAGGACAAGTTGCTGTCATTTAAATTACCATTTAAATGTACAAAAGTACATTTATCTAAATTGTTTCAGAAAAAAGATTAAAAAAAAAAGTAACTTGGGTAAAAAAGTGTATTATGTATTTGTATTATATATTTGTAATAAGTAAAAAAATTACTATTACAAAAAAGTACAACAATAATATATGGGAAAAGGAAAAGCACCACTCACTGTAGTTTAAATTAGTGCTTTCAAATTGATTAATCGCGATTAATCGCATCTAACATAAAAGTTTGTAAATATATATATGTGTGTGTGTGAGTGTATATACTGTACACACACACACACACACACACATATATATATATATATATATATATATATACACATTTACAAACTTTTATGTTAGAAGCAATTAATTGCGATTAACAGATTTGACAGCAATAGTTTAGCATAGTAGTTTTAATAGTATAATATTTTTTCAAAACATTCAACTCTCTCCTCTGTCCCCCTCCACCACCACCTGAGCCCAAAAGAGCACACGTCACGCCTCTCTTCATCTCTCTGCACTGGCTACCACTTGCTGCTCAAGTTCAAGGCGTTGACACTTGCTTACAGATCTACCACAGGCTCAGCACCCCCTTACTTCCACTCATTTTTATGAGTCTACATCCCTACCAGAAGCCTACTCTCACTAAAAGAGCGAAGGCTTGTGGTACCCTCACAGAGAGGCACAAAATCACTCTCCAGAACATTCTCGTTCTCTGCTCCGTGCTGGTGGAACGATCTTCCTGCCTTCATCCGGAATGCAGAATCCCTGGCAATATTCAAAAGACCGTTGAAAACTCATCTCTTTCGTGAGCATTTAACCTCATCTTAAAAACAAAAAACTATCTTTTCACTTCCTTTAATCCCTCTCTATTGTAGCTTATGATACTCTGAGCAATGTCTGAAACTTGTATTGTGAGCACTTCTTGTGTCTATTTGCCTCTTCATGACGACTCGCTTGTTGTATTCCTCACTTGTAAGTCGCTTTGGATAAAAGCGTCTGCCAAATGAATAAATGTAAATATATATATATATGGAGCAACTCAGTTCAAATTTTCTCAGTGAACCTTAAAACTACTTACAAAATGTCTTTCTTGAAATACTTTTAAAAAATTAAGATGTAAAATGTATTGTGTCTTTTTTAAAGAGTAATGAACAAATATGCCAGTTATTGTAGAATAGATATCAAACAATACCACAACTGTTGCCATCAGTTCAAGGTTTAACGTGATCCAGCCAGATGATCTTGAATGAGTTCCGGACAGCATGTTAGGAAATCTGTCAATTTATTTCAAATCTGATATGTCATTAGTCCAAAAAACAAAACTGACATCCACAAATGTTTGTTTACTTACTACTGGTACATTTGTGCTGTTTTGAAACATCTTTTGATTGCAACACATTTCTTTTCTGTGATGCAACAAATGGATTATTTTTCTTATAGCAAAATGTTCACCTTACGTAAAATCCAATCACCCTACAGGAAACCTAATAGTACTTCATATTAATGCTGACCTCTGCTTCCTCACGGGTTCAGCAGGTTCATGTGTACTGAATTGAGTTGTGCCGGCTAGAGGGAAATCGTCTTCCTAATATCATGAGTATTGTGACCGAGGTCGAGCACGACAACAAATGCATCAAATCATGTCTGTATGTAGTGTCATGTTATCCCTCACCTGCCCTTTCCAACTGCCTTGGTGAGCGTAACCATGGCAATGTATTGTTAGCTGACTGGTTCTATTTAATGGCAAAAGATTCATTGATTTTGGAGGAGCTCCTAACTATGTTATCACACCTGTGCCAGTGCCATCACTCAGATATACTGAGAAAGAAACAACTACAGAGAAAATGAAAAACATCTATCTATCTATCTATCTATCTACATGATTTTGCCAATTAAGATGTTCCTAGATCAACATATTTTGTTGATCCTGGAACAATATTCCTATCTAAAGCCTAAGCCTAAACTTGACATAAACTGTAAACATATCCCTCAAATCTGATTAGTTGATTGGAATGTTGTTCCAGGATCAACAAAGATCTTCTGTGCCAAGCATCAGTCTGTAAAATGCAGATTTTTCAGGTTTGGAGCAGAACTTTTGACTAACACAGTCCATCCCCTCCTTTGATTGTGAAACTAATTTCGCAACTGCCTATTTTTTGGGTTTGTTTCTTAGAGTTACAGCTTTCATTCGTAAAGTGTGCTGTTTGCAGAGAGCGGTGGGCGGACACTCACATGGACTCCTGACTGGGTGACCTGTTTAAAATCCGGACAACAACCTATTAACATCCCCAAACCAAAACACTGATAATGTCCCCAGAATGTAAAACAGCATGTTTCTGAATTAATTTTCTATATGCAAGAGGGTCACGTCATCTGCTCAATATTACAAGCATTTCTTTTTACAAGAATATTACAATAACCTATTACAATTATTTAAAAAAAACAAAAAAAAAACTTTTAAATACCACAAAAATCTACCACATAAAAAACAGTTTTCATACTAGAAAATAACTCTTTGATACCTTACAGTACCATTCAGGCCCGGAGCCATGATGGGAGCAAAAGTGGGTGTTTAAATTGATATCGAAGATTGCTCTTTGCATTATGGAAATGTGACCACTGTTATCAAGACTCCAGCTGCATCTAGAAGAATGAGATAATCATAAACTTTAAATAAGTTATAATATGCATATGTAACTCCTCTGGTTCTACTCGCTCCATTCTGAGAGGGGTTTTCAGCATGGGAGGGGGGGGCGCGCTACCAGGGGTCGATAAAGACCACAGCCTCTAGCGTCAATCCGCAGTACGCCTCTTGAGGCCCGGGGTGTGAGGTTTACCTGCACAGCTCTTACTAGCTTGCCTCCATTACACTCACCCCCCTGAATCTCACTCCTATCAAGGTCACGGCACCAGTGTAACCCCTCTGATTCTACTCGCCCCGCTCCGAGCAGGATTCTAATTGGATTCTAATTGCAGTCTCCGGCTAGGGAGGCACATGCTTAAACAAGGACGCTAAAAACAGTCTCTAGCGTGCCTCTTGAGGCAAGGGGTTTACTCGCTCAGCTCTTACTAGCTTGCCTTTTTACACTCACCCTTAAACCTCACTCCCATCCGGGTCACGGCATCAAATGTAACCAGTCCTACTTGAGCTGCTCCGAGCGGAATTCGAACCGGCGTCTATGACTTGGGAGGCGGGCACGCGAACAAGGACACTAAAGACCGCAGTCTCTAGCATCAATCGCTAGTGCGCCTCTTGAGGCTAGGGGAGTGAGGTTTACCCACACAGCTCTTACTAGCTGGCCTCAGTTACACTCACCCTCTAAACCTCACTCCCATCCAGGTCACGGTACCAATGAAACCCCTCTGGTTCTACTTTGCCCTCTCAGAGTGGGATTCGAACTGGCGTCTTCAGCTTGGGAGGCGAGCGTGCGTTAACAAGGACAGTAAAGACCACAGTCTCTAGCGCACCTCTTGAGGCCAGGAGTTTACTCGCTCAGCTCTTACTAGCTTGCCTCCGTTACACTCACCCCGCTAAACCTGACTCCCATCCGGGTCACGGCACCAATGTAACCCCTCTAGTTCTACTCGCCCACTCTGAGCAGGATTCGAACCACCATTTCTGGCATGGGAGGCGGGTGCACTAACAAGGGATGCTAAAGACCACAGCCTCTAGAGTCACTTGCGAGTGTACCTCTTGAGGCCAGGGGAGTGAGGTTCACCTGCACAGCTCTTACTAGCTGTCCTCTGTTACATGTAGCATAAAATGAGCGTATCACACAATCAGACATCTCTAATCAGCAGCAACAATTATAAACCCAAAGGAAAAACAAGGTTTTAGAATTAACAAGCTTACATTTGTCAGCATCTCTCGTCAACTTACAGTTCATTAAACAACAATGTGCTAAACTTCAGCGGGGTCTCAGTCACAAGCTCAGTGGTCTCACACAGTGATGGGAATGCATGGGAAGGCCAAGGAACCAAAAAGTTCCTTGAGTCCAAACAGAAGACAATATGGTAAAGAGTTTACCAATGTGACACCAACATTTGTGCTACATAAATTAATAAATATTTAAATGAATGAAAAAAATCCCACAACTGGAACTGAGCCATAGAAATTTAAGTGTTTTAACTTTTTTGACTTAAGGCTCGTTCACACCAAGAATGATAACTATAAAGATTACTATAATGATAACTTTATTACCATCCACACCAGCAGATGATATTGTTCTGTTTATTCTAAGCATGCGCTGAAGATTTATTGTCTGCCGCTTTAAATGATCGAGAGCAAGATGGACTCTGATTGGCTATCATTGTTTTTATCATTCATCACCTGGAAAAAAATAGTTCTGAAAGTAATTTCCAACAATATCGTTCCTCTGTGTCATTATGATTATAGTTTTGGAGAGCACTCTGCTATTGTATTATTAACATTATAGTTATCGTCCTTGGTGTGAACGGGCCTTTAGGCAGGTAAGAAACATGCAATACACAAAGTGCAGGTTCAGTTTCCCTAAAGCAACTGGGCTGACGTGTTTTGTTCAAGTGGATAATGGTGAAGGAAACACAGTAAGTCTTCAGATAATGAAGCAACCCAACTGGGGTTTGAACCTGCTACCTTCAAATTGTCAGAACTAATCATTATCCACTATGCCGCCACCACCACCACATTGTTCAAAACACAACAGAAAAACTCTTAATAAATCATTTGTGCATTAAAAGAAAACTGGAAAGCTTTGCATTTTTACTTTTATATAATACATAAAATGCATACATTTAAACATAAAAATATTATTAACATTAAGTCAAGTCACCTTTATTTCTATAGCGCTTTATACAATACAGATTGTTTCAAAGCAGATTTACAGTGAAAATGATTCTATGATCCAAACAGTTAATTTTGTCTGTACAGCAGCTCTAAAGAAAACAGTGTCATTTATCAGCTGAAGTCAGTTCAGTGTTGATTCTGTTCCACTGTAAAGATAATCAATTATTAAACTATTTCATTTCATCTATAAGCAGTGATGTCATCGTCCAGCTCAGTTCAGTTCTCATCCAATAGTGTCAGTTCAGTCAAATCAATAATATTGTTGAATATTAAGTGTGGCACTAAACAAGAGGCAACAGTGGCAAGAAACCCAAACTCCATCAGGTGACAGAATGGAGAACAAAACCTTGGGAGAAACCAGGCTCTGTTGGGGGTGGGGGGCAGTTCTCCTCTGGCCAATGAATGAACACAGTGTGATTATGATTCAGGTTGCATCAGTGTGGATCGGCAGCATTCAAATATATCATCCAGTTCCTTTTGCTTGAAGATTGGATTCATCACACCAGTATGGAGATTAAGCTAGTCATAGGTCTGGATATGGACCGGATACAACTGACTACGGTAACCTCGGGATAAACAGAGAGACTAATATTAGCGCAGATGCCATTCTTCTTACGATGGAATAAGTACATTGAGTGTTATGGGAAGTGTTCCCAGTTCCTGTTGACCTAATTTATGCAGCCTAACAATATAGAAATGTGATAATGTCTTATGTGTATGCCAGGTTAAAGAGATGTGTTTTAGTCTAGATTTAAACTGACAAGAGTGTGTCTGCTTCCCGAACAAGGCTAGAAAGATTGTTCCAGAGTTTGGGTGCTAAATAGGAAAAGGATCTACCACCTGCTGTTGATTTTGATATTCTAGGTATTATCAACTGATCATCTTTCTGCTAGAAAAACTAGTAGGCTTACTGACATGTAAACTAAGGTAAATAGTTGGTCTCTAGGTTCTGTGCTGTCAAATATACAGTAGCTAACAGATGTTTTGCGCCACAACTGTTATATCATGTCTTTTATCATTAGTGACCTGGACCTGAAGTAGATGCAGTATTTCATAGAAACATGTAACTATCAATATCAGACCACCGTCAGTGAACCGACCTGAATCTCTAGTTGACTCCAATAGGAACTTGACAACAGGACAAATGAAAGTCACTGGAAAACTAAGCGAAATGATTCTCGGAATGCTAGAGGGCTTCTAGGTCAGTTCAAAAAGTTTGAGTAAATACACCTTTCACTCGATGACCGCTTATTTCAAACCAACAAATCTGAACGCAGGAAGAACTTTAGAGTGACTTCAGTTCCTTAATTTTCCCAACAAAAAATGGTTTTTAAAAAGTCTAACCCGTTCCAAAGGCTGGATCTGGAACAATGCTTGTTTTATGAGACTCTCTCTTTGGTGTATTGTAGAGCTGGGAGTCCTTCCAGTGGAAATGAACTATGAGGTGAAGCCTTGTTGTATCATCAGTGACATTTCTAAGAAATCAAAGCTGAGAGAAAACAAAAACACAACAACAAGAAAGTAGAACAAGTAGAACCGAACAGAACTGGTATTAGATGGTTTCCTAAAGAGTTCACCTCTCATCCTTACCTCTCATCGAAAACAAACTCACATGTACACAGACCTTGGTCTACAGATCAATGCTCTTTAAAAGGACTCTCTTCAAAGGATCCACACTGGAAAACAAACCCTGAGTGATAAACATGCTCCCTACCAAAAATACATGTGATCTGAAAGTTCTAGAATGTTACGTGTGTTTATTTGAATGAATTTAAAGGAATCTTAAAGTGTCATCAATTATCAGTTTCGATATATATAGGATTTTGGGGGTTTGTGTCCTGATTACAATGTTCCAAAACAAAAACACTGGGGAAGTATGTGTGAATTTGTAAGTGCATAACAACAAGTCAAGACAAGAGGTTTGTTACAGAGCCCAAGAGAAAGAGAGTTGTCTAAACTATAGATGGGAACATCAAGAAGAAAAACTGCCAAATTATTTTGCATGTCAAGGGAAATCAATCATTCCTAATGTATGAACCTTTATGGGAATTTCAGGAGCAGGCATAAGTTGATGTTATAAAATGCGTATATATATATACATACACAAACACGGATCAGGCATACCATTATGAGAACTGACAAGTGAAGTGAATCACACTGATTATCTCTTCATCACGGCATCTGTTAGTGGGTGGGATATATTAGGCAGCAAGTGAACATTTTGTCCTCAGAGTTAATGTGTTAGAAGCAGGAAAAATGGGCAAGCGTAAGGATTTGAGCGAGTTTGACAAGGGCCAAATTGTGATAGCTAGACGACTGGGTATCTCAGTCTCCAAAACTGCAGCTCTTGTGGGGTGTTCCCGGTCTGCAGTGGTCAGTATCTATCAAAAGTGGTCCAAGGAAGGAACAGTGGTGAACCGGCCAAGGCTCATTGATGCACGTGGGGAGCGAAGGCTGGCCTGTGTGGTCCAATCCAACAGACAAGCTACTGTAGCTCAAATTGCTCAAGACATTCATTCTGGTTCTGATAGAAAGGTGTCAGAATACACAGTGCATCGCAGTTTGTTGCGTATGGGGCTGCATAGCTGCAGACCAGTCAGGGTGCCCATGCTGACCCCTGTCCACCGCCGAAGGGCACATGAGCATCAGAACTGGACCACGGAGCAATGGAAGAAGGTAGCCTGATCTGATGAATCACATTTTCTTTTACATCACATGGATGGCTGGGTGCGTGTGCGTCGCTTACCTGGGAAACACATGGCACCAGGATGCACTATGGGAAAAAGGCAAGCCAGCGGAGGCAGTGTGATGCTTTGGACAATGTTCTGTTGGGAAACTTTGGGTCCTGCCATCCATGTGGATGTTACTTTGACATGTACCACCTACCTAAGCATTGTTGCAGACCATGTACACCCTTTCATGGAAATGGCATTCCCTGGTGGCTGTGGCCTCTTTCAGCAGGATAATGCATCCAGCCACAAAGCAAAAATGGTTCAGGAATGGTTTGAGGAGCACAACAATGAGTTTGAGGTGTTGACTTGGCCTCCAAATTCCCCAGATCTCAATCCAATCGAGCATCTGTGGGATGTGCTGAACAAACAAGTCCGATCCACGGAGGCTCCACCTCGCAACTTACAAGACTTAAAGGATCTGCTGCTAACATCTTGGTGTCAGATACCACAGCACACCTTCAGGGGTCTAGTGGAGTCCATGCCTTGTCGGGTCAGGGCTGTTTTGGCAGCAAAAGGGGGACTAACACAATATTAGGAAGGTGGTCATAATGTTATGCCTGATCAGAGTGTATATATATATATATATATATATAATTATAAAATAGCCAGAGGCACAAATTTGAGCAAATGTGATTCTATAATGAATCATAAAAGCAGACACACAAATGCACACACATAACAAACACTAGCAACAGTAGCATCAACT
The DNA here is from genome assembly GCA_037101425.1 of Elopichthys bambusa. Lineage (NCBI taxonomy): Eukaryota > Metazoa > Chordata > Actinopteri > Cypriniformes > Xenocyprididae > Elopichthys > Elopichthys bambusa. Next base: position 3,576,264 of record CM074440.1, on the reverse strand, counting down.
GTGACTAAGCTCTGAATCACACAGACAGATACTGAACTCTTTGATTCAGCGAGGGTCACGCTGATGACAAGAGATGAGAGACCAAAAACAAGTAGAGTGACTCAGGCAAAAGACTGTTGTGTGCCGCTGCCACGACCCCTCTCAACAGAGCATGAGTGTTATTGTACAGGCTCTGAAGGGCAAACAGCACAGACACACTCCACTCCACGCCAATTCTCTGCACGAGACCAGACGAGATGAGGACAGACCACAGGGCAAAGTCCAACACTGCTGCATTGAACTGCTTGGGAACATGGATTAAATCGTAAATGCATTTGCTTTGACTTTGAGAGTAACTTAAATCTCAAATACAAGTAATATATGTTATAAAATTCGTCATGAACACATCTGTGTCACCTTTTAGAACCATTTAGATTATTTGTTGACAATTATAACATTTCCATGACAATTAAGCGTAACTAATTAAGCTTATACAGTAAAATGAGAATGTATGTACTTTAATACAAAAAAATTGAATTGTGACTTGCACATGTTCTTCATGAGATTCACCCAAGAACAATTGAATTCTGAACTCTAAAGAAGTCTTTCAAGTCTAATTAAATATATATCATGTGATTCAAAAGTCCACAAAATGCTTACATTTTGCATTCTTCTACTTCCTACTAATAAAAAAATAGAGCTAAACAATTTCTTTCTTTCTTTTTCTTTTTTTAACGCCATGCCAGCTTCTATGGCTATCTAAACAATTTCAGTTATATTAAAAATAATTAAATCTTAATATATAAAAATCAGATTAAATCAATCTAAATTGATTCATCTTGAACATTGTTGTTGATGTTGCATCACATTTCTTTGTTAAAATCATTCAAAACCAAAATTACATTTTGAATGTGAGATTTTCAATGTGTACTTGAATAATATTTCTAAGAGGCCACTGCTGACCTCTAGTGCTTGACATGGCCATTGCATCTCTTTTCAGATCTCAATAAGTAACCAACCAAATTTGCATCAGAGTCAAGTCCACTAAAAAGTAAAAGTAAAAAGTGAAAGTGACATGTGAAGGCCAAGTAGTCGGAATTTGTCCTTTGCATTTAACCCATCAAGTTAATGAACACACATTAGGAGTAGTGAACACCCACACCCGGAGCAGTGGGCAGCCATTTTTGCTGTGATGCCCGGGGAGCGATTAAGTGCTCAAGGGCAACTCAGTCAATTTACTGCCGTTATTGAGAATCAAACCCACAACCTTCTGGTTACCAGTCCGACTCTAACCATTAAGCCACGACTAAAAGAGTTAAACTAAAGAGTTTTAAGTGAGTTTTGAGAGTTTTATATTACAGAAAATAAGATATTACAGAAAAATCTTAAAGATGACCTTTATTATGCCCCTTTTACAAGATGCAATATAAGCCCCAGGTGTCCCCAGAATGTGTCTGTGAAGTTTCAGCTCAAAATACCACATGGATTTTTTTATTTTACCATGTTTTAACTGCCTATTTTGGGTGGGAGGGAAAAAAAGCACTGATTTAGTGTGTGTGTACCTTTAAATGCAAATGAGCTCGTGCTTCCCGCCCCAAGCTTGTGATTCCAATACACAGGTATATACACTCACACAGCAAATGTAACAAAATGGATCATTACAAATTGTTTGTGATGCAGCATATCAGATCAGGTATGGCATGTATTTTGTGGATGTTTGCCAACATTTGATTCTGAATGAGTTTGATAATGTGCTGCATGGCTAACGTGGCTAAAGCTACACACTGATGGAGAGACTAAATAAGAATGAAGATGCGTTTATGAATTATACAGACTGCAAGTTTTCGGGTTAAAAATTAAAATAATGACATGGTCTCTGTGAATACAGTAAGAAACAATGGTAACTTTGGCCACATTTAACAGTACATTAGCATTGTCCTCTAGTCTCAAACACAGAGGCTGCTGGATCCAGTGAAGGTACGAGGTCAAAGGTTGCACCTCCAGACACCTTCACCCACCACCAAACCTCTCTGTTCAGAGCCATTCTCCTCGCTTTCTCCCTGCTCCCCATCCACTCCCTCAGTAACTGCATGTTCCACAGCACAAAGTGGCAGGATGGTAAACAAAGCAGACAAACTCCCAGAATGCAAAGTGTTGCCACTAGGGGGAACCCACTGAAATCAAGAATGCTGTAGATGTAGGGTTGACCAAACAAATTGGTGCAGCCCAATAGCCAATAAACAACAGCAAATATGACATAAAGGACTCCTGCCAGCACAGCGTAGAAGAAGTGGGTGAGATGAACGGGTGTGGAGGACAGCAGCAGATCCACGGCGGTCTGGATGCTGTTGATGACATGGATGTTGATGTTGAAGGCTGTGAGGGAGTGCTGGTCAGAGGGGTGGATTATGGTCCAGTAGAGAAAGGAGACTGTTAATGAACAACAACCCACCACAGAATGGAGGAACCACTGCAGACAGAGCGCAGCGGTGAGAGCGACCGGAGGAGAGAGGAGGGTGTCAGACTCAGTACTGGCCCCTAGTGGAGGAAAGGACTCCATGAAACACATGTATTCACATTTTTTTAATTTAAAATTATTTTTAGTATTTTTATTTAGCAAGGACACATTAAATTGATCAAAACTGACAGTAAAGACATTTATAATGTCACAAAACAAAAATGTATTTCAAACAAATGCGGTTCAAAAAATTGGTTTCCACAAAAAAAAAAAAAAAACTGTTTCAATAATAAGAAATGTTTCTTGAGCAGCAAATCAGCATATTAGAATGATTTCTGAAGGATCATGTGACACTGAAGACTGGAGTAATGATGCTGAAAATTCAGCTTTGCATCACAAAAATAAATGAAATTTTAAAGTATATTCAAATAGAAAACAATAATTTTAAATTGTAATATTTCACAATATTCCTGTTTTTACTGTATTTTTGATCAAATAAATACAGCCTTGGTGAGCATGACTTCTTTTAAAAACTTTACAAAGTCACTGCAAAGAGGCTCAAAACAGTGACAATATTTTTGGGTGAAAAATGGGCATTTGACCTCTTTGATGTTTGATTGATTGATGTTTTATACTGTGATCTAATCAGGGCTCAACAATAAAGATTTTTTCACTGGTTCCACCACAAAAGAATAATCTATTTTTATTTTTTTAATCAATGCATTTTTATATTTTCAAGAAACAATATCTATATATTTAATTAAATGTTAAAGGGTTAGTTCACCCAAAAATGAAAATAATGTCATTAATTACTCACCCTCATGTCGTTCTACACCTGTAAGACCTTCGTTCATCTTCAGAACACAAATTAAGATATTTTTAATTAAATCCGATGGCTCAGTGAGGCCTCCATTGCCAGCAATGTTACTGCACCTCTCAAGATCCATAAAAGTACTAAAAACATATTTAAAACAGTTCATGTGACTTCAGTGGTTCTAACTTAATATTATAAAGTGATAAGAATACTTTTTGTGCGCCGAAAAAACCCCAAAATAACGACTTTTCAACAATATCTATGTGGGCCAATTTCAAAACACTACTTCAGAGCTTTACAAATCGAATCAGTGAATTAAATTATGTTTTTAGTACCTTTATGGACCTTGAGAGTTTGAATGGCTTTGCTCTCAATAGAGGCCTCACTGAGCCATCGGATTTCCTCAACAATATCTTAATTTGTGTTCCGAAGATGAACGAAGGTCTTACAGGCGTGGAACGACATGAGGGTGAGTAATTTATGACAGAATTTTCAGTTTTGGGTGAACTAACCCTTTAAGTTTACTTTCAAGCTGAAAATTATACAGCTGTAATGTAACTGTATTCATAAACACTTCTTTGCTGGAAAATGCAAAACATTATGGGTTTGTAGTTTTTAATACATTCTTGATGCTTTGTTTAAAGTTCTCTGTTTTTTGGACATTTATATTGTATTTACATTTACCTGTTTCCTGTGATATGTTGTAGTCCTTTTTTCTGTCCTTGATTGTATCTCCGGATGTTTCTTGTTTCCCTTGTTATCTTATAGCTTTCCTGTGTGTACTATATATAACCCAGTGTTTTAGGGTTTGTTTACACTACACTGTTTTCAACTAAAAATGGAAAACTTTGTATGCGTTTTGGCCGTTCAGTTGGGGTACATTTACACGACAACGATATGCTTAAAACAGAGAAGTTTTTCCTTTGAGTTTTCCATGTACAGACAACACCATTGAATCATCATACGAATCCGTGAAAATGACTAAAAACACTGTATTCTGCTGGCAGGCCATTAGATGGAGATGGAACACAACAGACTGAACAGATTCAGGTTTTTGTTGTTTACACAGAGACCATTTTCAAAAACGTGCACTTTGAAACCCGTTTTCAGGCCACCAAAACACCATTGTCGTGTAAATGAACGGCCAAAACGCATAAAAAGTTTTCAGTTTTTAGTTGAAAACGACAACGGCATTTTGGGAGTCTGAAAACGCAAACTTTTGAAAACGGGTTTCAAAGTGCACGTTTTTGAAAACGATACTGTCAGCATGCATAATACAGCATTTTTAATTGTTTTCGCGGATCCGTGTGAACGGGGATAATTCTGACAACATTTCAGTCTGTACGCGAAAAACGCAAAGTAAAAACTTCTGTTTTTAGTACATCGTTGTCGTGTAAACATACCCTTAGAAAGACAACAACTGACTGAGGGTATGTTTACACGACAACGATGTACTAAAAATGGAAACGTTTTTCCTTTGCGTTTATTGCGTACAGGCGATAACCCTTTCAAAGTCAATCCCCGTACACACGGATCTGCAAAAACGACTATAACGCTGTATTCTGCTGCCAGGCCAGTAGTTGACGATGTCACTTTGTAAAAAAACACTACGCACCTGTAGACTGAACACGTAATACGCATGTGTTTTTTGTACTTCACATGGAGACCATAATGGTATTGTTTTTAAAAACCTGACCTTTGAAACCTGTTTTCAGAAGTTCGCATTTTCAGGCCCCTAAAATGCAATTTTCGTGTAAATAAACGGCCAAAACGCATAAAAAGTTTTCAGTTTTTGTTAAAAAACCGTATTGTGTGTTGATGCTCATAGCATTTTTGTTTTGTAGTTTTTGCGTAATTTGTATTCTCATATTACTTTAATAAACTTTCTGCACTTGGATCCAACCCTCCCTCACCTCAGTTCACCTGTGTAACAGCTTTCAAGGCTCACGTTATTAAAGTTAAGCCCTATTAATGTAGTGACATTCAGATATGTTTAAGTGTGTTCAGATACTTCATGGGGTCACTGTGTCTTTCTCAGATCAATTGGTCAATGATGCATTGATTGCACAACATTACCTCTTTTCATTCTGTGCGAAGAGCATCTGACCTCCAAGAAAGCCCAGGCCAGATTACTGAGAGCAACCAGATAGTAGATCACCATGAGACAGTACGAGATATGGCTAAAAAAAATGAGGAATTTAGGTGTGTTGAAGAGAAGAGCAGTGTAGATCAACCAGCTGACGGTGTAGACCAGCATAAAACATCTGTACAGAAGCCACAACAATGGAGGAATATCCCACTGGAAACAAGAGACAAGTTATTTCAACTTCACATTTCAGTCCTCACTCATGCATTCAATGTCCCTAGCATAATTTCCAAACAAATGATGACAATGAAACTAGTAGCATAGCTGATAGATCATATAACTTGGTTTCTAACTCTAGGCCAGTCATTTACGATCAATAGTTGATCCAAGCTGGTCTAGAAGGCTGGTAGACCGCACTGGATCAGCAACAAACCATCTACCATGTTGCAAAACCTTTGGCCAGGGTTTACATACTAAAGAATATGAACTAATTTTGACTTCATCCACACAGATTGTTGGGTCAGTGCTCAAACTCACCCGTGGCTGAAGCAAAAGCTCTGGTTCAGAAGGAAGAAGGTGGAGTTTGTGAACTCTGAACTCCTCCCTCCAGAGGTGTGTCCAACTAGCACCCATGACTGTTACCAATAACCAAACACAAATCAATTCATCTGCTTACTTGGAAGACGTTTGTTTAGAATACAAAACCTATCCTAAGTGACTCTTTGCACATTCCGTCTGCATTAACTTTCACTTCAAATACGAACCAGTCTGATTTGAAGTAATGCTGTAATTAGCAAACAATTCAGACCTGCCCTATTAAATAATAGGCCTACTACAAGAAGTTGCATGCAACTCATACTAAGGAATAAATAACGTTTCTGACTAACCTTCGCAAGAATGCATCCACTGTCAACTGCCGCATCCACCAGAAACACATGTAAATCCAAGACTGCAAATGACTCCTACACCTTGATATTCAGATACATCACGTGTCCACAGCAGCAGGACAGACACTGCACTGCTTGTCTGGGAAACTTTCTAATGAAATAACTGGAGCTGGTAATAGCGAACATGTGAATCTCTCATACATCCCAACAAGATTAACGCCGAGTCTCTGAGATGTGGCTAAATGTCAAAATGCCCTTGCAAAAAAACTGTTACACTTTATTTTAAGGTGTTCTTGTTACAGTGTAATTACACATTTTATACTGATTAACAATAATTAACAACACATACTTAACTATAGGGTTAGGATTAATTAGTTTGAGGATTATTTGCATGTAATTATGCATAATTTACTGTTTTTACTATAGAAAGTAGGGCAGGATGGTTGGAAGGTGGTATAATGCTATTTCATGCATTCAGACTTATTTACACTGTTAAAGAGTTGCATTCTCATGCTAAACATGGCCAAAGATTCAAAACACGAGTTGGACGTATGATGGAGTATTTCTGTGCCGAATCCACTACTTCCGGTTTCGGTACAGGATTCTGAGAGTTTTTTTTCGAGTGTGTCCTGTATGACGTCAAAAGAGAGTGGAATTCCTTGTATAGGCACTTCTCCCTGATAAGCGTGCGCGCACATCACCCAGAGCAAGAGCAAGACCACGCCCATCAAAACGTTTTGTTCGGGATACTATAATCTGATCATTTTGTTAAGTTCATTCAACAGTTTCCACCGGTGAGCACAAGCAAGAGTCGGTCCTTACCACAGTAACCGCTTTGCTTCTGCTTCCCGTCTTGTTGTGCGCATGGAAAAGTATGGAAGATATACTGATGATTTATAATCCATGTTATTTAATAATATGCCTACTATATAGATTGCAATTTGTAGATTACACTGACTTTAACGAAAACAACTGTTTTGCAGAACTTGCCATGTATGTGTTGTAGCATTTAAACGGCTTTGACCAGCGGACGTAACTAGCGTGCCACGCCCTTCTGCTTCGCACATGCGTAGAAGCTTCTCAATATTACGAAAAAGTTTCTCATTATTATAAGAAACTAAGTTATTACGATAAAGTTTCTCATTATTATGACTTACAGAATTATATTTTTTGGCAGAAACGGGCTTCAGACACGTACCTTTTAGCCCACGAACTAAAAGCCTTTCCATTCTCACCCATTTCGCTAGGCCAAGCCCATCTCCGTTTATTTTTTACACTTTTATCGATCTCCAATACATCGGAGCCTTCCTGCAACTGTGTCCATGCTAGCTAAAATAATGTTCTAGCTCGGAACGTAGCCTGACATGCACTTCTCCAGTACTAAGCGAGAATGGAAAACCCGGAGTGGACAAAGAGCGGAGTGATTACAGAACGCTTAGAGTGGAGAGAGGAACGTGCTTTTGCTCCACTCCAGGCTTTGATCACATGGCCTTCAGCAGGGTGAATATGCCTCGTCTTTCCTTAATTTTAGCTTTAATGGGTCTTAAATTAAGACATTTATTACATTGTTTGAGAAATGTAAGCCTATTTACGGCCTTAAAATTATGAAAAGTGAATTTCAAGACATTAGGACAGGCAGGAAGCCTGCAATTGACGGAAATCCGTCGCAGCAAAGGAGAACTTTAACCCATGACCTTATTGTAAAGTGTTACCAGTTATTTTTGTTTACATCTGACTAAAATATAACATTGTGATAAAAATGATTTCCATCTTTAAAAACATTTAAGGATGTATTTTATCCAATATATTGATACATATACATATGTATGTATATGTATATGTTTGTGTGTATATATGTGTGTGTATATATATATATACACATATACACACACACATATATATATATATATATATATATGTATATATGTATATATGTATATATGTATATATGTATATATGTATATATATATATATATATATATATATATATATATATATATATATATATATATATATATATATATAATGAGGACATAAAGGTGTACTGCATAACTACTTTCTAGAATTAGGCGTTCCAACAAAAACAACTTTCTAATACTTGTTTAATAAACTTAAGTTTATTGTTCTCCTGAAAAAGGTTGATTCCTGTGAACTTGTTGTTCCAACATCACGCGTATGAAAAACTATACCACCGGCAGCAAATGTATGAAACCAGTAAAACAAACACAGGAGTTTTACAAGCAGCTAGAACCTTGATAGGCAAAAAGAGTAAGAAATATTGAAATGTGAGAATCCATGTTACATTATGAATACTGTCACAACAGTATCCCTGCAACTTCAACCATGACTACATTCACAATGTAGCAGAGACCTGTTTTATTAAACAGTTTACTTAAATATATTATTTAATAAATGTAATATCTGCTTAAGAGTGTGGAAAGAACAGTTTTATTGTTATTTATTTACAGAATACAGCATTTTGGATTCACAGAAGCACAACTAGACCTGCCTGCAAGTCTCTTTAGATAGAATCTGCTAAACAATGTTTGTGGAATTCTTTGATCGAGAGGCATCAGAGATATCTGCAATTAAATCAAAACAGTCTCAACTTTTGGTAGCATGAGAACGCATCACTTTGGCAAACCCTGGCAAGCCTGAAGTTGTGAAAGGTGTTGTGGTTAAGACAAACAGGAAAGTTCTCTACAGAATTATTTTTTTTTAGCTTCCAGGCAGCACACATACATTTCAAATTTGCCTTGTAATATTTGATGCGTCTCAAACCAAACAACCCAATCAGTATAAAGTCTCATGAGAAAACAATTACACAAATGTTCTGTAAGACAAAACAATTAAAGCACTCAAATTCAATTCAGGTCATCTCATTTATTTTCTTATGTACAAAAATGAGATCATATATAAACTTTACAGAGCTCAAGATCTATTTTGGAAAAAGCAAATAACCAAAATCAAAAACAAAAACATGTTTTCACATTTCGAGGACTTTGTACATATGTACACATTCTTCTAGTCACACATCCCATGTTCATCAGAGTTTCTGAAGTCAAAATAAATACATGACAATCCTCAGCACAGAGGACCAAAGTCACAATTCTTTTTTGCCAAACTGACATAACAGATTCTCATTCACTCAATTTCTGTGAAGCGTGCAAACATGGCTTTCCGGACTGCATCCTTGTAGGTATCTGAAGCCGAGAGGCTGTAGCTGCTTCCTTTAGTTCCCAAACCGGCTCCTTTCATTCTCAACTGAGCCTGCAGGCAAGATCAACCAATCAGCTTTATTTATTGGCCAAGTATGCAAATCGTACAAGGAATTTTTTACTGGTATGAGGTAGGGGTGGGAATCTATAGGCACCTCACAATCCGATTCCAATTCTGGATTAATAACATGCAAAAATAATTTTGTAATAAGTAAATAATTACCAGTTTAAAAATTGTATTATTAAGTTTATATATTTAATCTTAACATATAATTGTATTAAAGCAAATATATTTGGTACCTACTGATAGGACTGTGGCAGTATTTGACACGAATATGACAGGAGTGAAGCACAAAGCTTTGTTTACAGAAGGAAATTATAGGTTAGCAATTAAATGTGACGTCGCAGCCATGGAAACATTTTGGTTCATGCCAAATGAGAGGTACGGGAGTCCATAAATGTAAGCTTTGTCGGCTTTGTATTCTGTTTTGCGAATCGTGATCTGGTCACCCGATTAGCAGAGAATTTAACAATATTCCATTTGTTATTCCACTGAACATGGAATCTCAGTTTCTTTTCCCAAATCTTCACTTGCGCAGGGGATTATATTTTTATTTGCATTCTTTACTGTGGTAAAGCAGAAAAACACCGTAGGACAGAAACCTTTTTGCTTGCACGTCAAATTCTATTTAAATGTCTTGCCCCTGCGGAGGATAAAACTCGCTCTTCAGACCTTGCAAGTGTCAGTTGCTTGTAACATCAGGAGATAACGAAGAGAAATGGTCTCTTTCCTGCTCGTGTCCCTCATTCCTCTCAAAGCGCAGAGCGGCAGGCTATATGATGTATCTTTGTGTGGAAATAAAACAACGGTTTTAAAAAAAAAAAATTTAACTTATTATTTAGGTTACCATTATTTACTGATATTTATTTCATATTTTTACAGGCTGTAGTGTGTAGTTTCACTGACAGAATAGCTAAAATAAGCGCACGTCTATTACAAAATGGATGTTTGAGCATTTGTTTATTTTTTTTTTTTTATATGTCATTATTTATCTCATTGATATTATATATATATATATATATATATATATATATATATATATATATATATATATATATATATACATATGCTCCAAATATTTATATGTATGATTACCATCATATTTAATGTTTTTAAAATAGGCTAGTTAAATAAAATAGTAAAATAATTCCAACAGATTTTCCTGTGGTACCGAAATTGGTACAGAGTACCGTAATATTTTAATGGTATCGGTACCGACTACTGGAATTTTGGTACCGTGACAACACTATTGATGACATCAGACAGAGGGAGATCTAATAAGAGAATCGTGATGCAGCGATTTTCTCCCACCCCTAGTATGAGGCATCCCACACATATCCAATATATTATAATAGTTGCAGATACCAAATACAGCAACAAATTACACATAATAACAGTAAACTACAAAAGAGAAAACTCAAGGTAACATGAGTGTAAAAGTCAGATGGTATTTAAAATCTTTAAAGCACATGGAAGAATGCTATTCTGAAATCTGGCAGTTCTTGTTTTAACCAGTCTTCCAGAAGGTAGAAGTCTGAAAAGACTATGCAGGAGGGGTGTATGTCACTAACAGCTCTCCCAACCCGTTTCTTGACACAGGATGGCAGATTCATGCCAATAACATCATAGTCATGTCAGCTATTTGCACATATCTGCCAGCTACTGAGGCTGAGAACAGGGTTCAAAAATCAACCTTATATGGTTAGTGAGTTTACAAAAATTCATGACAAAGAAAATGAGTTGCAGTTTGCCAAGGATTGCATACGGAATAGCACAGGTAATTTGCGACACTTCATTTGTGAAATAATACCTCTCACAAGAACTTTAAAATGCATCTTGATTTTCAATCTTGATCTCAAAAAGCAAAGTAAAAAGAATAAAAAGCTCATTGGTGCTGGCCAAATTCATACACCACCTACATTGAAAATTAATTTTATGCTAATCACTTTTGTGTTAAAATGTTTATCAAATACTAAATGTAGCATGATAACATGACAGGAAGAATAATGAGTCATACCTCAATAGGTGTTGTGATGCCTTGTTGGTTTCTACCCAGACCTTTGCCTTCCTTCCAGCCCATGGCCTGCAGCATCTTATTGCCGATATTATCGCTGTTCAATCCATCCTTTGTGGGCTGTTCGTAATTTCTGCAAAATCGAATGGTGCAAAATCCATCTTAATATTGATAGTGCAATTGTATTGTCATCATAACCACCTCTACTGAATGAAACGCAAAACATATTGTGATTAAAACTTACACTACAGGTGCTGGCTGGGTAAATTTCCTTTTCTTGGGTGCAGGGGGTTCAGGGATACCGTATTTCTCTCTTCTCTCAGCAGCCCTGTCTCTGTACTTCATCTGTTCAGAACAAGGTAAAAGGGACATGGCATGTCAGTCAATTCCAGGAAATCTTTAAAAGAAGGAAGTATGGCTGTGTGTATTTATAACGAGGTTTCACACCTCCGTCTCTTTCCTCTCCAACTCCTCCAGTTCTGCTTCGCTCAGTTTGGATCTCCTGAGAACCTCCAAGTTTTGCTGGAAAACACAGACATATAGATTTTAATATTTTCAGAAGAGACCGAAACAATAAATAAAATTTAAAAAAAACTCAAATGGACCTGGCTAATTACCTTGTGCAGGTCTGAGAGCTGCTGATGGCGGATCAGAGCTTCTTTACTGGGAAACTGCCTCCGGCACAGCAGGCACGCCATCTTTTTCCAGTCGGTCAACTTGTCCTCCCTGTCATCTCCCTCCAGGCACTCCTCTGGCTCACTGTCGCCGCTGTACGCTGCCACCAGCCCCACCTGTGGCACAGCAAAGGGAGATAAATGAATAAGCTAACGTGACCTGATAAGCTGACGTGATTTATAGTGGTGCACAGTGCATTTGGCACCTTTGATGAGGAGCTTTCTTCTTCTGTTGCTTTAGATGCCTCTGTTACAAGCCTCTCCAGAGCCCCTGCCTGCACATGTGCAAAAAAAAAAAAAAACCTATGAATTATGATAAAACCATCATCATCTTTATCAGAGAATGCAATGTATCTTCAGCAATACCTTCTTCTCGAAGAGCGTGAAACCAGCATCAGCTGCCGCCGCCTCCCTCCTCTCCTCCTGACTGATGGGCTGGAAGCTGCTCCTGAAGTTTTCTTTCTGTTTGTTCAGACTCTTGGCCCAGCGCTCCATGTCCTTCGCAATCTGATGCACAGAGATGAAGAACCACTGAAATCAAACTAGATTTTCTACATTTTCTGAACATAATGCCGTGCAGAACTCGCCGGTATGTTGCTAGGGTGTTGTAAATGGCTGCTAGGACAGTGCTAAAAGGTTGTTTGGGTATTCTGATTGGGTTTAAATGTGTTGCTATGAGGTTGCTAGGGTGTTCAGGCTGGTTGCTTACTGGCTCATGTCAAAAGAGCCCCAGTCTCAGCAATTTTTCTGAATTTTCCACAAAAGCAAGCAAAAGTCTGATCACTTAGATTATAACATTAAAAGCATCCGAGCATAAACTTATTACCTGCTGAGCTGTTTTGCTCTTAGGTTTTTCTTTCTTCTCTTTGCTCTCTTTCTGAGGAGTAGATGTGGAGGAAGCGTTCTGAGCCGCATTGTTGGCGTCCACCGCCGGCACGTAGGCCTGCTTCTCCCCGTCCCAGTACAGATACTGCTGAGTCTGGGAGTTGTAATAGTACTACAGACAAAAATGACATTTAGAACATTCTACAAGTTCTCAGATGAAATATAGAATGATCTTGCCAAAAACAGCATGGAACACATACATGTGTGTTTGGGTCATAGTACAGGCCAGTGCTGGGGTCGTAGTAATACCCAGAAGACTCATCGTACTGATAGGATGAAGTGTCTGGGACAGCTAGAGGAAACGGGAACATGGCAAAAGAATCAGAAAACGACCTGTAGCGTCCTGTTTTCTGATTGGATGGTTTGGATTTAATGATATAATCTTACTGGCTTGGTTTTCCTGAGAGGTAGCTGTTGCTGTGCTAGTTGTTGCGACTGCAGAGGCTGCTGGGGCAGAAATGGTGGCAGCAGCTGTGATGGGCTGGGCTTTCCCGTCAATCTGCAACGTCTGACAATAAAATGGGTTATAATTACATTAGAACGATCATTACACTAGGCTGGCTCAACCTTTTTTACAACTATTGTCAAAGGCAATAGTTGGAAGGACCCCAGTGATATTTCTGGTACTTCTGCTGTCATGACAGATGCTTGTTTTCAAAGTTTTTTATTTACAGAAACAGTTAAATAAAATAATTATAAATAATTAAATTAAATAATTATAGAAGTTTCAATAATGTTTTTCAAATTTCAATAACTAAATTTATGTGACTTTTCTAGTGGTTTGATTACTTGGATTTTTTACAAATATTTTCTACTCACAAATAGGAATTTCTACCCAATAAAATATCTTCAAGCTTGACATACCCAGAAACTACCTAGAAATTTAGTTATAAAAAATACAATGACAAGATTATTTATATCCATGACTTTTCAATGTCTAAAAAAACCAGGTTTTCCAAGACTGTGATAAACTTGATACTTCAAATTGCCAGTTGTTGAAGGACTGAATTAATGTTTTTTTTTTTTTAAAAAGTGATTTAAAGATTCTGATTTTTTATAGCTATTTAAACTTATTTTAAAGCTTGTTTTGTCTTTTTTTTTTTTTTTTTTTTAAATCATTTTCATTTATCTTGCATATAAAGTTTTAGGATTTATTAAAAAAAAAAAAAAAAAAAAAAGGTCACCTGAGTAGCTGGCTGGCCGATGATATGAGGTTGATAGACCTGTGCAGTCTGAGAGATCACCACTCCGGTAGCAGCAGGAAGAACTTTCACACCTGGAGCAGCTGTAAAGCAGCAAGCACGAATCCTCTCTTTTTTTAGTTTTTTTACAAAATATGTTGATCTGGCAAAATGTCAAACTCGATATATCCAGTTTAAATGGAGAATCATAATGGGTGGTTAGATACAAAGCCAGGCAAACGTTACCTCCAAGTATGCCATTAGCCTGGGAAGGGTCCACAACTCCAGCCTGCTGCTGATAGTACGCTTGGTACTCCTAAACACAACAAACCATTTAAGCTCGGCACTTTAATATAAAACTGACTCATTCAAATAACGTACTGCAAAGTTTTATGTTGTTTTAGACTGTGCAGTCAGCTGACCTGTGAATAGGATACATATCCCTCCTGCAGGTAGCTGTATTCTGATGTCGGCTCCACGCTCTGCTGAGGCTGTAAAGTGAAATGTAGTCAATTAAATCAGTCATGCATGCAGAATTCTGCTTTAACATTGAGGCATGGTTACAATAAAGTTGTTCGCACCTGACTAGAGGACCACTGAGCAGCTGCAATGGCTGTGCTGGCGACCGAAAAGGCACTAACACGGTTTCCATCTGGTAATAACAGGTCCCTGGGTGTGGGGGTAAACTGAATTACTAATCAAGCTACATCCCATGGAAGATTTCTTCTGAGCAAGACAACAGCACGGGGATATAAGTGAGCGGTACATACTTTCGAGCACTCTTGGCATAGTCGACTCCAATAGTTTTCCCATCCAGCTTGAGAGGGGGCTGTAAGCCTTGTAGGATGGTTAGGAGCTGTGACGCTTCCTGCAAAACAAACATCATCAGAATGTGCTAAAAACTTACAAAAGTACTTATCGTATCTTAAAAAAACACTGGTTTCTCTTAAAAGTACAAAAACTCTTTAATCTTTTGAACAAAAAAGATTTGTATAGACTGCAGAAGGGAGAAAATAGGTACCAAAGGAGAGGCAAGTTGGACGAAGGCAAACCCTCTGTTCTGGCCCGTCTGTTTGTCCTTAATGAGGCGGATGTTGCCGGGCGAGAGGTTGGCGTAAGGGGCGAGTGAAGACAGTATGGCTTCAACAGTGGAGTGAGGGGCAATGTTCCTCAGGATGATGGCTGTCAAAGCATGCAAACATGTTTTTGCATTCACATTGACAAGTATTGCACATCACACTGGTGGTTATACCAGTATCAGCAAACATTGGCATTTAAATCAGTATCAGTCTAGAAATTGGCCAATTTTTCAAGCCGATAATATGCAATTGATATTTCAGATAATATTTATTGTGCATCTCTAATTCAGTAGAAATGTTCTTACTATCGCCATAGTAATCTCCACTAGGTTGGGTTTCTGTGGCTCCTGTGGTGCTGCTGGACTCAGAATCTGAAAATAAACACAAAAGAACAAAAGCACATTGAGTTTCTTTAAAACAGAAACCTGATTCAAACCACATCACTGCCCTATAAAAAGCTTTGGGCACATCATGATTCAATCCCTACAATCCCATAGTGATATAACGTTATAGGCAAAAATTGTAAGCGATAATATAAGGGCTTATTGTGTTTTATTTTTTGATGCCTGATTTGACTAACAAACATATGGAACTCTGAAGAGGAGCCATAATATCAGGTACTAAATTTAAAAAAAGAAAAAAGTAGCAAACAATTGTGAGTGATAAAAACAATTCTTCACTATCATGTATCAGTAAAGAAAACTGTAGATAACTCCACATACATCTTATTAGTTCAAAAAAAGGACATGACGGTGTTTGACTTGACCATCCGGATGGGTGCAGACAGCGGTTTCCTGCTCAGGGATCTACTTACCCGCTTTAACTGCGCCACACCTGAAGCACTTCAGCCTCCTCCGGAAATTGTACAGGCCACACTGCAAGCAACCGGTCATATTGTTTTAATTGACACTTCTGCTATGGGGCATCAGGTAACAAGCACACTACAGTGGCTTGAACACTTACCGTGATGGACGCCATTTGAAATACTGAGCTGCTACAATTAAATTGTGGATAACTAGGTTTTCCAAAGCAAAACTCAGCTAGGGATGTTTTTGAGAACATTAAGATCTTAGCTGAAGTCATTTATTTTCTACAATATTCATCATTTATTTCAATGACTTGTCTGCATCAAAAAAACAGAAAAAAAGAATATACAACTAAACTTCTTACAACAATTATACCTTATATACACACACTACCATTCAAAAGTTTGGGGTCAATAAGATTTCTTAATGTTTTAGAAAGACGCGTCTCATGCTCACCAAGTTTGAAGAAAATTATACTGTATGTTATATTGTAGTTTATTAATTTGAAACTAATCTTTTGTAACATTATGTCTTTACTGTCACTGTTGATCAATTGCTCTGATGATTAAGAATTAGTTTCTTACAGAAATACAAAACTGACCGAAAACTTTTGTACAATAGTGTGGATATATATATATATATATATATGCTTCAGTTTCATAGAATTTCTAACATTTTTCCATTGTGAAACTTTTTTTTCTGAATAAGGCCGTTACAATATTCACCATGAAACTGATATTCTAACTTCAGTTCAACATTGAGAAGCTCATGTAACTTACTGAGCTGCAGAGCCAGTCCTCAAACTTGTGCCGGTTGTTGCTGTAGTGCACGGCAACAGTCTTGCCTTGAACGGTCAGCAGTTTCTGAAAAAGGAAGAAAAGGTTTGGTTATTTTCTCTCTTGCGAAGGCTTGATCTCAGCCCAAGAACAACCACATTAGCCACGAGGGTTTAGGGTGAGGATCGCCCGGGAGGGTTTAATGTGTAAGATGGTGTGTGTTTGGGACCCGAGTGTCCGGATGGGGCCGGAACAGAGTGTAAAAAAAAGGCACTCCTTTCTTAAACGGGATGTGGGGGGGGGGGGGGGGGACTTTCAAGACGAGGCATTTACTTTCTCTGCGCAAAAGAACTAATTGCTATTAAAAACTGCTGAGATATTTTAATGCTAATGTCCATGAAATGGGATGTTAAATATAGCACCACACTTCACTTCTACTTCCAGACTTGAACAAAAAAACAAAAAAAAACAAAAACACATCACCTATGCAACACATTTTTCAGAGCATTAAAAAATTTATAGCTTAAAGCCCATGAGTCATTCAAGTCACATCTGGACTGTATTACTTATCTCTTTCCCTCTTAAAAATCAGTGCTTTTATTTATTCTTTTTTAAATTTACCCGTGCTAACAAAGAGTTCTTGTAAAAAAGTTAATAACATGACTTAGATGAAAAGCCAGTGTATCCATCAAATGGCTCTTCTATGTTTTGGTCACACCTTGCCTTCAAAAACAAGAGCTCCAGTCCATTTCAGTCCATATAGTCTGCTGGGGCAGCAACTTTGCTTTTTTCCCCTCAGTTTGTCTTTTTGTATTTAAATTGCATTATTCCCCAGGGCAAAAGCTAGACTTGGTGATTAGGAAGCAACCTGATTGGTCTCCATCCATCGGGTAGCATCTTGCAAGTGATAAAACTCCACGAAGGCGAAACCTCGGCTTATACCTAGAGAGGCATTCAGATATACAGACGGGAGGCGTGTTAGTTTAAAATGGTTCAGTGGTACAACATTCAAACTCTGTCACAAACTGCTTCGTGACCCCCTTGACCCAGAGAGGCCAAAGAGATGTACAGGGGTTGCCTGGAAACTTTTACCATAGCAACAGCACTGTATAATATTCTAGCTGTTGGTCTAACCGTAATAAAGTAGGTTTAATCAATAATCAAAAAGTAAACAGTAATAAACATTTTCTTGTAATCTTTATGAGACAGATGCTGCCATCAGATAAAATTAGATTCTGTTTTATATGCACGCACCTACTTAAACAAGATGAAGATACATGACTGCTTCTAAGTTCATGTAACTTCAATTGGCATAAATAAAACTGTGCCAATTTTGAGCCACACACAACCCATACAAAAACTTACCTCCAAACATGTATCTAATGTGCAACAAATATCTTAACTCAGTGGCCTGAAGGGTAAAACAGGTCAGATAACATGTTGCTATGGCAAAAGGCGTTTGAGCGGAAGCAGGTTGGCCCAGCGGACACAGGTTTGTTTGGGAGGGGAAGGATCCGCGGTACATCAGTCTCACCTGTTCTCTTTTTCATCAGCCTCACGTCCATCGGCTTTGGACCCTCTAGCTGGTCAATGGCTGCTCGAATCTGTGGATTATAAAGCAAAGTCAGATAAAGTGTGTTTAACATCAAGCCAGATATAATAATAGTTAAATCTATCAACTTTAGGATGCATTTATTAACACTAAAACTAATTTTAATAAAAAATAAAATAAAAACTGATTTAATTTATTCAAGTTATTCTTATTTCATATATTTATTAAAGCTGCAGTCCAGAACTTTTTTTGATTAAAAATGAACCAAAATCAATTTGAGCAAGCACGTAACCAGCCAGCGTTCAAAACTACCTCCTTATCTTAGTCCGATTCACAACGGTAAGCTTGTAATGTTTTATAGTAAGAGCGACCTGGTGGATTTCAGCGGGAAATTTGAGCATGCAGCAGTTTGTCTTTGCATCATTACGTCACGTCTGTAAACAGAAAGAAAGGAGTTCCAGCTAGTAGCTATATCATTTGAGGATGCTGCTTGTAGCGTATCATTTATAGCCTTTTCTCACAGCAGCTGAAATAGCTAAACTTATTTTGATGGCGGATTGTAATCCAGAAAAGTCCAAATGACAATCATCAGTGACAACTAGAGATTCACCCATAGTCAAAAGCAAAAGACTCCAGACTGCGGAGTGGCTACAGAAATTGAAATCTACAGGTAACACACCAATACGCTAATACACACTAAATACACAGTCACGCAACGCTGATGTTGTTAACATTAACCATTTGAGAACAAAGTATAATAATTTGCACGGTTTGACGTGATCCAAGCTAAGCGATCATTAGATTTAATCATCATTGGCAGCACGATTTATTGTAGGCCTAATGTTTTTTTCAGGTCAAAACAAAAGTGGCAGAAATGTTACTTACTTGTTCAGCTGATATTTTCCAGTGAAAATTCTTATATTGGTCATATTTTCAAGACTACAATCTGTGATTCTGAAGTATAGTATCCACACCGGTGTAGTGAGATTGACAGCAAACATTAGATTCATCTGCTGAGGAGTCGTGCCGATGCACAACGCACGTAACGATAATTCCGCATATGACTGCAATTGCAGGTTTCAAAAAGAGATGGCGACAAAGAGGAAAAATGCCAGACTGCAGCTTTAAATGTATTATTTATTAGAGCCGTGTGATTATTTAGTATAAGATTTCAATATCGTTTCAAACACCCATTCGATCTTATTGCTAAATGACAATGATTCGCCTGGGTCTACTAAACCTTTGACAAGTACGATCACTGCAAACATTCAGATCTGCGTTGGTGCTGCCGCTGATCCAGAGAGCAGTCGTCATGTATAGGTATGAAACAGCTTCACAAACTCTTTTCAACCACACAGTATCATTATTTCTGTGTTACAATAATTCAAAATATCACAGAAATACTGGGAGTAAACCACCTTTTGTGTGAAACTCGATGCTTCAAATAAAGATTGTATTAGTTAAATCATTACACCAGTAGGTGGCGACAAGTGACTGTTAAAAAAAAAAATTTATTCGTCATTGAATCATTCAAGAAATGTTCAAAAATGCCGATTCATCCAATAATGAAACAAGAAGTATTTATGAGCGAGTCATTGAATCATTCAAACTGATTTTTAAAAATAATTCATTCAAATTAATTGTTTTAATACTGAAGCAATTAACATTTTGCCAGAATCTGTAGTAAGTTACATGCTTGTCTATTCAGAATCATGGGAGATCGAAAATGACCGATCGTGTCACTAGATAAGACCCTTATTCCTCGTCTGGTATCATTTAAAGCTGCACTGAAACTATAATTTTGACCTTCAACCGTTTGGAGGCCATTATAAGGAGAATAATCCTGGAATGTTTTCATCAAAAACCTTAATTTCTTTTCGACTGAAGAAAGACAGACATGAACATCTTGGATGACATGGGGGTGAGTAAATTATCAGGAAAATTTTATTTGAAAGTGAACTAATCCTTTAAATCTGAAGTCTGTATGAATGAGCGCTGCATTTTCGTCTACTACACATACTGAAGCACGCGTGACGCTCGCGATGATTCAGTGTCTGTTGTCTCACTCACACTATACATGAACTTCATCTGCAGAGCTGCTCAGAGTCACTTTATGAACATTTCACCGTTTAATTTAATAAAACTATCGACATTTGTCATATCATATACACAGGAAGTCAAACGTCTTCACAACCCTGTCAAAATAAAAGTTCTGTATAACTTTAAATAAATACTATTGTACAATCGAGTGTACTTCAATTAATAGAGATAAATCATAACAGTTTATAAAAACAAACTCAAATGTCTTCATTGAAATTACAGAAATTGCACAGTAAAAGTGTAGCCTATTTATTATTATTAAATTAAATAATTAAATTAATTTGATTACATTAAACTAAATTGTTAGCTTTATGAACTGATTTGATTACATTTTTATTTGTCCTTACAATGTTTATATAATATATTCCCTGTACTCCTGACAGTAAAATATGCCTAAATTTATTTATTTATTTATTTTTTTTTTTAAACGTGACATACCATGAAACCGCCAGAATCTTAAAAAAACAAAAAAAACAAAAGCCCAGCACTAGGACAAAGGACTTACATCTGCCTCTGATGTGTTCATGGGCAGACCCCGGAGCATGATGGTCTTGCTCTCCTTCTCGTCAGCTGGGTCTCCTCTGTAATCATGCTCAGAGTAATCACCATCCGAGTGGTGTCCGTCATCAGACCCGTCGCTGCTGCGCCGTTTCCTCCCTCGCTGTTACACGGATGAGAATTAGTAAAGTGAGCATCATTCTATGTCAAAACATCTAATAAACACATTCATATTGGTAAGTCCTCACCTCAGGACTGTCCCTGCTCCAATATCGATCATTTCTGTCGCCACGTTCACCATCGTAACGGTCACTACGACGATCATCACTCCAGCGATGAGAGTCGTATCCGCGATCGTCGCGATCTCGACGGTCCCTGCGGTCGTCATCACGAGACTGTTCAGAGCCGTACCTGCCACTGCGTTCTGTACGGCTAACCCTATAATTACAACAAGATTATGATATTATGACGTTCAAATTAAGTTTGTGAGTAGGGATGTGCCAGAAGCCGAACACTATGTTCGGAAAGGAAATGACGCATTCTACGGAGCCACTAAAGGGACATGGTGATGGAAAAAAAATATGATGGGAGGGGAAAAAAAAAAAAAAAAAAATTTCAGTGCTTTTGCATTTTGCTCGCATTTGGGAAGCTCGGGAAACTACGTCACTGCGCGTTGCATCCTGGGTAGTCGCCGCCATTTTTTAGGACACGCTCAGGAGCGTACAATGACAACAAATACAAATCACCAGATGAAAAAACAACTATTTACGTTAATTTTTTTAACTTGCTTAGAATAAATGGACTAATATGTGTAACAGCATGACCCTCTGTAATGCAGCTCAGAAATTAATTATATTGTGGAGTCGCTACACCAAGTAAGTTTTACTGGACTTAAACGGAATAAATACATGATTTCTTACTGAGAGAAGCTGAACAATGAATCAAAGGTGTGCTGCTTTGTGAACACAGAGAGTGATCGCAATGAGCTATATCACATAACATTTCTAAACGTGTTTTCATACATTCATGGCGTGAGCACTTACATGAACGCGACAAGTTTAACTACACGTTAAACATGTTCCTCCCATAAAGAGAATGCTTAATGTACTAAGACAGTGACATTAAAAGACCAAACTTAGTAAACACTATACTAATGAAGCATACGTTACAGAAAAATTGGTTTGTGCAGAATTTAATCTTTTAATATCACTTAGTAGGCTACATTAAATAAAACGTTAAGCGTTTTCTTGCTTTTAAACAATGAAAACTTAATGTGTTATAAGACGCATTTTGTTCATATTCTGGACTCATCTGCTTTGCTGTACATAGTTTCTATGGGAGGAAAACGCTTAACGTGTAATTAAACGCGTTGCGTTCAAATTCTGGGCTCAACTGCTTTTCTGTACATGGTTTATTAGTATGATGTTTACTCATGTTAAGCCACGTTAAAGTGGGGGGGGACAAATGACGAGTATTCCTGAGTATTCCAAAAATTCTCTTCCAAATCCTTACAGGATTCAGGATATTTTTTTCCAAGTATGGGCACGAGTGACGTAAACAGGGGCGGAATTCCTTGTACTTCTCCCAGAAGGGCGCGTGCGCACAAGTTAGCCAGAGCGAGAGAGCAAGAGCACGCCCATCAACGCGCGTTCAGGTTTACGGAAGTCGTAGGCAGCGCTGCACAGGTCACAAGACTGCACAAAATCAACAATGTCAGCAAAGAAATGTCTGCTTTGTTGGCAATAGGTGCCAAAGGGCATATAACGTAAAACAACACGAACCTAGTGAATTCATAAATTATTCATTCAGCATTCACTATACGCTATATTATAGTGATTCAAAAGTTATCCAGGGATAATGCAACAGTGTATTGTGTGTGTTTAAACACATCAGTTTAGCGCTCGGCTGTTTTCGGAAACACTCTGTACAGTGTATGTATCTTTTTATAAATATGATAAAACTAAAGACTTTTTGGAGATATGAAGGATGCACTACTACTCTATAGGTACTCAAGATTAACATGAGATTGGCAGAAACTGTGTGTGATAAGCGTTTTAGAATGTCCCGAAAATGGCGCCCCATTTCAGATCCATTTTCCATGCCGGTCAGTGTATGCAGATAGTTCATAACACAGCCAGCATTCACCATTTTAATTAGTTTTTAACTGTATAATATAAATTTTAACATCTACCTCCACTATTTCACAGTCTCTACTGTAGTGTCGGTGTCCTAGTCCCAGAATGCATTGCGTTGCTGACGTCACGTTCCCGGACTCTATAGGAATCGGCGGTACTGACCGCACATTTTACAAGATATTTGTCAATGATGCTTAGGATCTGTGCGCACCAAGGTGTAATGTAACCGACTATCGCAGCAAGCCTAACCATGTCCCTTCAGGGGATCCATAAATGGTGTTTTTCATTTTCCGTGCCTTTCCGAATTCGGATTTAGGCTTTGGGCACATCCCTAGTTGTGAAAATAGTTACCTCATGAAGTCATAAAACACTGACCGTTTATCTGCTCCCATCTTCGTTTATCAATACAAGGCCTGTTTAAAGATATAAAACAATTAGTTATAGTACAATGTTAATCTGTTGCACATATCATGATCACAAATTATATGAAATTACAAAGCCTTGTGTTAGAACTACAAACCTATGTGCTCTTGGTCAATGATATAAAGTAACATGGTACTGCTGTGTTTAATATTACCATCTGATAAGATGACAGCACTTGTTATAAGAAAAACACTACATTGCATATTTAACTTTACAGAACTGAATGCATTTCAATATCACGGTATTTACATGGCAATTCAATGCACGTCAAAGAATACCATGGTACATTCCCATAAAATACGGTATTACCAGTATGTGTCTAAAACACATGCTATTTCAATGATACATGTCTAAAAAGCACGTGGTAGTAGTTTTTGTTAGTATGGTCTCCATTTTCATTATGTGAGAAGTTCAGTAAGCTACAGGAAGGCACATCAAAATGGAGACTGTGTCGTCGTGTTGTCGTTGAAAAGGGCGCAAAAAACGCCCCGAAACAACGAAAACTTACCAAATATAATTCAACGAAACACTGAAGTGAAATATTTCTCAAATATTGAGAAATGCAATGACTGCAAACAGATCACCTCTCGCCAAAAAATCACACACTTGATCAGATCATTCGATGTCATCTGCAGCTAAAATGGTCTACAAGCTTCTCCTTCCCAGAATGCATTTAGATAGGATTGTGGCGTGTCGTTGCTGTTGCATGATGGGAAATGTAGTTTTTTAGCCGATTTGGTCGATCGCTCCTCCTCTAATGTCCATCTGTGATATTTGATCAAAGGATAACAAACTATTCGACTAACTGAGAACCTAGTATATAATTTATTATTTATTTGTGATTTAGCCTATGATGATTGCTGTTTGTTTTATATATATATATATATATATATATATATTTGATAACAATATTATTTAAATACCATATTTTTGGACATAGTCTTCTACCATCTGTGACATTTGATAAGAAGAACTGAAAAACTAGAAGTAGGCTAGCATATATAAATTATTATTTATAATAGACTATATATCATTAATTCTTCTCGTATTTGTTGTTTGTTTTTATATATTTTTGATAACAAAATTATTTAAATACAATATTTTTGGACATCCTCCTCTAATGTTCTATGACACTTTTCTTCAGATAATAAACTATTTGACTAACTAAAAACCTAAAAGGTTTTCATTGTGCTTTTTGCATATTAAACCTAACAAAAATATATTTTATTATGAATATATTTATTACAATTATATTAAGATTTTTTTTTTTTTTTTTTTTTAGGTCAATACATTTTTTGGAGCATAAGAAACAAACTAAATATAGACATTTTTTGGGGGGAAAAAATATTTTATTCCTATGTTATGCTATGTCATCTGTAGAAAGAAGTGTGATAATGGGAGTAATAATTGGGAACATATTCATATGAATATCTTATATTTCATAAGAATATTGATATATAATTTCTTTCCCTATTCACTTGTTGTGTCTCCAAAATGCCTGATATGCCATGCTGTAAGTCTTGGTGTCCACAGTTGATGCCCTGTTTCATAACAGAAAGTCCTATTCTGATTTGAAACCCCATAACGTCTTCCTGAGATGGTAAATTTGATCATTCAGTCATTTTTAAAGACCACAGAGAGGGAGTTGTCATGGTTACACCTCCAAACATTTGGTATCTCTGCAAAGCCCTGAATGTGCTAATTACAGGACATCCAGACTTAAAACTGTGACATGTATGTTGTCAGTGAAATTTGCTAAAATATAGGCTAATGTCATCTACAGATGAAAAAAGCGCAATTGCTGAGTTATGTGCTTCAAGATGATTAAACCATTTTCCTAACATATAGCCTATGCGATAAAATAATTTCCTAAAGCCTTATTTTTCCCCCCATACTTTGGACATGTAAAGTGAATTACGCATTCTACGCATAGCACGTAAGCACATCTGCTCAGAGAAACTACCAAAAGAAAAAAGAAAAAACACCTGAAGGTGTGGTTTTGGTTTCTCTGGAATTATTTAGGAAGTTTCTGAAGTCGG
This sequence comes from Elopichthys bambusa, assembly GCA_037101425.1. NCBI lineage: Eukaryota > Metazoa > Chordata > Actinopteri > Cypriniformes > Xenocyprididae > Elopichthys > Elopichthys bambusa. The sequence goes on along the minus strand of CM074440.1, from coordinate 3,550,599 downwards.
TTTCAATTTAACGAATCGATTCATTTGAACTCCCCAATAAAAAAAAAAGATCTGATTATTTTGAATCGTTATTCAAAAGTGTCCCCAAAAGTTTACGTTTATTTTTGTTTTTATGCTGTACTATACCTTATGTTTTCGATTAGGATCGCGTCAAATGTAGTTTGTTTCACATCTCTGCAGTCGAATACGCTGTGCGAATCGGTTCATATGAATCATTGAACGCAAGCGACTCTTAAGAAGAATTCGTTTCCGACTCGGACATCACTTTTTATTTGCCAAGGCGACTACTATTGGAGAGTCTGGTGTACTTCGTGCATAAAGAGTTATTACGCGGCATTGGAATTAGCGATTGGACACCCAAGTACAGAGACAGCACTCTTCATTAACATTATAAAGGAAGCAGGCACTTGAAACTGCCAAGAGAGGAACATTTTTACGTTTTGTTGCATAACGTTCTGATACACAAATCTTGACTCGGGATTCATCAGTCCGTTGATGATGAGGAGGATGATGGTCAAGAGAGAATGACAGGTAAATAAACCTCCAGCCATAGCCTCATAGAGTCATATTGTGTTTTACATTTTGATGTCAATGTATGTATTAAATAAATAATGAAATATATAAAATTATAGTTCTTAAATTAATAATGGGATTTACAGGATACTTAAAGGGATGCCCAAGAATACCATAGTATTCATAGTATTGTAGCTTTTTTTTTTATTATTGTATATAATTGTACTTTTTTCACATGGTTTTCCAAGAATAACTTTATTTTGGACTTGCACTATGGCAGTACCATAGTATTTTTGGAACTACCTTCAGGTAGCATAAATACTATTTCAGTACCACATCTCTATACCTGGTATCTTCATAGTAATTCTTGTAAGGAATGCTATTAACAAAGTAAATGGAAATGTATTTTCACTGCAATAACTTATGCAACAACTCTAACAAGTTTGGCAACAACGAGTTACCATGGTATGTATAAAAATATGGTAACACCTTTGATAATTTTAGTAACTCGTTGTTGCCAAACTTGTTAGAGTTGTTGCATAAGTTATTGCAGTGAAAATACATTTCCATTTACTTTGTTAATAGCATGACCAAATCTGTTAAGTTACTTCCAGAGTATTGGTTTAATGATCATATTAATAATTAACAATGCCTTTCTTTATGCAGAACAACGGTTCATGTTTTGTTTTCAGGTGTCTATGTATACAGCGGTCATTTGAATATTGTTAGTCTGCAACTGTTTTCATTTCTCTCACTGAATATTCTTTTGCATATGTTTTGCATGTGAACTATGGAAACAACAGACTTCTTGATAAAATAACGATATTTGGATAGTTGAAAAATAACAAGGACATGACATATAACATTACATATATTTCTTTATTCAAATGTATTCTAATACTAAATTATTAAATAAAAATATAAACTATTAAATATAAAACTGCATGCATAAAATTACACAAGACTAGAACATTTTTGTTTAAAATAGTTTTAGATTACGTAGTAAAGCATCTTATACTTAGCAGCTTAAGAAACCCAATACCTTGTCTGTATATCAAACCTCCATGGCAATATCAGTTTTTAACCAGGAAACTATGGGGAGTTTTTAAACCCAGCTATTTCCTGGTTTAGTAAGTTATTGTTAAGCAATGTCTTGATTTTAGTGTAAATTATTTTCTAATGTCATTTCTTTATTGATTATCTTAATCTTTTTGGTGCGGCCACACTTGACTTGCATCTATCCAGAGTAAAATGGCAAACACATGCAAAGAGTTTTTATTCAACTTCCAAAAGATGACCAGTACAGACTGACCTCTTGGCTCAGTAGTTTGTTGAAGTAGATTTTAAAATGTATCATTATTATTATTATTATTATGTATTATTAAGTTTTGCATGCTTAAAGCATTAGTTCACTTCAGAATGAAAATTTCCTGATAATTTACTCACCCCCATGTCATCCAAGATGTTTATGTCTTTCTTTCTTCAGAAATTAGGATTTCTGAGTAAAAGATTCCAGGATTTTTCTCCATATAGTGGACTTCACTGGGGTTCAACGGGTTGAAGGTTCAAATGTCAGTTTCAGTGCAGCTTCAAAGAGCTCTACACGATCCCAGACGAGGAATAAGAGTCTTATCTAGTGAAATCTGTCATTTTCTAAAAAAAAAAAAAAAAAAATATATATATATATATATATATATATATATACTTTTTAATCACACATTTTAATCCTGAAGTGAACTAATCCTTTAAAGCCTAACGTGACTGTGCTTTATCTATCGCAACACAATTGTTTCATTTCTAACTAATAATCTTTTTGCCTCCAGCTCTCATGTTTACATCGGAAACGGCAACGCTACCCAATGCCACCCAAGAACCAATCAACCAGACATGTAGGGACAGCGAAGATTTCAAATATTTGGCATACACCATCACGTACAGTGTCGTATTCCCTATTGGATTCATCAGCAACTTTGTGGCTTTGTTTGTGTTCCTGCGTTTCACTCCTAAGAAGACTGCTAATACTGTTTTTATGACTAACTTGGCCATTTCAGATACTGGCTTCTCCCTGACATTGCCCTTCCGGCTGGTCTACTACCTTAGGGGAGGTCGTTGGGACTTCCCAGACTGGTTTTGCCGCTGGTGTGTATTTTCCTTTTACCTGAACCTATACACAAGTGTATTATTTCTTACAGGCCTTAGTGTACTACGGTACATCGCCGTTGTCCACCCCATTCGCAACAAGACCCTGGCGACTGTGCGGCGAGCCAGTCTATCATGCTTGGCGATCTGGATATTTGTGGCTTTCTTGTCAACGCCGTTCCTCATGTCAGGTACTTTAGACCGGAAAGGAAAGATACGCTGCTTTGAACCTCAGAACTTTCAGTCATGGGAGCGCATATTTATCTTGAACTATGTGGGGGTTTCATTTGGATTTGTCATTCCGTTCATTACAATACTGGTCTGCTACAGCTGCATCATCTGCAAACTCGCCAAAGGGAAGAAAGTTGGGAATCGTAAGGGGAACACCCGCCGACGCTCTGTGTATTTGATCGCGGTTGTCCTGAGCACATTCCTGCTGTGTTTCCTACCATATCATGTCATTCGCACAATCCATCTTCATGCCATTGTTAAAGGCCGGAGCTGCCAGGTCATAGAGTACCTCCTGAGAGTTCTGGTCATCTCGCTGTGCACGGCGGCATCCAACAGTTGCTTCAATCCCTTGTTGTACTACTTCGCGGGAGAGACCTTCCGCACGGCAATCCGTAGAGCATCAGGTCGAGCAACGTTCAGTTCCTTCAGTCACAGTGGTTTCTACCCATCTTTTCGACGCCGGAGCCAATCCGAAACCCATCAGAGGATGAGACTCCAAAGCTTCACTGCCGTACGCCAAGACTGTCTGCCATGCTCCCTAGACAGCTCCTGTCAGGTCATAAGTGAAAAGGAGCCTGATGCCTGCGTGTCTAAAAAGCAACGCAAACTTTCTGATTCGGCAATGATGACTGACAAAGGAAAGTCTATGCTGATTTGCAGTAGTAAAGAACAGAGGAAGAAATCAGAATGTAAAAAATAGATGTCTCTATTGTTGTCTCGAATAAGCAAACTCAAAGCATCTCTTTTTTTCTCTCACTTCTCTAAAATGTTTAAAGATGTTGGCCGTTAGATAAGTGTAGGTAAATCTCACACAACCTCAAGAATGGGTCCTATTTTGACTGTTTATGCATTTAGCAGATCCTTCTATCCCAAGCCACGTACATCAAATTCAAGGAAAACATCTTGCAGGTTCATGCATTCCTTGAGAATCAAACCCACGACCTGCATGTGCTACTGTTTGAGCTACAGGAACATTGGGGTAAACTGCATCCTGGACATGTTCTTGTTCAATTCATTCAGGTACTCTCTTAAAAATAAAGGTCCCAAAAGGGGGACTCTACTCTAAATCACCTTTTGATCAATGGAAAGGTTCCATGGATTTTAAAGGTTCTTCATGGGACCATAGATGTATAGAGGAACACAGAAACTGTAGCTGATATTGTTTATTAAAAATAGGATGTGCAAAAAAAAAAAAGAAAGAAAAGAAAAAAAAGTTAAACAAAACAGGTGTTAAGAGTTTGATTAAAATAAAGGTCATTAATAAAAACAGAACTGCTAGGTACTAAAAACAGCACCAACTCCCCTTCATAAAAAATTGAGCAGCGCTAACAATAACCTTGTTCATCTCTCACTAAACTCAATTCATCCATTAGCACTCCTTTCTACTAGTGACAGCAGCTCTACATATTTTTCCTGCGCTTACTTAATTGGAACATACCATTTTCAATGAAATTACCCTTTTACCGTATATTTTAAAACATACATAAAAAATTAAAGGGATAGTTCACTCAAAAATGCAAATTCTGTCATCATTTACTCATCCCCAAACTTGTATGAATTTCTTTGTTCTGCTGAACACAAACAATACTATGGAAGTCAATGGGGCTCATCAACTCTTTGATTACCCATATTCTTCAAAATATCTTCTTTTGTGTTCAGCAAGTTCAATTCAACTATCAATAAAACAAATATCAATAAATACAATAAATGAGACAGATAAAACACATTTGCACATAAACATTTCCATAAATAGCTCAAATGACCTTAAAGGTGGCCATTAAAAATAAACTCTCCCACTCTGCTAAAACATGGAAATAAAAGAGCGAACCCCAAATAAAGATTATAAATGAACAACAGAGAAAAACAATACAAACACAGTAATGGAAGACTGCGGTCTTTCCATCTTAATGTCTGTGAAGAACTTTTATTTGTATATTCAGTTTCATCATAAACCAGTAAAGTTTGTTTGAGAAGATATTTGATAGTTAAGAACTTTTCATTGTTACAAGAGGACATTAAGAAGACACAGAGATCATTGTTCCCCACAGGAAGAAAAATCACAAATGGTTTCTCGTCACATCTTAATTGTACCTAAATAGAAATTAGGTTAAATTGAGACAAATCTCCTTCTTATCAGATAGCTAGAAATCTCACATGCCTCTAGAAACCTCTCTCAAAAATGTCTTTTCAGATTCAAAAGTCTGCAATCAAAAGTCAGAAATCTTAATATGAGCTTAAACATTTCTCATCACATTCTTCCAAGACTAAATGACCCAATCTATGGTGTCTTTTGTTTACTGTATGATAAGTTTCACTTTTTATGAACTCTCCTAAGCTATAGAAAAGTCTGTAGAAGAGTTTTTTTTGTTTGTTTGTTTGTTTTTTGCTGATTGCAGCATTTGAAACTTTTATCTGCATATCATTATATCATATAAGTTCTGAAAATGAGAATTCCCAAACTTCAAAGACTTCAAAGAAACTTTCTGTCACAAAAATAACAACTACAGCCCCATTTGAGAGGAATTTCAGTGGAACATTTGTTGGCTCACTGCAACTGTAGTCAATATGATTAAAGACAGGAAGTGTGTAACTACGTGATTTATACTCATCATTTTTATTAAGAGTTTCACTGACTGCTTTTAAATAACAACATAATAAGGTTAATCAGTCTTTTAGCATACATCATATATCTCTTACAGTCACATTTGCAGAAATTATATCAATGTTGATTTGTAAACAGCATTTTTTTGAGCTTTCTCATTGCACTAGGCCAGTATTATCAGTGCCACCACAGTGCATTCACGAAGGCTCCTATAGGAGACGTTTCACCACAATACTTTTGTACATTACATAACATTTTTAATGTCTTATTTCGTTTTGTTATTATTAATATTATTGCATTTTTATATACTCTTTATTGTTTGTTTAATCTCTATTTGGTAAACTGCTTGTAAAAATCTCTTTGTAAAGCACTATGTGCAAGAAGGTCATTTATGAAGTCATATTAAATAAAGAAGTTTTCAAAAAGCAAACTTATTGGTCTTGTTTTAGTAAGTAACTAAAACAACTCTTTTAACCAGCTTAGCAGTGTGGAAAAAGTGGTATACTACTTACTGGAGTATATACTGTATACTTGCTCCTTTTTAAAAAAGTCATTTAGAAGAGTCATTAACTCATCTGAATCTCTGTCAACCACACAAAATACTACCGTTTGAAACCTTTATCTTAGAATAATGCCTACTGTGTCCCTATTTGTATTTGAATAATGTGTACTATTATAAGTAAATGTATACAGGAAGTAATTGGTACCAGTAACTTGTATTGGATTTCTAACAACATCTTGTAAACTAATTTGTATCGAAAGGAAGTAATCGTTAAACTGAAGCATCTTCCAAACACATGTTTTGGCTTACATACTTTTCCTAAGAAACAGGAATAGATCTGTGAGATAAGGTATAATTGGACTAAAATCACATCCTTTGGAGAAAACAAAGCACAAGAAAGAGAAAACATATCTGGTGGAGTGAGGCATGTGTTTCATATCTAAACTCATTTAAACATCAACCACCAAGAACATTAAATTGAAAAAAAATTAAAAAATAAATAAATATATATATACAGTGGGTACGGAAAGTATTCAGACCCCCTTAAATTTTTCACTCTTTGTTATATTGCAGCCATTTACTAAAATCATTTAAGTTCATTTTTTCCCTCATTAATGTACACACAGCACCCCATATTGACAGAAAAACACAGAATTGTTGACATTTTTGCAGATTTATTAAAAAAGAAAAACTGAAATATCACATGGTCCTAAGTATTCAGACCCTTTGCTGTGACACTCATATATTTAACTCAGGTGCTGTCCATTTCTTCTGATCATCCTTGAGATGGTTCTATACCTTCATTTGAGTCCAGCTGTGTTTGATTATACTGATTGGACTTGATTAGGAAAGCCACACACCTGTCTATATAAGACCTTACAGCTCACAGTGCATGTCAGAGCAAATGAGAATCATGAGGTCAAAGGAACTGCCTGAAGAGCTCAGAGACTGAATTGTGGCAAGGCACAGATCTGGCCAAGGTTACAAAAAATTTTCTGCTGCACTTAAGGTTCCTAAGAGCACAGTGGCCTCCATAATCCTTAAATGGAAGACGTTTGGGACGACCAGAACCCTTCCTAGAACTGGCCGTCCGGCCAAACTGAGCTATCGGGGGAGAAGAGCCTTGGTGAGAGAGGTAAAGAAGAACCCAAAGATCACTGTGGCTGAGCTCGAGATATGCAGTCGGGAGATGGGAGAAAGTTGTAGAAAGTCAACCATCATTGCAGCCCTCCACCAGTCGGGGCTTTATGGCAGAGTGGCCCGACGGAAGCCTCTCCTCAGTGCAAGACACATGAAAGCCCACATGAAGTTTGCTAAAAAACACCTGAAGGACTCCAAGATGGTGCGAAATAAGATTCTCTGGTCTGATGAGACCAAGATAGAACTTTTTGGCCTTAATTCTAAGCGGTATGTGTGGAGAAAACCAGGCACTGCTCATCACCTGTCCAATACAGTCCCAACAGTGAAGCATGGTGGTGGCAGCATCATGCTGTGGGGGTGTTTTAGCTGCAGGGACAGGACGACTGGTTGCAATCGAGGGAAAGATGAATGCGGTCAAGTACAGGGATATCCTGGACGAAAACCTTCTCCAGAGTGCTCAGGACCTCAGACTGGGCCGAAGGTTTACCTTCCAACAAGACAATGACCCTAAGCACACAGCTAAAATAACGAAGGAGTGGCTTCACAACAACTCCGTGACAGAGCCCTGACTTAAACCCAATTGAGCATCTCTGGAGAGCCCTAAAAATGGCCGTCCACCAACGTTTACCATCCAACCTGACAGAAATGGAGAGGATCTGCAAGGAGGAATGGCAGAGGATCCCCAAATCCAGGTGTGAAAAACTTGTTGCATCTTTCCCAAAAAGACTCATGGCCGTATTAGATCAAAAGGGTGCTTCTACTAAATACTGAGCAAAGGGTCTGAATACTTAGGACCATGTGATATTTCAGTTTTTCTTTTTTAATAAATCTGCAAAAATGTCAACAATTCTGTGTTTTTCTGTCAATATGGGGTGCTGTGTGTACATTAATGAGGAAAAAAAATTAACTTAAATGATTTTAGCAAATGGCTGCAATATAATAAAGAGTGAAAAATTTAAGGGGGTCTGAATAATTTCCGTACCCACTGTATATATGCAGCATTTCTACACTGAGAGACACATAAGGTTCATGTTGATATGATATGATATACATTCATGCAATTATATTATATTTTGTATCCATTCTGATGTTCAGTTTCAAAAATACCTGAACTTTTGACCATGTCTGCATGCTTGCTGCCACATGATTGGCTGGTTAGATATTCGCATCAATGAGCAGATGCACCTAATACATCATTAGAAGTTATGTTTATATATCTAAAATTATATACCAGTTATCGCTGTGAAGTTTCTTTGACATAATCTGCCCTGTTAAAAGCGCTATATAAATAAAGGTGACTCCAAGTGCTGTCAAAAACTAGAGTATTGCTTAATAAGAACTAACAATGAGCAGTTTGTAGGAATCCACAAAGAATGCATCTGTTGAAATCTTGTACATACATGTTCATAAGCCAATTATGAATTTATTGATTACTTTTTAGAGCAATATCAGGCCTCTTAAAGGCGTAATATGTATAATTTTTTGGTTAAAATATCCAAAAACCACTAGAACAATGTTATATATTTTGTTGACTTGTGTACTTACATTATACCAAATGCTTCCAAGAATGTTTAAATCCAGAGAAATAAGCAATTTTAACCAGGACCCTCATTTCCGGTTTTATTTTGTAGAAACCATGGAAACACCAAAAACGCTTTAATATATTATATGTTTTATTAGACAGGTGAGCAACTGCTTGGACACATTCAACGACAGAAAAGGAATCATTGTTATATAGCTCAACACAGTAAGTCTTATTGTTTAAATCTAGTTTTCTTGATTTACAGCTAGTACCATGTTTTAACATGCCTAGTATCGATCTAGCTTACTGCACTGCGCAACAAGTGTCTCATAGTAGCTGCTAAGCAAACACAGGGTAGCACTATAACAATTTTCAACACACAAATGTATCTAATATGATAAAACAGCGCTACTTTGCCCCACATACGAATGAGCGGGGAAAAGTGGCATAATAAAAGCTCCGCTGCTCTCGAGACGTGTGCCGCGCTCTTCTCTCATTAGCAATCGCCTCAGCGGCCTCGCTTCTGCTCTTGCAGCACTCGACCCTGCTCTGCTTCACACTACAGCAACGTTAATAATCTCATCCATGAACATGATTTCTGCCCGAGTCCCGTCCCGTTTCTTTTCCACCGGCGTCATTAAAGGGTTAGTTCACCCAAAAATGAAAATAATGTAATTTATTACTCACCCTCATGTCGTTCTACACCGTAAGACCATTTTCGGAACACAAATTAAGATATTGTTGATTATTATAAAGCGACGAGAATACTTTTTTGTGCGCCAAAAAAATAAAAAAATAAATAAAATAAAAATAACGACTTTTCAACAATATCTATATGGGCTGAGTTCAAAACACTGCTTCTGAGCTTTACGAATCGAATCAGTGAATCGGAGCGCCAAAGTCACGTGATTTCAGCAGTTTGATAGGAGAGCCGAACCACTGATTCGAAACAAAAGATTCATAAAGCTCAGAAGCTTCATGAAGCAGTGTTTTGAAATCGGCCCATATAGATATTGTTGAAAATTCGTTATTTTGTTTTTCTGGCGCACAAAAAGTATTCTTATCGCTTTATAATATTAAAATTGAACCACTGAAGTCACATGAACAGTTTTAAATATGTTTTCAGTACCTTTATGGATCTTGAGAGGTGCAGTAACATTGCTGGCAATGGAGGCCTCACTGAGCCATCGGATTTAATCAAAAATATCTTAAATTTGTGTTCCAAAGGTCTTACGGGTGTGGAACGACATGAGGGTGAGTAATAAATGACATTATTTTCATTTTTGGGTGAACTAACCCTTTAAGCTACGCCTTTGTTTTGAATGAGCGACCTCTAGCGGCCAAAAATGTACACATTGTAGCTTTATTCATTATCTAGACTATTTATTTATACTCACACCATATTTAATAGGGCTATTTATTTATACAGCTATACATACAGTACATAATGCACAAATTATCATACATATGTCTTTTGTTCCAGATGTATACCACATTATTATTATTTATTTTCCCCCTTAGACTATTTAAATGTTTTCTTTTCTCGTGTCATATATGTATGTATGTATGCATGTACCAAGAGCTCCTGGAAAAAGAAAACAACAAATTCCTTGTGTTTGCACACACTTGGCGAATAAAGCTCATTCTGATTCTGATTTATGTGGTCTCAAGACCAATATCAACATCAAGACTCAAACTCTAATTTTAATAATGAGTAATACTGCAATATATAAGACTATCAAAAAATTACCGGTTTTATTTGAAAGTGTAATTCCCAAAAACACTAACGGCCACTTGCAAACTCCAGTATGAAGTATAAAGAACCCTGGTTTAATAGGCTACCAAAAAAGGAGACTCACCCAAATGAGTTGCTATCATAATTCAGTACAGAAAAGCAGATCCTCTGGTTAGACACAAAGCTGATGTTAACATTGGAACAACGTTTGTTTATATAGCCATGATAATAGTTTATATTCACTTAATAATTTACTTTAATTTTTGGCTAAATAGTACATTTTGTTTGCTGTTCTTGACCTAAAGCCAAGGTTCCCACACTGTTTGACCAATGAATGTACAGGTCATTTGCACTGGATAAAGATTTTGGATTCTGGATAAAAACATTTATACAAATAATTCTGTAGAAATTGCACTGAATAAGATTAACCATTAAAGAACAATTATGTATTTCAGAGGAGAACATGGATTTTATGAAATCCCACAAGAATTCAAAATGCACTGATAAAAAGTTCTTAAAGGGACAGTTCACCCAAAAATGAAAATTGTGACATTTACTCATTCTCAAGTCGTTCCAAACCTGTACGAGTTTCTTTCTTCTGTTGAACACAAAACAAGATATTTTAAAGAATGTCGGTAACCAGATACTGACTTCCATAGTAGAAAAAAAAACCCCCAAAAAACCATGGAAGTCAATGCAGTTACTCATCTAGTTACTGACATTCTTTAAAAAAAAAAAAAAAAAATCTTGCTTTGTGTTTAACAGAAGAAAGAAACTCGTACAGGTTTGGAACAACATGAGGGCGAGTAAATTATGACGATTTTAATTTTTTGGGTGAACTATCCCTTTAACTTATTAATACAACTCAAGAAGAAGTAGTACCCAAACTCATTTCTAGTAAAAGCAAGCATCTGTTAGACTGGAAACAACAGATGGCGACGGTGTAATTTACACCAGGATGTCTGAAGAATGAGGAACTGCTAAACCAGTCGAAACGGACCTCATAAAAGCTCTTTTATTACGGTTACTTTCTGCTGTCGCAAACTCTCTAGCAAAACATCAGCACATCAGAGACATCTCAAACTTGTTTTATTACATCTTAAATAACAGTACATTTTAATATAGTATCTATGTTGCATCCAGCTTTCTGTGGTACACCGACAGACTGAAATTAAATACAAAAGGTGAGATAGGGAGTGCTGAGATCTACAGTTATTAATGAAGAGAGAAAATAAGGGGAATCCATTTTAATTGAACTGCAATTAATCTTTACTGGTGGCAGCACACACAAATACATCACAATTATTGTACATTATCGCAGAGAAAGGAAAAAAAACAATAAAAAAGTCACAACTATTAAAGAAAGTGCATCTGTTTACAGTGGAAAAAGAACAGAAGACTCTGCCATGTCAGATGCCATTTCAAAACGTTTAAAAAAAAAAGCCAAAAGAGTTTCTCGTAATTCCCAATCGATGTAGAAAACTCACGCGAAGGTTTTTCGAGCGTCTCAAATGGGACATTTCGTAACTGTTGTTTAATTTGGAATCATTTCTGGAAGCATGGCCATGATTTACAGGTCGTCTGCAGGAAATATACGTCGTTTCTCCCTCGTGATTTCTCACATAGGTGCATAGCTTTGCCAGTGAAAGTAAAGGATGTATGCACAGCATGTCTAAAACATTTGGAATCAACGTTTCAATGGTCAAAACTTCTGTTTCGTATCTGTTTCACCATCCCAGTGGAGGTAAGTGGGCCTAAAGACGTCAGCGCCTGTTTAAGCAAATTCTACAGCATGCGACTACGTTAATTCATGGCAGATGAAATAAAACGCTTAACTTAAAAATTTCAGAATTATCATTATTTTCAGACATTGATTTGTACAACATTTCATTCACATAGTAGTAACTGTATTTCCAAGCACAGACAGGGCTATCTGTTCTCTCTCTGGAACTGGGCTAAAATAAAAAGAAAACGGTTCCGTTTTTCCAAACACCTATCCCGACACCACTGAAAAAGATCAAAACATTCCCCGCCCAACCTCCCACCGACGAAAACAATCCCAAAAATCGGAATTAAAGCCAAAAGCTCAAAGTAACCGAGGAAAAAGTATAAACGTAAGACCAGAAGATAAGCTAAGGGGTTAGTTTGAACGGTTTTTAATCCAATGAAAGAGAGGATTGTATTTTTTGTGTTTTTTCTGTTTTTTTGTACTTTTTTTTGTGCATTTTCTACATTAAAATTAGCATTCAATGTGATTAACGGCATGTGCTTGGTTAGTTAACGCTTAAAACGTTAGTCAAGTTTCTTATTGTGCAAACAAAGCTGTGACGAGACTGGAAAGAAACATTAGCTAGGATATAATGCTGCATTCGCGTGCAAGTCGGATACCCATATTTACAACGGCCATTCGTAGATAAATGGAGCGAGAACCTCGGACTCTCAGAAATGGCAAAGTATTTAAAAGAGATATGGCATTTTCTTTTTTCTTTAATGACAAACGACCAGGATTCACACTGAAAGATAACTAATGCACAGGATCATGATTACAGTTTTAGAAAGCTAGGGCTGTTCTTATTAGCCGGTGATCGGCAGTAACCCAGTGACCGTTAACAATCGGAACAGATTACAGGTGAACCTTGTCTGGGGCCGCCCAAAAATATGAATATTAAGCTTTCACAAGAGGGCACGTGGACTTTTCCCTCTCGCTCAAGTCACGTTCATGAAAACTACACAACCTCTAGAGCAACCTAGTGCACATGAAAATAACAAAACACATGATTGGCATCTTCAAAAAAAGCTGCTCTTCCATCCTGGTCTAGTTTCAGCATTTTACATGACTTTTCATGTCGTTTTCACATGGTTTTATAATAACAGAATTAAAAGATTTTACTAATCAAACATATCTAAACAGAAAAAACAGGTGGGAAAAATATCTAGATGATGAACTATTAGATAAAAGGGAAAAAAAAAAGAAGAAGAGTTAAATAATTTGTACAATTACACTCCAACATTTGCTTTCTAGACACATGATACATAAGCGTGGGATGATAGTGTTTTGTGTTTTCTCTTACAGGGTGACACAGAATGGTCCGAGAGGGAATGCAAGTTATTCATTTGATACCACGGGAATTCTTCTTTTTTTTTCTTTTCTTTTTTTAAGCTGGGTGATAAAACAAATTGTGCTCTTCTTGGTGTAGGAAAGGCATTGTTTTCCCTTAGAAGTTTTATTTCTTTTCATGGTGGTGTCAGTCAGTTTTATAAGGTGTTTTGTTGTTGACGATGCTGTGAAATTTAACATTCTAAAGTTGGAATGGTCTTCCAGTCAACTTTGGAGTTCAAATGATATCTGCGGAAATAAAAAAAAACAAAAAAAAACAGTGAAGCAGATATTCATAGAATGACTTCTTTAGATCAGACAACTTCATATCTTACATTATAAATACACAGTCAAATTTTAACAAAGTTATTAAAGGCACAATATGTAATTTTTCACCACTAGAGGTCGCTTATTCAAAACAAAGGCGTAGCTTGATGGCGCCTTGATTTCGCGGAATCATTGGATGTTGTCTTCACATCTACAGCCGGTGAAAAAAATCCGACGAGAATCGGGCAGAAATCATATTCATGGATGAATTAATGTATTAAAGGATTTATTAACATTACTGTAGTATGGAGCGGGATGAGACCAAAACCTGTTGGAGCGGAGCGATTGCTAATGAGAGACGAGCGTGACACACAGCTCAAGAGCAGTGGAGCTTTTATTATGCCGCAGACGAGCGCTTCTGCTTCTTCTGGTCAAGCAGCGCTGTTTATCATATTAGATACATTTGAGTGTTTAAAGTTGTTGTAGTGCTACTCTGCATTCGCTCAGAGGCTACTATGAGACGCTTGTTGCACACTGCAGTAAGCTAGATTGATATTAGGCATGGTAAAACATGGTAATCATGGTAAATCAAGAAAATGAGATCTAAACAATAAGACTTACTTGAGCTATATAACATGATTAGTTTTTTTCTTTGATGAACGTATTGAAACAGTTGTTCACCTGTCTAATAAAACACATAATATATTAAAGCGTCTTTGGTGTTTCCATGGTTTCTACAAAATAAAACCGGAAATCGAGGGTAACACAGATAGGCGACGCATGGACATGGTCCATGTCCTGGTTAAAATTCCTTTTTTCTCTGGATTTAAACATTCTTGGAAACATTTGGGATAATGCACAAAAGTCAACAAAATATATAACTATTCAAGTGGTTTATTGAGATTTTAATCCACAAAAATATTACATATTGTGCCTTTAAACAGAAACTAAACATTTATTTAGAAATAAATGACTTCTTTAGATCAGACATCCCCATATAATCTTACAATATAAATACGCAAATGAAAATTTAAATGTTTGAATTACAGCATCTCAAAAGTGAGTACACCCCTCACATTTCAGCAACCATTTTATTATATGTTCTCAAGGGACAATACTATAGAAATGAAAATTGGATATACTTTAGAGTAGACAATGTGCAGCTTGTGAAAATAACTCAACATACACCCATTATTGTCTAAAGAACTGGCAACAAAAGTAAGTACACCCTAAGTGAACATGTCAAAACTGTGTCCAAAGTGTCAATATTTATTGTGAGCACCACTATTATCTAGCACTGCCTTAATCCTCCTGGGCATGAAATTCACCAGAGCTGCACAGGTTGTTGCTGGGATCCTCTTCCACTTCTCCATAATGACATCACGGAGCTGCTGGATGTTAGACACGTGGCGCTTCTCCACCTTCCACTTGAGGATACCCCATAGGTGCTCAATAGGGTTCAGATCTGGAGACCTACTTGGCCACTCCATCACCTTCACCTTCCTCAGCAAGGCAGTTGTCATCTCGGCGATGTGTTTGGGGTCATTATTATGCCGTTCAGCCCAGTTTCTGAAGGGAGGGCGTCAAGTTCTGCTTCAGAATGTCACAGTACATGTTGGAATCCATATTCCTCTCAATGAAGCAGAGCTCCCCAGTACTAGCAGCCCCAGACCATGATGC
The DNA here is from genome assembly GCA_037101425.1 of Elopichthys bambusa. Classification (NCBI taxonomy): domain Eukaryota; kingdom Metazoa; phylum Chordata; class Actinopteri; order Cypriniformes; family Xenocyprididae; genus Elopichthys; species Elopichthys bambusa. The sequence continues at coordinate 3,535,171 of CM074440.1, read as the reverse complement.
TACCACCGTATGGTCTGAGCACTGACAAGCTGACCTTTCGCTTCTGCAACCTCTAAAGCAATGCTGGCAGCACTCATGCATTTGTTTTTTGAAGCCAGCTTCTGCACCTGACACACAGCACAAGGTCTCAACTTTGATTCAACTTCTTTGGCCTGTTCTGAGTGGAACCTGTCTTGGAAAAAAAAACAAAAAAAAACAAAACAAACAACCTTTCTCGATGACCCTGGCCTCTGTGCTGTAACTCAGTTTCATGGTGTTACCGATCTTCTTTTAGCCTAGGCCATCTTTGTGAAAAGCAACAATTCTAATTCTCAAATTCTCAGAGCGTTCTTTGCCATGAGGTGCCATGTTGAACATCTAGTGGTCAGTATGAGAGAATTGTACTTTAAGTGCTCTAATACAAGATCCACACATTTGTATGGTCCTATTAAGCAGACAAAAACATGAACATGATGAATAGGACATGTGGCTTTGCATGGTTAAACAACATACAGCTGTTATCACTTAGGGTGTACTCACTTTTGTTGCCAGCTATTTTGACAATAATGGCTGTATGTTAAGTTATTTTCAGAGGAGAGTAAATCTATACTGCTATACAAGCAGCACATTGACTACTCTAAAATATATCCAAGTTTCATTTCTATAGTATTGTGCCTTGAGAAGATATACCAAAATGGTTGCTGGAATGTAAGGGGTGTATTTACTTTTGTGAGATACTGTATATAAAGAAAATTAAGCTGAGAACCTAAACTAATTTTTTTAGAAAGAAATCTTGATATAGCTTTTAGATCATACAACCTTACATTACAAATACACAAATTAAATTTTAACTAAGAAATGAAATGCAGAAACTAAACTCATTCATTTAAAAATAAGTCTTTAGAGAACAGAAACTTTTATTTGTCTACAACAACTTTACATAGCACCACATTGGGTTACAAGAAATTAAAATAAAAAAAGTTTTAAAAAAATGTGGGTGTTTTACATATCGGCCCTCTGATCTTCACTAACGCGTTGCCAAAAATAGCAGCGGGTGGTATGAGGACACATTTACATGCTGTGTAAAACAAAGTGTCACTTGTTTGTTGTTAGGTTGTGCTGGAAGAGGCTGATTCTTACTGTATTGGACATGTTGTATTGAAAGCACCTTCAGCGTTCAGTTCCAGATCTTGAGGAAGCTGTCCCAGGACCCTGTAGCCACTGCCATACCGTCATCGGTTACACCGAGACAGCTTACTCGGTTGTCATGGCCAGCCAGCACACCTGAAAAAGTCCAAACATCAGTGAACCATAAAGTGAAAGTGACGTGTAGCCAAGTATGATGTCCCATACTTTCGAATTTTCGCCCATCCAAGTGAGCGCACACACACACACACACGCCCCCCGTGAACACACACACACACACACGCCCCCCGTGAACACACACACACACACACACCGTGAACACACACACACCCCGTGAACACACACACACCGTGAACACACACACACACACACACACACCGTGAACACACACACACCGTGAACACACACACACCGTGAACACACACACACACACACCGTGAACACACACACACACACACACACACACACCGTGAACACACACACACACACACACACACACACACCCCGTGAACACACACACACACACACACACCGTGAACACACACACACACACACACACACACACCGTGAACACACACACACACACACACACACACACACCGTGAACACACACACACACACACCGTGAACACACACACACACACACACCGTGAACACACACACACACACACACCGTGAACACACACACACACACACACCGTGAACACACACACACACACACACCGTGAACACACACACACACACACACCGTGAACACACACACACACACACACCGTGAACACACACACACACACACACACCGTGAACACACACACACACACACACACACACCGTGAACACACACACACACACACACCGTGAACACACACACACACACACCGTGAACACACACACACACACACACACACCGTGAACACACACACCCACCGTGAACACACACACACACCGTGAACACACACACACACCGTGAACACACACACACACACACACACACACACACACCGTGAACACACACACACACACACACACCCACCGTGAACACACACACACAGAAACCCACCGTGAACACACACACACACACACACCCACCGTGAACACACACACACACCCACCCACCGTGAACACACACACACACACACACACCCACCCACCCACCGTGAACACACACACACCCACCCACCGTGAACACACACACACACCCACCCACCGTGAACACACACACACACCCACCCACCGTGAACACACACACACACCCACCGTGAACACACACACACCGTGAACACACACACACACACCCACCGTGAACACACACACACACACCCACCGTGAACACACACACACACACACCGTGAACACACACACACACACACCGTGAACACACACACACACACACACACACACACACACACACACACACACACACACACACACACACACACACACCGTGAACACACACACACACACACACACACACACACCGTGAACACACACACACAGCCACCGTGAACACACACACACCCACCGTGAACACACACCCACCGTGACACACACACCCACCGTGAACACACACACCCACCCACCGTGAACACACACCCACCCACCGTGAACACACACACCCACCCACCGTGAACACACACACACACACACCCACCGTGAACACACACACACACACCCACCGTGAACACACACACACACACACACACACACACACACACACCCACCGTGAACACACACACACACACACACCCACCGTGAACACACACACACACACACACCCACCGTGAACACACACACACACACACCCACCGTGAACACACACACACACACACACACACACACACCCACCGTGAACACACACACACACACACCCACACACCCACCGTGAACACACACACACACACACCCACCGTGAACACACACACACACACACACCCACCGTGAACACACACACACACACACACACACACACACACACACCCCCACCGTGAACACACACACACCCACCGTGAACACACACACACACCCACCGTGAACACACACACACACCCACCGTGAACACACACACACACCCACCGTGAACACACACACACACACACACCCACCGTGAACACACACACACACACACACACCCACCGTGAACACACACACACACACACACCCACCGTGAACACACACACACACACACACCCACCGTGAACACACCCACCGTGAACACACACACACACCCCCACCGTGAACACACACACACACACACACACACACACACACACACACCCACCGTGAACACACACACACACACACACCCACCGTGAACACACACACACACACACACCCACCGTGAACACACACACACACACACACCCACCGTGAACACACACACACACCCACCGTGAACACACACACACACCCACCGTGAACACACACACACACACCCACCGTGAACACACACACACACACCCACCGTGAACACACACACACACACACACACACCCACCGTGAACACACACACACACACACACACACCCACCGTGAACACACACACACACACACACACCCACCGTGAACACACACACACACACACACACCCACCGTGAACACACACACACACACCCACCGTGAACACACACACACACACACACACACACACCCACCGTGAACACACACACACACACACACCCCCACCGTGAACACACACACACACCCCCACCGTGAACACACACACACACCCCCACCGTGAACACACACACACACCCCCACCGTGAACACACACACACACCCCCACCGTGAACACACACACACACACACACACACCCCCACCGTGAACACACACACACACACACACCCCCACCGTGAACACACACACACACACACACCCCCACCGTGAACACACACACACACACACACACACCCCCACCGTGAACACACACACACACACACACACACACACACACCCACCGTGAACACACACACACACACACACACCCACCGTGAACACACACACACACACCCACCGTGAACACACACACACACACACCCACCGTGAACACACACACACACACACCCACCGTGAACACACACACCCACCGACCGTGAACACACACACACACCCACCGTGAACACACACACACACACCCACCGTGAACACACACACACACACCCACCGTGAACACACACACACACACCCACCGTGAACACACACACACACACCCACCGTGAACACACACACACACACACCCACCGTGAACACACACACCCACCGACCGTGAACACACACACACCCACCCACCGTGAACACACACACACCCACCCACCGTGAACACACACACACCCACCCACCGTGAACACACACACACCCACCCACCGTGAACACACACACACACACACACACACCCACCGTGAACACACACACACACACACCCACCGTGAACACACACACACCCACCCACCCACCGTGAACACACACACACCCACCCACCCACCGTGAACACACACACACCCACCCACCGTGAACACACACACACACCCACCCACCGTGAACACACACACACACCCACCCACCGTGAACACACACACACACCCACCCACCGTGAACACACACACACACACCCCCACCGTGAACACACACACACACCCACCGTGAACACACACACACACACACACACACCCACCGTGAACACACACACACACACACACACACACACACCGTGAACACACACACACACACCCACCGTGAACACACACACACACACCCACCGTGAACACACACACACACACCCACCGTGAACACACACACACACCCACCGTGAACACACACACACACACACCCACCGTGAACACACACACACACACACACACACACACACACACACACACCCACCGTGAACACACACACACACACACCCACCGTGAACACACACACACACACACACACCCACCGTGAACACACACACACACACACACACCCACCGTGAACACACACACACACACCCACCGTGAACACACACACACACACCCACCGTGAACACACACACCCACACACACCCACCGTGAACACACACACACACCCACCCACCGTGAACACACCCACCCACCCACCGTGAACACACCCACCCACCCACCGTGAACACACACACCCACCCACCGTGAACACACACACACCAGTGGGCAGCCATTTTTGCTGTGGAGCCCGGGAAGCAGTTAGGTGTCTTGCTCAAGGGCACCTAAGTTGTGGATAATGAGAGTGGAAGGCAGGGCTGTTCATACACTCCCCTCACCTACATTTCTTCGACTTTCGGGTTACAAATCCGACTCTCTAACTGATGATTTAAAATGTTACATATGAACATATGAAGGCTTTAAAATGTGGACCGTTTATCAACAGCCTGCTTGTACTGTGCAAGTTGACATATGCAAAACAGACAAACCAATGTGGCGTGTTAGCAAGCAAGCGCTGAACCATATGTAAAAATCACCATTGTGTATGTATGTGTGTGAACAGTATGGTGAGTTTGTTTGCTTTCAGGGCAGTCACTAGACAACATGCCACTGATAGTAACTATTACTAGCACATGTTTGCATTTTCTGTGCCATCTGTGTGTGCTTATCTCACCAGCGCGGTCAGCCTTGAGGGTGTCCCACACATTGCAGTTGAAGTCGTCGTAGCCGGCAAGCAACAGGCGGCCGCTCTTTGAGAAGGCCACAGAGGTTATGCCGCAGATGATGTTGTCGTGGGAGTAGACCATGAGCTCCTGGTCGGCACGCAGGTCAAACAGGCGGCAGGTGGCGTCATCCGAGCCGGTGGCAAATGCGTTGCCATTGGGGAAGAACTGCAGGGGGAATGTGAGCTATTTGTAGATTCAATTCTTCAGGAAATCACATGCACTACATCACCAATTCCTAAGAACACAGCACCTAGATTTAATCTATTGCTAGTCAAAATGAGGCAGGAACACTCACACAGATGGCATTGATGTCCGACTCGTGGCCAGTAAAGGTCTGTCTGCACATGCCCTCACGGATGTCCCAGAGTTTAGCAGAGGCATCACAGGCCCCTGACACGAACAGCCTGGTGTCTGGAGCCAGAGACAGACTCATCACGTCACCGGTGTGACCTGCAAACGTGGTCGTCTGCTGACCGGTCTCTATGTCCCAGAGAGCACTGCAGGACAGATCACAACATTCCCACATTAGATGCTTAAAAAAAACAAACAAGATTCATTAGTTGTGTAACTGAGAAATCAAAACATGTAGAAACTAAACACCTAATAATAAAAATAAATAAAATACATCCATCAAGAATAGACAGATTTAACCTACAACCTAAATGGGACCTTTTAATAGGAAAAAAATCATGTGGTAAAAGAATGCACACAAATTATAAATACAAAGCTTAGGTAATTTAAATGAATGACATGAAATATTTTAATTAAAATGTATAACAATCTGATTCCTGCCTTAATGGTTTAAAAAAGTAAAAATATCCAACTTAATAGCAAAATTCCTTCCTAATTGCAGATATGAACTTTGCTATCTGAGATATGGGCTGCTGGGATACAGTTCCTCACACTCACCAGGTGGTGTCGCCAGAACTTGTAACAATCTGGTTGTCATCAAGGAAGCGGCAGCAAGAGAGGTATCCTGTAGATTGGAGGAAGTTTAATGCACATCTGTCACAAACATGATTCCAAACAAATATTTCTCCCCCAAAATGTTAAGAAATTATATACTGCTTAAAAACCAAAGAATATCTGTGAATGATCAAAATGTCATTGTGTGGAGGATGATTTACATTGCTTTATTACACTGAGAATCAGTAGGGGAAATGTGCTAAATTGTCATGAAAACTAAAACCTTAAATGGTCTAAAATTAAACAATTTTATTTAAATAAAATATATTTTACATTATTTCTTTTGATTTAGGGGTGAAATATGACCTAGACAGAACCGAACAGGAGTGCATTATGTAATCGCTGATGCTCTCATTAAAGGATTAGTTCACTTCAGAATGAAAATTTCTTGATAATTTACTCACCCCCATGTCAACCAAGATGTTCATGTCTTTCTTTCTTCAGTTGAAAAGAAATTAAGGTTTTTGAGGAAAACATTCCAGGATTTTTCTCTATATAGTGGACTTAACTGGGGTTCAACGGGTTGAAGGTCCAAATGTCCGTTTCAATGCAGCTTCAAAGAGCTCTACACGATCCCAGCCGAGGAATAAGGGTCTTATCTAGCGAAACGATCGGTCATTTAAAAAAAAATAATAATAATTTATATGCGCCACACATATTAAAAAGGTCACGTGTGACGGAGGCGAAAGTACCGCGGTAGGGCGGAAAACGTAATCAAATTTTCTCCTCCAACTTCAAAATCTTCCGTTATCGTTGCTTTACCTTTTTTTTGTAAAGGCCGTTTGGCTTAATCTTTGCACGTTTGCTTTGTAGACACTGGATTGGTACTTCTGCCTACGTCATGCATAAAACTTCGTAACGTGACTTGCAGAGCTAGTGCAAGACGAGCATTTGTGGTTAAAAAGTATATATATATTTATTATTTTTTTTTATTTTATTTTTTTTTTTTAAAGAAAATGACAAATCGTTTTGCTAAATAAGACCCTTATTCCTCATCTGGGATCGTGTAGAGCTCTTTGAAGCTGCACTGAAACTGACATTTGGACCTTCAACCCGTTGAACCCTTAGTGAAGTCCACTATATGGAGAAAAATCCTGGAATGTTTTCCTTAAAAAAACAAACAAAAAAAAAAAACAAACAAACAATTTCTTTTAGATGGAAGAAAGACAAACATCTTGGATGACATGGGGGTGAGTAAATTACCAGGAAACTCATTCAGATGTGAACTAATCCTTTAAGGTCAATCAGATAAGATCTATTCAAAATGGTGCAAAAAACACCAGTGCAGATGCACTGCATTATCACAGCTTTGCCAAACACCAAACCTTGTGTACATTCACAAGAGCCAAGAATGGAGTGTGTGAAAGTGTTTCAGGAGGACACGTCCTGTACCTGTGTGTCCGGCCAGCTCGCGGCTGACACGTACGTTCCCCTCGCGAGTCTTGAGGCTGTAGATGGAGCAGATGTTGTCTAGGCCTCCACAAGCAACGTAATTCCCTGAAGGAGCGTAGGCACAGGTCATCACCCAGGAGGAGCGCAGAGGAATGGCGTGGACCTGAAAAGCAACACATGAATGCTCAGGAAGTGACATATGGAAGAGGAAAGGAAGTAAGAAAAATCTGTAGCAGAAACCATTTAAAATAGCTGATCAACACAGCTTCTAGATTAGTTTCTGTTAGAACAAGATGTGCACTATTTATAAGGACATATCAGAAACTAGATATTTACAAAATGTAAGTGCTTGCCCATGCGAAAACTGTGAAACTCATTTGCAAAAATGTGTGAGCATTTTAGGTTTCAATCATGGCCATCCTGCAACATCTGCACAACAGGTTACAAAGTTAAAGGTATAGTTCACCGGAAAATAAAAATTCTGTCATTAATTATTCACACGTGTCGTTCTGAACATGCAAGACTTTCGTTCATCTTCAGAACACAAATGAAGATCTTTTTAATGAAATCTAAAAAGCTCAACTGTACTTACTTGATATGTGAGAACAAACCTCATTGGCTCGTGCCGAAGCTCAAACGGGCTGCGTAACACAAGAATGAACCTCGTGTGTGTTGATAAATGTTTATATGTGAATAAAAGCCTAAATTCGATCTGTTCATCATAAAGCGATTGTGTCTCTTCAAAGAAATTGGACTAAACCACTCAATTCATATGGATTAGTTTTACAATCTCTATGAACTTTTTGAAGAATCAAAGAGGTAGTTATGTGGCAGTCTATGGAGTGACAGGAATCTCTCCGATTTCATTAAAAAGATCTTCATTTGTGTTTCGAAGATGAACAAAAGTCTTACGGGTTTGGAACGACATGAGGGTGAGTAATTAATGACAATTTTCATTTTGGGGTGAATTAACCCTTTAAATAGTTTAAGTAATAGTGATACTTAGTTTGTGGCAAAGAATTAAGGAAAATAAATAGGAATGCACTGATATAAAAAGTCAATTATTTTAGTGTTTTTTTTAATGTGGTTGAAAATGAAGACATTTATATTAAGATTAAAATGTGTACATTATTTAAGAGTTTCTCTCTCTCTCTCTCTCTCTCTCTCGTATATATATATATAAAATATATAAAAAGGCAAATATGGCTATAAAGGTGGAGCAACACTGAACACTGAAATTCTTTATATGAAATCAAATGAAAATTATCATACCTTATTTGTGGTATAACTGTCCCAAATAATGAGTTTACCATCCTGGGAGGCACTGACAAGCAGCCTGCACAGAAAACACAAGATGGCAGGTAAGTGGGGTTTACATCATGAGACCATTAAACCCTATAGGGAATGCAAAAGTAAAAATCACAGCTTGCACAACTACAATCAGGAGAACTGTCTCCCAGAACAATCTCAAACCATTCCCAGCACCATTCAGCACAAAAATGTACAGTTATGGAATTTTATTGGCTGTAGCTATAATAGTAACAACACGCTTAGTCATAACACCTACTTACAACTATCAGTCACCGCCTACACAAACACAATAAAAGAACATGATTCAATGCAATAGGGATAGCGTTCAGTGGCCACCACATGAGCCATGAACCCGTCCACCCTCACAGCGAAAGGGAAACCCCTCGGTATGTCTCGCTGATGTATAAGGAAGGTTGTTTTCAAATGGCTTGCAAAAAAGGTCAGGTCATCATGCAAATAACATGACTGAGCTGTTCTGAAATATGCTGTACCTGGAATCGGTGCCCCAGTGCATGGCATAAATTTTAGCCAAATGTCCTCGCAGTGTTCTTCTTGTGCGCATCTGGATTCGGCCAACAGGGTCGATATTGGCTGTGATCTGAAGACGCATGTGCCAATTAAAAAAAAATATATATATATTCACACACAGATGGTATGGGAATTAATTCATTTATTTAAATTAGGGTCACTTAATTAGAATAAAACATGGTTTCTTTACATGTGGAAGCTCTTACCTGTGATAGTGTGGCATCTGCACAAGCTTTCCTTGCATCCTACAAAAAAGAAAAGAAAATGAGAAACCCAGTTTAGATGCTATGGAATGAGGCATTATTTCATGATTGTGTAATAAACAAAACATTTATGGTTAATGTTTTGTATATAATAACCATAGAGTAACATGATATGTTGTAACAGTGATGTATATAAAAGCTTTGTTCATATTATCTATTAATTAATCCATTAATGACCCATTAAGGTTGATTTAATCATTGATTAATCGATTATGGCTAAAAGGTTATAGATTTGAGAGACATTTGGCAATTTTAGTCTAAAACATAAGAGCAAAATAGCTGAGGATCAGTAAACATCTCTGGTTGAGATAATATGTAAAGCAGCTTGATGGAGGAAGTACCGGGTGTAAATTCTTTCTGGAACTCTGAGGAATGAGAACAGTACAGTTACAGTAAAGGCTCTTCCTGCATTGTGTAAACTATGTAAACAAGCGCCATCTTTATTTAAATGTCTTTTGGTTATGAAAATACTTCTGAATAACAAGAGACTACCAGGTAATCAGGTTGTACAAAACAAAAACAAACATCCGATTAAATAGTTGGAATTGAAATATGTTTAGTTTTAATATAGCAGATATTTTAAATACAATCAATGTGTCAAAATCTCTTGATTATGACTATGAGCATTACTTTTCTTTAGTGTCTTGGTGGTCCAAATTTACTGACCCCTTTAAACCTGGAATCTAGTCGATACTCAACTTAAAGTCCCCATGTAGTCAATAATTTTATCCCTTAAAACTCATCTTTGATCACCAAAATGACATTTAAAAAAATGTGTTCATGCCTTAAAATGGCTTGAATGTAACTCTACACCCTAGCTTTATTTAGTATACGTAGATCTATGAATATGCTAATTAGCCCCGCCTCAACCCATTTCCAGAGATCCACTCTGTCAACTTACGGTGGTAAACACTGCGCAATGGTATCGCTCTTTACAATGTCGGACACAACTGTAATTAATATGATTAGCATTTGCTTGACTACGTTATCAAACTGCTAATGTGCTGCTAATGTTACACAAACCATGTTCACGTTTGCCATCTCAGAGTCAGACAGCCGCCTTCTAAAAATCTGCATCCTTAGAAACGCTTTGTACGAAAAACTCAAAACGTCAATGGAGAAAGTTCATCATAACATCTCATACACCCGCCATATTGCTAAATCTACCTGATTTTTCATATTTTTGGGATAACCAGGCATTGCTTCAGATCGGTCATAGTTAATGATATGCTAAAGCCGCCGGTTCGTTGATTAGTTACAAGGTAGTTTGTCAGCGATTTCAAACCGCGTTTTTAAGACTTTAGATCTTTAGACTTTAGATATATATATATTTATATGTAAGAGAGAGGTTCTCACTCTGATCTGGTTCTTCAGCTGCTCAGCCTCCTGGCGTAACTGGTCCAGTTCACTCATTTTCCTCTTCTAAAGCTCTGCCTCACTCCTACTGCCGGGACACGTTCTGATCTGCAGCAGAGAAAAAGAAAGGGGAAAAAACATTAAGGCTCCAATTCCATTGTCACCCTTCAATAGACATTTTGAGACTATCAATTAACAGAAGCCTGAACTTAATTGTGCATATTTCTAGTTTTCAAACATGTTACTTCCTACTACGTAACAGTCTCTGTGCATCAGATATAGAAACACCCATATCGTTCGACTGATATTACAAGCTAGCTTCATCAACACAAGGGTGTATATCAAGATCCCACCCCACCACATTAGCTACTGAAAGCAACCAAAGAACCATTTCCTCTTGTAATGAAATGAGTTGCTGCTCCTTAATGAAAAATGCAGAAGTACAAAAAGAACAACAGAAAGAAACGAGCAGTGATTCTGTCTTTTTATTATGTCAATAAGCAGCAAGGAAAAATATACCTTATCCTAAACTCAAGTATAAAAAAAAAATATTAACATGAAATGACATTTTACTTCCAAAATGTGACAAATTATGAGTAAAACAGCGTATTCAATGAGAATGTAGGACAGGACTCGATTTTATCCATTGGGAATTGATTGGATGATGAAAACTGGGTGCTACATCCAAGAATGGGGTCATGTGGTTGTAGGGAGGAATGAAAAAAAGAGGGCTTGATGACATCAGCTGAAAAGGAAAGTCGTTTCAAAGGCGGAACAATTTATTACATTTAAGTTAACAATTATGGAGACAAACATTATGGAAACCAGGAAAGTAAAATGGGTCATTTTAATTTCATCCAAAAGACTAATAGCTAGCATTAAAGGTTAATATGCTGCAATGTCCTTGCAAGCAACTATTGTTTATCTAAACAAAGTGCTGGTTTCCAGCTTGAAATGCTGATTTTATTCCTTAATAATAACCAGACGCACCCTGAAACCCTTATAGCCTGTCCGTTTTAATCTTGACTTAGAGCAAACGCACTCGACCGACAACAGTGAGCCCTTCTAGGCCAGATCTCATCCTATTAGCGTTCCGAGCCCATAGCCGTGTTTTCACACCTCTCTCTCTCTCTCTCTCTCCACAGTGTCATTGACATAATCCTGGGACACGCTTGATTCAGCTCCTTCAGGCAAATCCAGTTAAGACACACCGGGGACACTGATCGGAAGAGCAGCACCTATCCTGCTGACCCAAATCCTTCATGCGCTCAGACAAACGGCTGATGAAGGCAGCTGTTTTAATGGGCCATCGGAGTGTATGCATCTAGCGCTGGAGAAAGGCAGCTAATGATGGGATTAATTTTAGAGGTACGTGAAGAGCATGGAAAGGATCTGCTTGCTGCAAGAGATGCAATGATGGACAACAAACAATTCAAGTTAATGCATGTATAAATGTGGTACGTTCACGGGCATGCACTCTTGAAGATTTGGATAAGCAACCAAGGCCAAGTTGGGTATATGGTCTATTCATTTAAGTACATACTACTTCTGATGGTACTTTAAAGTGTTGGTGCAAAGAAAAAAGTGACAGGATTTTTGTTTTGGCCATCAAGAAACTACAACAAGTTGTAGTTTTTAAATGCAAAAATATTTTTTAAATGCATCGCCTTGCAGGTATTTAGCAGACAAATGAACAACTCAAACAGTCCATTGTTTAGTCAATTTTTTTTTTTTTTTTTTAAAAATGCTATTTTGCACATCCCAATAATGTTTTAATGTTCTACAAAAGGTTGAATTGACCATTCTAGGCCAACGTTATATGACCTACTTGAAATATGACAATTCAAATATAGAACAATTTGCAGCAGCATAATATCTTGATTCTCAAGTAGCTGTCATCTTTCCCATTAGCCTGGTCTTAGTTGTCCTGATTGAGCAAGATGAATGCAGGTTCAAGCTTGAGCAAAGACAGTCCAGATGAACATCAAGACAAGGAAAGGCTAAGAGGAGAAAGGATGAAGAAATAATGACAATCACACACTATTCAAGCTGAATGGGTCAGCTGAGGACCATCAAGCAATGATCAATACGTTTGAGTGAGATTAGCACCACATAGCAGAGAAGCTACACATATGCTTGTTACTCCCAGATGTCTGTGGTCAGGCAATCTAACCGGAGCACTAAAAACTTGGTTGGATCCATTTCCTGTAATTGCCATTGCCCTCTGGTGCATTATGCCATGTCCTAATTGTGAAATCAACGGTTTCATGTTTAAAATGTGAATGTTAGCTGTGTGGACGAGCAAGGCGGATACGTTAAGATTTTTTGAGTTTGTCACCCAACGAAAGAATTAAGCAGCTCATGTAGGCGTTTCCAAATGATGAGATATGGGTTTAGAATGTTACATGCAGAGCAAACATAGTTTAAAACCGATAAAGAAGACAAAGAAACATACTTTAAATTTGATACAGTCCAAGCTTACAGAGACAAAATATTGAAAAGTATGTTGAAGACAACAAGCAATTTTACTTCCTGCTACGGGCTGAGAAATTCCCGAGATGCCAGAATCACTGTAATGTGGCAGAGACCTTTAAAAGTTCCTTAAAGTTTCAGGTTATACTCTGAATTTCTTACCTTATGTGGCTTGCACAAGGCTCCTTGTGTTTGACAGCCAGAAAATGTTTCTCTTGGTGAAAGTCTTATCCTTTCCTATACACTTGCTTCCTCCTGATTGGCTGACCTCTTAAATGGGCCTGCATCAAGACAATACGCCTAAGTCCTCTAATCTTGCTGATCAAAATGACATGGTTACAAAAGGTAAGTCCCTCACCTCACCTTCAGTTCTCTTCTAACAGAGCAACTACACAACCCAACATGAATACTACCAGACAGGGACCAATATAGAAAGTCTGGTGGTTATAGATACCAAACAATGGACGATATCAAATGTATAATTTATTATATATGTTTATAATTTTGTGGAAAAATAAACCTGTATATCAAGAGTCTACTGCTGGAATTGTGGGGGGAAAAAACACTAATATTATGGGCTTTCCAATATCAACAAAATCAGGCTAATGGCATAACACACAAATTATGCCAAAATGTCAGTCTTTTCGAGTGTCCTCATAAGAGCAGTCTTAAATTAGTTAAATTAAGTCTTAAATGAACGTAAAGATTTGTGAGAAAATGGGATGCGTCTTAGATCCGTGTCGTGTGCAGCAGCGGCAGATCTTAAGGTGTCAAAGCACAAAGCTAAGAGAGAGAATTACTCACTGCTCTTGACTAAAGAGCGTGATGTATTCTTATTCGTTTTGTTAATAAATGTTTTATGTTTAATATGAGAGTGTTTGTCGTTGTACTGTTGTTGTTGTGTTTTTCAATAAGAATAATAACCCACCATTCAAGCAATTGCCGCTAGTTTGAAAGTGAAAGTAAAATGCACTTGGCCGCACAAGCATTCATAAGTGTTTTAAATTTTTTTTTTTTTTTTTAAACCCTGGTGATACTGTTGTCACGTCAATTAACCGACGAGAATTCTCACAGTCACATCCCTAGCATTCACGTACAGACATTGAATAATCAAATGTAAAATAACACTAAATTGGTCTTCACTGTACAAAATGAAATATAATTAATCTTTGTTAAAGCTACAAAAGTGATTTTCTCTTTGCATTTCATTGTTTGATTAACATTAATGACACAGACGGCAGCAGGTTTATTAGGCTGCTGTCACTTTAAAGTGTCATGAAACCCTAAACTAAATTCGAGATCTTAACAGAGGTATGTGTGTTGAACATTGATTACAATGTAAGCATCTGTTAAGATTTAATTGTAGGGGGAAAGTGGTTAATTGAGATTTTTTCCGCTATTTTCGTCTTCCGGGATTAAAATCTACACTGTGTCCATGTCACAGGCTGTGACGGGGCGGTGCACTACTTCAATGACACATCAGTGTCTCAATTATTAATGAGACTGAGTTTTTATCCTATGAGAAGAAACACTCTTAATTTTTCAGGACACCACGTGGTTCTTTCTTGTCAAACTGTTAGATTGTGCAGTAGATGAGAGGCGTTCATCGGTCGCAAGTGTTTGTTTTCGTGGTGTAAAAGTTTGGGTGTGTTGCATGGCTTTTCCCGCAATACTGCCAGGGCTAGACTCCCTGCGGGCGGTTGGTTGGCCATCAACTACCGACACATCGAAAATGCTTGCTAAACACAAACGGTTTTTTCTCCCGAGCTACGATAACGGGAGAAAGGTGGACTTCGGCCTTATTCCTCCTCTGACAGGCGCTTTAAATCGCATACAATAAGCTAGAGATGCATTAATGGATCAAAAGCGAGTGTTTGTTTTTGCTTTGTAAGAGTTTCTGCGTCACATAAGTTTGAATCAAACAGTGAGATCGCATACAGTAAGCTAGAGATGCTTTAATGGATCAAAAACGAGTTTGATTTCTGCGTCGCACAAGTTCTCTTCAATATCTGTCTGCGACACAAACGCGATTCATCCATACTGTGAGTGTAACCGTTCTTTAACCGATCAAACGACTTATAAAAACGCTGCAAAATTAATCTCAAAATGCAACAGCGTGTTTGTATTCGATGCAGAGAAGAAAAATGCGAATGGCTTGTGTATTAAATTATATGCATTTGTCGGAAGCTTTTTTTTTATGCTTTTAATGAGAGCAAAATAAAACTGTCTAAATCAGAAGCCGTTGCTGTCTCCCCTCATCCCCCTCCACTCCGCAGCTTAACCATGCCCACTTCTGTAGCATTTTTCAAAAATGTGGTGAGAAGTGTGGTTTCATGACCCTTTAAGACTGAATGCACGGATCCAATAAAACTTTTTCATATCCGTTTTCTTTCTCAACTGAGAAACAATCACTTAAATGATGCAGTGTGTAAATTTTAACGGCATCTATTGGTGAGGTTTCGAATTTCAACCAATGGCTCAGTCCACCGCTAACCCCTCCCTTTTGAAGCACATAGAGAAGCTACGGTGGCCAACAAAGGACAAAGATGTCGTCGTCTGAGACAGCAGAGTGTAGCCAGTCAAGAAAAAAAAAAAAAAAAAGAGCAGTTTGTCCGTTTAGGGCTACTGTAGAAACACGGCGGTGCAAAATGGTGAATTCGATGTGAGGGGACCCGCGGTGCATGTAGATAGAAATGTCTCATTCTAAGGTAATAAAATCATAACGGTTCATTATGTAAGGTCTTTATACACCACTGAAAACATAGTTATGTATATTATATTGCATTTCTGTCAATAGATCCTCCTAAATATTAACATAATTGAATACTACATTTTCACATAATTTTGCACGTATGCATCCGTTCAAGCACAAACAGACATGAAAGAGAATGGAATTCTGTGTTTGAGTGCTGTCTGTGCACGCATAGAAAACAGCACGCAAGTTCCAAAAATTAGTTCTTTTGCGTCGTCTTGTGCTCAGATTGGCTTACAATTGCTTGAATGTTTAAACTGACAGGACCTAAAACACATGCAAATGATAAACTTTCACTCTACGATGGTTAAACCGACTCTTCGCAAACTCCCAGTGAAGGGTGAATTATTCTGCAAAGCATGTGCATTTTGAAATGTGGGCCTACAATCCCTATAGTTTGCGACATGACTATCATGGACGCATACATCTCAATATTATATCGTGCAGCCCTACAAAAAATGTAATTAACATAAATATTATTTTTTTTGAAAACTGCATAGAAAGTCTACAGGTTAAACTGAAAAACAAGACCCTGATATTACATATTCAATATTGTATTAATCAGACAAATGCAAATATTTATAAAAAAATTAAAAAAAAGAGAGAGAGAAAAGTACAGCTGAAAAAAAATGTATAATTGTTCATTTACTGCAAAAAATAAACTCAGATATTAACAGCTGACCTAATCAAAGTAACGCTGATCATTTCTAAAGAGTAAAACTAAACGAACAGTTGATGACAATTAATAACTCTTTATTTTCATTAAAAACAAAACATGGAAAAAATAAGCCAGGATATTACAGGCTTACAGTATCTGCTTAAACAGGACCATGCGGATCATTTAAAAAGAAGAAGATTTAACATTAATAATGCTATGGTCATCAAAATATACA
Organism: Elopichthys bambusa; assembly: GCA_037101425.1. Classification (NCBI taxonomy): domain Eukaryota; kingdom Metazoa; phylum Chordata; class Actinopteri; order Cypriniformes; family Xenocyprididae; genus Elopichthys; species Elopichthys bambusa. The sequence goes on along the minus strand of CM074440.1, from coordinate 3,517,452 downwards.
AACATTTAACACTGAACTACATCATGAAGCTCCAAAGCCACATCATGAGCAGGGTTCACACTTTGCCTTTTACTGTCTGCTGTAACTTCATTACATGCAATTACTGAATATTCTGTGCCAAAGGCTAGAGTATAAGACAGCACAAAGCAAAGTCAAATGGTTGAATGCAGTATGGCATCAACATATGTGCTAGCAGAGCTCAATCTCACCCTCTCAACAAACACTTGATCAGAGTCAGCTGACTGCAGGACAAAAAGAGAGCTGTAAGAAATGGCCTAAAGGTGCCACTGACTGCGTATTCTCAGGTCACTTTAGGGCAAGTCTTCCTTAGATCCTTTTAGAAAATATTTATTTTACCAAAACCTTTGTAATTGATCTGAAGACACAAACATTTTTACTTGATAAAACACACCACCCATTCTTTATTACAGAACTTTATTCCGTCAACATAAATTACTCCAAATGTTGAGGATGATGTGGCTTATTAGGCATTAACGGAAGAAAAATAAAATGCATATCGCTAAAGCTGGATCATAGAAAAGACAGTAACCAGCACTATCACTATCCAAGCCTGTAATCCTAAAAGCTAAAAATCCATGTACAGTAAATCTGTAATCCCTCTCAGCACCACTCATGGAAAAACAGCTGTCCAGAGCTGGGCTGGCAATCTAGGAATCTGTAGTACCACCTGAATTCAACCATTTACACAACTTTTATTACTTATCTTAATTACTTTCACATATTGTTCATGCAAAAATGAAGAACAAAATTAATTTGCGGCAGCTTTTTTTGGAAAACTCCACTGCTTTATCAATCTCACAATCTCAACATGATATCATCTGAATAACTGCATAACCAAAGGGTGTCAACATGAAAATGAAAAATGATATTTAGAAACTCCATTATCTGTAAAGAAATCAATTCTGCCATCACACCCCTCCACTTATTGGCTTCTAAGGTGTCCAATGGGAATCAAACTGATGCTTTTAGTTACCCACAATTGAAAAAAATAAATCAATGTGTGTGTGTGTGTGTGTGTGTGTGTTCAACACAAAATTGTCAAGCAAACAATGCACATAAGACATTCAGAAGCATTTTCAACATGTAAATGCATGTGGATTAAAAGCAATGCGTTAGTAAATACATCAATGTTCATTTAAAAATGAACAAAAAAAATGACAGGCATTTAATGAATGTCAACTTCAATGAACTCAAATGAACCAACACGAATGGACAAAATGCAGGATGTTTGTCTGGCTTTGACAATTATAACATCAATATTTGCAGTGCAGTGCAACTTTGCTTTCGTCTTAAATTAATACAAACCATTTAAAATAGCATTAACGTTACATAAACACAACACGCTATTGTGAGCATGACAATACAGAAATCTCTTCAAATAAAATACCAACAGAAGTGCAGAGCATTTAAAAGCACAATTTGAAATCAAAAATGCGTTTAATATGTCAACGATTACGTCACAGCGTACTCGAAATACTATTCGATACGCGATTATTTCACAATTCATTTCGTGTAAAATGACGAATACAGCTTTATTGCATTAGGCGCATAACGAGATTTTAATTACAAAATTGATCAACTTCTGCATCGAAATATTTACCAGCGCTCGTTTAGAAAACAAATCGCTGTGTTTATAGCGGAACGGTGCATTTCCTCGACGTTTCAGCGGGTTAAATCAACGGCATGCTGATATGAGTGCGGAGAGGAAAGCCGGAGAGAGAGGCTACAGACGCCATCTTGTTCTTGGGCCCCACATTGAAGAATTCATTGATTCCGTTTATTTATTCATGAACGGTGTTCCTTTATCTAAATGCCAGCCGAAGAGAAAGGCAAACTCGATCGGTAGGGGAAAAGGGAGGGGGGGCGCAACATATTTATCCCATAGCCTATATTTCCGCGACCAATCCCTTAATAGTGACCTCAATACTGAGCTGCTCGCCCGTTCTTAAAATATTCCAGCAGCGATAATAAAGGCCATCAGGCTCCATTCATTTCGCGTATCTGAAGAGCTGCAGCGCTTTTTGCTGCATTACAGTGATAAATGTCGGCAGGAGAAAACACATTTAACATGGCTTTGTCATCAGTAAAAGCAGTGTAGGGAGGATCGTAGTGAAGCATCACTGAGATGTCGGGAAGGATGTAACGTTACCTGAACAGCAAGGCCTTTTAAATAGAGACTTGAGATAGTTAATGGAATCCAATTAGGTTGTTTTAAAGAGTAGTAAAAAGCAGCAGTACACGCTTAATGCAATAAAGACTAACACGTCCACGTCAAGTCGCTTAAATGGACACTGGATTTAAAGTTAAGCCATTTGGACACATAATAAATCCACTGGCACGTAAATACATATAGAAAAACGCTCACTAGAATAGCTTATAATATTCAACCAGATGGTGCAGACTGTACTACACAATCGGGTGAACAAATAAAATGACTAATCCTTATTTACCGACTGCAATTCGATCAATATTCACATTCAGTACACGGCAATATTTTAACCTGCATTTGGCGAACAAAAATCCTCGATTCTGTAACACCGAGGAAGGCCTAGCTGGGTTGAAAAGCCGAACATTTTGCCAGCAGAAGCTCCAGTAATTAGCCAGTTAGCCTCCAGACCAGACTCTCAACTAAAACCTTTATCACTATATCAAAATCAAAATTTATTGCTTTTTAAACACCCCTAATCACCACAAGACCGAATTCCTGCAATCCTCGGTCTGTTTAATTTCTGAGGTAACGCCGTTTTTAAGTGCTAGCAAGCTGACTCGCGCAAAACGGCCTCAAGTTAAGTCAGCCGACTTCATTCACACTACAATGACGGAACGAGCGATTAAATGCTCTAGAAAGTCACAATAGTGAAGTATAATCGCAAATAACCGTTTAAAATAACAGTTTTTTGCCCATTTGCCTGGCACTGTTGTGTATGTAAATCGGTCGGCTAGCCGCTACCTGCGCCTCACCCCACCCCCCTTCATTCTCTATGGTGACCAGCATTTTATCCAACAAATTCACCCGTTTTAAACCAAACAACCTGTTCCACATACTTGAAATACGCATAGAGTGTTTCATACCTGTTCTCAGTCGTAAATGGTCTTTGTTTATATGGCATTGACCGAAAAAAACGATGGTGTGGCTGTCAAATCCACGCATCAACGAACAAGACGAGCTAGCTCGCTAACTAGCAGCGGGAGAAGTACCGAATCCACTTCCACAGCGACAAAACTCGCTCCAGCGGGCGGGAAATGAGCCTGTTTGAGGGGGATCTCAACTGCGGTGAAAAATTGCAGTCATAAATGTCCGATTGGAGACTTTGGTCAACGAATAAGTCCGTCGGTGGCCACTTCCCGTTGCCTTCCTTGAAGGAGCACTTCTCTCCAGTTCAGTTCACCTCTCATCCGGCCATCAGACGGAGATGGGCGCGGTAACCCTGCAGTCTGCCCTGGGAAACCCCACGCCGCAGCGAACGAGCGAGCGGCGCTCTTACGCAGGAATGGAATTGATAAGAAACATTTCCAAGCCATTTTGTACACACAAATGTAAATTTTTGTTCGATAAGCGTCTTTTTGATTGTATTTACATTTTTTTTTTTTTTTTTTTTTCATTATACAAAATATATCATTCAAATCTTTTAAATTACACCTTAGTGGAGAAGATTGGGGCTATACTTTTTTACTCCAGACAATATTTCTCTATGTGGGCTTATCTTATGGACATGTGTCTTAAAGACATTACTACAGAAGGCAGGTGAACATTTGCACTAATTTGTCAAACAAAAAAATATATTTAACAGAATTTGGCCTTTTGTGACAACATGCCCCAATAGCAATGCATGGGCTGTTACAATGCCATTTTTTTGTCCAAAGGCCTTAATAATAATAATAAAAAGATATGACATCCAAAGTATGTAAGGTAGTACAACTAGATCTCTTTTATTGGATTCAAAAGGTTTTAATTATATTTTGCTACATATAAAGGTATTTTAAAGATTTTGAAGTGTCAAAAGGTCATTCGGTTTAACCATCTAAAGGCCAATACAGCCATTTAATTTGTGATTAATATATCTTAAAATGTAATAAATGTATATATTTTTTATTTTGGCATGATTTTATAACATCGTATATCAATATAACCAATATAAAGGGACCGTTTTAGATCAAGTCATGCGGTCACTATCATGTGACAGGATGTGACATCATTCAGACACCTGTAAAGAACCATATGGTCGTGAAGTAAAGTAACAAACTCTCTCTCTTTCTCTTATAACTATTTGAAAAACTCATGTTTTCACTTGCTCATACGCAAGTCCCGAAACATCAGGTCATTCGGTACAACAGCTATAAAACATGGAAAATTTTGTAATATTTTAAAAACTTGTACTTAATATAAAATGTTTGATTATACTTTTGTTAGCTAGCTGGCTATCAACCCGTGTTAGGATTGTTTGAAAATATCGTCATTCGGTATAACCAAAAGTGTCTTTCGGTAAAACTGAAATTTTGATTAAAACAAATGACTTTTTTGGTGACAAATTTAATTTGGTGACAAAGACTTTTTGTCTGTCTTGTAAAAAATGACAAAAGCAGTGTTAATTGATTATAAAAACCACATAATCTCATTGCTAACACTTAATAAAACTTCAAAATTAATTATATCTCCATTATGTTTTTTTACACTTTTAATTAATTGACCTTATTTGTCAATGACCCTTAAATATATATGGTTTTATTGTGTACGGTTTTGAACTAAGTGTTTGCAACCAACATTTGACGTGACAACTAGCCCATGTCTCCTGATACAGCAACAACAAAAGAAAAAATGAAACTAAACTAGGCCTTCTAATATTGGAGGAAATATTTGACTAATATTTGAAGGCTGAAATGAGGATTTGCAATGAAATAAAGTGATGATTTTGAGGGGAGGTACATTAGCACCATGGTACATTTTAGTACTTGTTTTGTTAGTGTTAAACATGGTATTTTAATGGTACCACGTCTAACGTTTGATAGTGTGTTGCTGTCCATCACTGACCATGGTATTTGCATTGTATTTTAAGGTACTTCAACGAATACCATGGTATTATGTGCCATATACAAAAATAACCGTGACATTTTAACAGTTATTTTAGTGTTGAAATGAGGAATTTGAGGAACTTCAAAAAGCAATGATGTGATGTTTTTGAGAGAAGTATTCATTTTCACCTTCCCTACAATAGCAATGAGAGGACCTTTAGTAAAATTACCCAGAAAGTCTTTTTGAGTTTGTCAGATGTTGGCCCTTGAGTCATTAGTCACAGCGACAAGGTCAAGGTGTGATGAATATCTACAACATGAATCACATTTTCTGCTTCTCTTTTTGCGCTGACATCACAAATCATGCATTTGGACTTTAATGTGCTCAAACCATTATTTGTAATATATTTTGCATATTACAGCTGGTACTACCACATAATCCTGTTTGGTGAAAAATATCATTTTGATTTTTAACCATCTGATTAAACAAATAGCACAAGTCAGTTTTAGACTTCTTGGTAATGAGAATTAAGAGGGAACATATGCTTATTTGATAAGATTAATAAAAAAAAAAATCTTAGTACTACTCCTACTACTAAATTCAGAAAAAGCAGATATTCTAATTTTTGGACCAAAAACTTCCTCATGTAATAACCTAGAATGTTGTCTAACATTTGATGGCTGCTCTGTTAAGTCTTCGTCATCAGTTAGGACCCTGGGTGTGCTCTTTGATACCAATCTTTCATTTGAAGGCCATGTTTCTAGCATCTGTAAAACCGCATTCTTCCATCTTAAAAATATATCTAAATTACGACATATGCTCTCGATGACAAATGCGGAACAGTTAGTTCATGCGTTCATGACCTCAAGGCTAGATTACTGTAACGCTCTACTGGGTGGTTGTTCTGCTCGCCTGATAAATAAACTACAGCTCGTACAAAATGCAGCAGCTAGAGTTCTTACTAGAACTAGGAAGTATGACCATTAGCCCAGTTCTGTCAACACTGCATTGGCTTCCTGTTAAACATTGTATAGATTTTAAAATCTTGCTAATTACCTACAAAGTACTAAATGGTTTAGCTCCCCAGTACCTGAGCGAGCTATTAATGCATTATAGTCCTTCGCGTCTATTGCGATCTCAGAATTCAGGCCAGTTGATAATATCTAGAATATCAAAATCAACAGCAGGTGGTAGATCCTTCTCCTATTTGGCACCTAAACTCTGGAACAATCTTCCTAGCATTGTTCGGGAAGCAGAAACACTCTGTCAGTTTAAATCTAAACTAAAAACACATCTCTTTAACCTGGCATACACATAACACATTATCAATTTATTTTTTTAAATCCGTTAAAGGATTATTAGGCTGCATAAATTAGGTCAGCCGGAACTGGGAACACTTCCAATAACACCAGATGTACTCGTTACATCAGAAGAAGAATGGCATCTACGCTAATATTAGTCTTTCTGTTTATCCCGAGGTTTACCGTAGTCAACCGGATCCGGGCCGCATCCAGGTGAGACCAAGGACCTGCGCCTTGACACGACCACAACGCAGCCCTGAAGTATCAGCAGAGATTGAGTCAACTAGATCATCCACTGTGAAGGCCTCATCAACATGACAACCTGTGGCGCATCTCCTCAACAACCGTCCATACCGGTGTGATGAATACGATCCTCAGCTGGATGGAACTGAATTAAATACTTTGAATGTTGCGATCCTATCTGACTTATGATAGCAACCTGAGTCATAACAAAGCACTTTTTGCCAGAGGAGAACTGGCCCCCCGACTAAGCCTGGTTTCTCCCAAGGTTTTTTTCTCCACTTTAACACCCGTTTGCCACCTGATGTCACCTGTTGGAGTTTGGGTTCCTTGCCGCTGTCGCCTTTGGCTTGCTTAGTCGGGGAAACTTGACAATTGATATTTGATATTCAACAGTGCTTTGATCTACCTGCATTGACACTATTCTTTAAGAGCTGCTATGCAGCCAAAATAATGTACCAGTTATCACTGTAAAGCTGCTTTGACACAATCTACATTGTAAAAAGCGCTATATAAATAAAGGTGACTTGACTTGACTTGACTAGTAGTCCTAGTTTACATTTTTTAAGAACATTTTCAGGTCATGATACCGCATGATTTTCATTTACTATGATCATATCATCAATATTTATTGTATATTATGTTATTTAATATGCATGATACTGTATAATCTAAAAACATGTTAGATGTAAAAACACTGCCACCTGAGAAATGTGCAGTCAGAGCACATGTAAGACTATTTATTTCTGTAAATAAAATAAAATTAATTACTAATTTTTAGTTTAGTTTATTAATAATTAGTATATATATACACAGGTGCTGGTCATATAATTAGAATATCATCAAAAAGTTGATTTATTTCACTAATTCCATTCAAAAAGTGAAACTTGTATATTATATTCATTCATTACACACAGACTAATATATTTCAAATGTTTATTTCTTTTAATTTTGATGATTATAACTGACAGCTAAGGAAAATCCCAAATTCAGTATCTCAGAAAATTTTGTGAGAAAGTTCAATATTGAAGACACCTGGTGCCACACTCTAATCAGCTAATTAACTCAAAACACCTGCATAGGCCTTTAAATGCTCTCTCAGTCTAGTTCTGTAGGCTACACAATCATGGGGAAGACTGCTGACTTGACAGTTGTCCAAAAGACGACCATTGACACCTTGCACAAGGAGGGCAAGACACAAAAGGTCATTGCAAAAGAGGCTGGCTGTTCACAGAGCTCTGTGTCCAAAGCACATTAATAGAGAGGTGAAGGGAAGGAAAAGATGTGGTAGAAAAGTGTACAAGCAATAGGGATAACCGCACCCTGGAGAGGATTGTGAAACAAAACCCATTAAAAAATGTGGGGGAGATTTACAAAGAGTGGACTGCAGCTGGAGTCAGTGCTTCAAGAACCACTACGCACAGACGTATGCAAGACATGGGTTTCAGCTGTCGCATTCCTTGTGTCAAGCCAACAGACAGCATCTCGCCTGGGCTAAAGACAAAAAGGACTGGACTGCTGCTGAGTGGTCCAAAGTTATGTTCTCTGATGAAAGTAAATTTTGCATTTCCTTTGGAAATCAGGGTCCCAGAGTCTGGAGGAAGAGAGGAGAGGCACACAATCCACGTTGCTTGAGGTCCAGTGTAAAGTTTCCACAGTCAGTGATGGTTTGGGGTGCCATGTCATCTGCTGGTGTTGGTCCACTGTGTTTTCTGAGGTCCAAGGTCAACGCAGCCGTATACCAGGAAGTTTTAGAGCACTTCCTGCTGCTGACCAACTTTATGGAGATGCAGATATCATTTTCCAACAGGACTTGCACCTGCACACAGTGCCAAAGCTACCAGTACCTGGTTTAAGGACCATAGTATCCCTGTTCTTAATTGGCCAGCAAACTCGCCTGACCTTAACCCCATAGAAAATCTATGGGGTATTGTGAAGAGGAAGATGCAATATGCCAGACCCAACAATGCAGAAGAGCTGAAGGCCACTATCAGAGCAACCTGGGCTCTTATAACACCTGAGCAGTGCCACAGACTGATCGACTCCATGCCACGCCACATTGCTGCAGTAATTCAGGCAAAAAGAGCCCCAACTAAGTATTGAGTGCTGTACATGCTCATACTTTTCAGTTGGCCAAGATTTCTAAAAATCCTTTCTTTGTATTGGTCTTAAGTAATATTCTAATTTTCTGAGATACTGAATTTGGGATTTTCCTTAGCTGTCAGTTATAATCATCAAAATTAAAAGAAATAAACATTTGAAATATATCAGTCTGTGTGTAATGAATAAATATAATATACAAGTTTCACTTTTTGAATGGAATTAGTGAAATAAATCAACTTTTTGATGATATTCTAATTATATGACCATCACCTGTATATATGTATGTATGTATGTATATGTGTGTGTATATATATATATATATATATATATATATTAGCCTATAAATAAAAAACAAAAAGTATGGTCTGAAATACATGAAAAGTTTTTTTAAATGTTAAAAAAAAGTTTCACTCAAATTGCTACATATATAATATAATTTGCAATGAAAATCTAAAACAAAAGCATTTTCACTAGAAGACATGGAAGAGACATTAAATCAAACTTGGGCAAATTAAGTAAAAAATCACATATGGTACACTGAGTATTGCTTACATTTATTATCTTGTAACTAAGGATTATATTTACTCCTCTTAGCATGTTAGACAGTTAATTTGAGAGCAGTTTGGCTTCTGTTTCATAAACAGACAAATAAGAGGATTAGAGTGGATAAGGACTAACGCATTGTCACCACTAGGTGGCAGCGTTTGACAGAAAGATATTTTCAATAGCATATGGACGACGCCATCTGCAGATTGTGTACTAGTGAACACAAGACAGTGGCATTTTAATAATTGTTACAAAACGGATGTGCTGTGGTCTTGAGCCCATTTTTTAGAATGACATCATTTCTAATCCATCCATCCATCTTTTGGATTAATTTTAATCAACAATTCAGTTTAATCAAGGATTAGTTGTCCCACATTCAGCCAGCAGAGTACAACATATGTTGGATAAAATGCGGTTTAATGATATATTAATGTTAATAATAAAATTATAATCTAAAAGATAGGTAAATGCACCCTTAACTGTGAAAGTTTATGGGGTTATGGCTCTGTCCATGAAAGAGGCTAAAATATCAAGAAGCAGAATGCTTTGATAAGGAGGTATTTTGCTTATTTACTTTTTATTTTTTTAGTTTTCTCTGAATTTTTTCACAGATGCATGTGTGTATAATTTAATAATTTTTATATCATTCACCTACTATTTTTGGGTATACCTCAAGAAGAAATTTTCAGATCATATTTAATCTAAAATGAAATTATTTATATACAGTAGTTTGAATAAAGAAAATTATGTCAGGACCATTAAGATTTTTGCATTGTAAGATTATTTTCATGACAGCATTATATAGTTTATTGTATGTGTGTGTGTATATTTATATCCATTTTACATGAAACATTTCTTCTTGAGATTCACCCAAAAAAAATAGTAGGCTAATGATATATAAATTAATATATGTACACATGTATCTGTGAAAAAGTTCTGAGAAAATTGTTAAAAATGTAAATAAGTAAATAAAATTAATAAAACCAAATTATTCTAATAAACACACACACATAATATATGTTACAATGTAATACGATAATTAATTCTTATTTTAATTAATAAAATAATTCTTGTGAATTCAGGGTGAAAAATGCTTTTCCATAAGTGTCTGACCCTAACCATCATCCATATCACGTCTGATTTGAGTTCACATAATGCACTTGTGAGGCAGCAAGGGGTTAACATCCCTGAACTCTCTTCCCTGGACACATTCACAGCATCTGTGTCCAACCATTAAATCCTGTCCTCATTCCTGCTAAGCTAGATGGACAGCCAGCTGAGCCAATCGCAGCCTTCAGCTGCCCCACAGCCAACCAATAGCAAAGCAGGAACGGAGGAGGTACGCTGCTGGATCACATAGCTTGGGTTTGTAGCATCCTTGTAGCTCTTCTTGTCTTGTCTTTGAATAGAATGATATGAAAGAAAAACAGAAAACAGCTGAAAAGGAAGAAATGAGATGTGATTTTGTACGGTAGGGCGAAATGTGCTGAACGCAGGGATCCAGAGGGGAAAAACATTTCAATTTACAGCCTCTCAGCTGGTCTGTTCTAGCTGAGGAACGAAGGAGGAGGGGTGAAAGAAGAAATTCCCACTCCTTTTTTTCCATCGGCTGCCTGGAAAACCTTGGAAGGACATCGTCCGTGGCCACATTTCTCCATGAACAGGTCTGTGTCTTTCATATTAGCAGCCTGTGACAACAGACAAACATTTTCTAATCAGATTTCAGCTTATTTACGCTCATTTTAAACTCTTTAAATGCTCTATACAACTCAATCAATGCAGAAAAACTAATTTATAACTGACAAGGCACAGGAGTACGCACATTATTTTGGTGTCTGTTGGTATGGCTATCTTTGTCTGGTGGTGGCCTCGGATTGGTTGAGGAGGCAGGCTTAAGAAAGCCGAAGCGTTCTGATTGGCCGAAGGACTAACATGTTCTTCATTAAGCGTGCAGACTGTTTACACATTGACGAGACAGAGCTTTCACCCTAAATAATTATGTAAGAAGTTAATCAACACCCCTCAAATACTCAGATTACTGGGATCAGCTGCAGGTATTTTTGTCTCCTGTGTTTGAATGTACTTTTTAAAAGGGAAAAACATCAGAAAGTCAATTACATTACTACATCTACTGTTGTTGACTATTTCAGTTTGTATAAACAAACAAAATGCAAAGTTATATCGCTATATATAGACACCATGACTCCTGTAATGACAATGTAAAGCCAGTAAAAATGGCAAGTTTCGTACAATACTTGCAAGCATACTAGAAAGGGATGTGATATCAGTAGTGTTTACATAGAGCAAACTTCATCCAGGAATTGATGAATAAGATGATTTAAACTCAAATAACACACTTTTTGCATTGAAGAATTATTTAAAGTGCATTAAAGAAAATGGAAGCTGCACATTTCCGCTTTTAAACTGTTGTATATAGGAATGTAAGCTTATAAAACAGCCATAACTTAATATTTTTAAACTAAAACCATATTGTAACTGATCAGTAACTTCTCAATAATGAGTGAATGTGCACATTTGTTTTTAAAAGTTTTGAATGTTACCATATTTTTTACCATGCTATTACTATATTCACCCCCTTTTTATTAATTAAAAAAATTGAGAAATTCTTTGAAATGTAAAATTTTGCAATGTAAAATTTAGCAAGAACTACAGAGTGTAATGCACGAAAACTACACATTCTTTTTCTAACAAAACAACATCAATATTATTCTGAAATGTTTTCAAACAAAATATATTCATTAAACTTTTAGTTTCAGAATGAAATATTATGAAAGCTTGTTTCCGCCATTAAATAAAAAGATTAAAAAAGGTAATTTGGGCTTTTTATTTCACAATTCTTTTTCTTGCAATTGCGACTTTATATCACACAATTTTGACTTTATATCATAAAATTATGACTTTACAACTCGCAATTCTGACTTTATATCAAATCTGATTTTATAACTCGCAATTGTGAGTTTATATCTGGCAATTCTGAGAAAAAAGTCAGAATTGTGAAATAAAAAGTCGCAATTAGCTTTTTATTTTTTATTTCATGGTGGAAACAAGCTTTCATAAAATATAGATGATAAGCAAAATCTTAATTGGTAAGATGTTTTTTTTTTATTAATTTAAATAAAATAAAATATAAATATTAGATGAAAAAAAATGCAAGAATTGTTTCAAAGAAATACGTTAAGTTAAAGTACTAAGATTAAACTAAAAGTGAATTAAAGCTATAGAAATAAAAAACAAAGTAATAAAAATGACAAGAGCACATGACAAAATGACTAATACTTAAACTTAAATGCTAATAAATAAAAGCTAATATAAATATTAATAAATATTATAATACTAACTACTATACTAAAATATCACTGGATCTGGTTGCTAGAGTATTGCCTAGTGTTATTCTGGGTAGTTACTTTAATGTAAGTATGTTGGATTTTTTCGCCTGTTTTATCATCAAAAATTTGTGTCTGATCACTTAGTAAATTAAACTTAGTAAAGATTAAGTCTTAGTAAAGTAACAACACACATTATTTGAATCCTTAGTGTTTGGGGTTTGTTCAAATCACTAAGTATGAGCAATAGTAATGATGTTTGCCTTATTTACATGATCATATAAAATCAGCAAGTGTGTGAATGAATTTATCAGAAAACAGATTCAGCGTCTCAGCTGCAGGTGGCCTCAGGCCTGTTGTTAGAAAGTGAGAGAGCACGAGAGAGAGAAACAGCGAGGGAAAGCAAGAACACATCTGTGTGCATCTCTTTGTCATCTCTTACGAAACGTACCTCTTTCAACGTGAGACATGTTTCTGTGTACTTGATTCCTAGGTAGAGTATCAGACTGATGCTGTGCCTCGGTCTCTCTTTCTCTCTCTTTCTCTGTGCCACTCTTGAACCCACATCCTGCCACAACACCCACTGCTGCCCGGCTGCTGCAGGGAGGGATAAAAGTACCTAACGGCAACAAAACACGCGCGCACACACACACACACACATGCCCATACACACAAAACAAACACACATGCATTTTCAGGGCAACTATAGATGAATTTCATTAAAACATGTCCAATTTCAACATCACTCCAAATAAAAAAAAAAAAATTAAAAAAAATTGTTTATATAATTTTCTTTATTCTGAAGAACACAAAAGAAGACTTTTGTGTAAATTATTCCTTTAAGATATTTTGTGTGTTTATTCATGATAATTACATACATTTTCAACCCAAATTTTCATTATTTTAATTATTAAATGCCAATTATTCTCAAAGTAATTCTCATTCATTTTTTATTGATATTATATATAATTTTTTTTAAATTAAAATCATCACAAATTTAAAAAAAAAAAGTGCACATTCACTCATTAATGAGAAGTTACTGATCAGTTCAACTAAAAAAGGCAGTACAACAAATACAATTATAAATATTATTTTTCAGTTGAAAGAATGTAATTTACTTCTTATCTTTTCACATTACAGTAAGGAGACATTACATTTTGTCTTAAAAATAAGCTTTATTTTGGGGTAAAATCTTTTTTTCACAAGCTTTGTGAAATTATAGATCCATACACTACTGTTCAAATTTCTGTAAGAATTTTTTTATGATGTTTTTTGAAAGAAATCTCTTATGCTTACCAAGGCTGCATTTTGATTTTTTTAAATACAATATTATTACAATTGAAAATAAGTGTATTCTAATTGAATATATTTTAATATATAATTTATTCCTGTGATCAAAGCTGAATTTTCAGCATCATTACTCCAGTCTTCAGTGTCACATGATCCTTCAGAAATCATTCTAATATGCTGATTTGCTGCTCAAGAAACATTTATTATTATCAATGTTGAAAAAAGTTGTGCTGCTTCATATTTTTCAGGAAATAAAATGTTGAAAAGAACAGCATTTATTTGAAATAGAAATCTTTTGTAACACTTTAATTGTCTTTACTGTTACTTTTAAACAAAGTTATGTGTTCTTGCTGAATAAAAGTATCTTTCTTTAAAAAAAAAATCTTACTGACCCCAAACTTTTGAACGGTAGTGCATTTGCATTTGCAAAAACTTGCACAATGTGCAGAACAACACATACTTTTTTTTTTGTACATGTCAAATTTTAAATTCTAAAAACAAAGTTGATCCATGTCATCAAAAGCTATTCATCTTTGTTTCGAAAGTCTTGTATATTTGTGTTCATCAAGCTAAATGTTTTCCATAATGTTCATTTCCAGATTTTTACTGTTCTGAATTTCTGTCATTACAAACCTGTGTGACTTTCTTTTTTTCTGTGAAACAATAGGGAAGGTATTATAATAAATAAATAATACTGATACTACTTTACTCCAGACAACAAAAGTTTACAGTGGACACAAAGCACCATAAAAGTATCATAAAAGTAATCCATAAGACTCGTGCACAATATTCCAAGTCTTCTGAAGACATACAATATCTTTGTGCGAGGAACAGACTGAAATTTAAACCCAATTTTCACCAAGATATCACATGGCTTGGAATATTCATTGGATTTGTTGTTATTAAGGTGAGCAAACGATAACCGACTTATATTTTTTGACATGCCCCTTTAACTGCATGAGCAGTTCTTTGTGAATGGAGACAGTCTGCGGTTTAGGAGATTTCTACATTCTCATTCACATCTACCAAGATCTCAACAGCAGATTCTCCTATTCTCTATTTTAAGCGTCGAGCCTCGTTCCTGCCTCCAGCCCCCACATCCACAAACTCGCGTACACACGGATCCTAACGGTTGTAGTGTGGAAGGAAGCTTGCGGTTTGCCAACAGTATCTTAAAAGCTCACACATCCATATGTCGTCCAGAGGGTTTGTACTCATGTACACTTACTCTTTCTCTCTCTCTCAAACACACACTCAACACTACAAACACACACATTCAGTCAAGAGAATTTAATCACACACAGATTTTCTCACTGACAGAACTACTGCTATCCGAACCTGAATGTATCTAAAATTCCCTTTTTTCCTGTTTTGGGTTTCGAATTGATTGGGTACTTTCCGAAACAATGACTGACGATTTCAAAGTCTCTTGGTTCGCTCGCAGATATTCATAAAGAAAAAGAAAAAACTTTATCAAGAAAATGCTTCAAGCTCTTTTTTCAAGTGCAAATCTATGCGGCCTTCTATCTCATTTTGACCAAATCACATTCTTTGCAGAGAGTTTGAAAGAAATTAATACTTTTATTTAGCAAGGATGCATCAAAAAAAGTGATCAAAAGTGACAATAAAGACACAATGTTACAAAAGATTTATATTTCAAATAAATATTGTTCTTTTGAACTTTCTATTTATGAAATAATCCTAAAAAAGGTTTTCACAAAAATATTAATGTTTTCAACATTGATGATAATAATAATTAATAAGGGCTGGGTATTGACACAATTTTCATGATTCACTTCGATTTCTATTCGCATGCTTTCGATTCGATTACGATTTCGATTCGATATTGATTATTTTGAATGTAGTATATCAGTATATCTCTCAACTAATGCTGTAAACTACACATGGTAGTCAGCTGTACAACAAATACAATTATAAATATTATTTTTCAGTTGAAAGAATGTAATTTACTTCTTATCTTTTCACATTACAGTAAGGAGACATTACATTTTGTCTTAAAAATAAGCTTTATTTTGGGGTAAAATCTTTTTTTCACAAGCTTTGTGAAATTATAGATCCATACACTACTCTTCAAGTTTCTGTAAGAATTTTTTTATGATGTTTTTTGAAAGAAATCTCTTATGCTTACCAAGGCTGCGTTTTGATTTTTTAAAATACAATATTATTACAATTGAAAATAAGTGTATTCTAACTGAATATATTTTAATATATAATTTATTCCTGTGATCAAAGCTGAATTTTCAGCATCATTACTCCAGTCTTCAGTGTCACATGATCCTTCAGAAATCATTCTAATATGATAGTTTTCAACATTGATGATAATAATAATTAATAAGGGCTGGGTATTGACACAATTTTCATGATTCACTTCGATTTCTATTCGCATGCTTTCGATTCGATTACGATTTCGATTCGAT
Source organism: Elopichthys bambusa (assembly GCA_037101425.1). Lineage (NCBI taxonomy): Eukaryota > Metazoa > Chordata > Actinopteri > Cypriniformes > Xenocyprididae > Elopichthys > Elopichthys bambusa. The sequence continues at coordinate 3,501,158 of CM074440.1, read as the reverse complement.
ATTGATTATTTTGGATGTAGTATATCAGTATATCTCTCAACTAATGCTGTAAACTACACATGGGAGTCAGCTGGTACTACTTTACTATAATACTGAAGGTTACAATTAACTTACTAGGTACAAATATGCCTAAAGACACGCCGTATAAACGGCATCTAAATGTATATACGCTGTATATATGGTTTCCAGAACAAGGGAGCCAAATCTGAGAACTAAATCCATTGAGTTAATTCATCCTGGTGTCTGTGAGCTCCAGTCAGATAAATACAAACACTTAAATTACACTCAATTATGTTTTTTTTTATAATAAATAAAGTTTAGAATGACATAATCATATTTCTACTCCAATTCGTGTTTTTTTTTTTTTTTACATATAAACATTTAAATCGTGGCTGTCATAACTGATTCATTCAAACATGCATTAAATATTGAAGAACATTATAATGAATATGTAACGGTGCATATCAGAATGCTGCTTTCTAGTTCACTTTTCTAGCTGACTAAAGAGTTTATGGTCACTGAATATGTTTTTCTGAGGTAAATGTGACCTTACGTGACATTGTTACAAGCTGTTTTACTGACGTCTTTCCGAGGTTGAAACACAGATTGAGCTATTACAAGAGACATGATTGTGATTTATTGAATGGGAAGCGCGCTACATGTTCTGTTCATTCATCAACTGAAAACAGACTGGACTAATCGATTCTTGGTATTTAAGAAACGATATCGGTTCGTAAAAATGAGAATCGATTAAAATCGAGAAATCGATATTTTTTACCCAGCCCTAATAATTAATGTTTCATAAGCAGAAAATCAGAATATTAGAATGATTTCTGAAGGATCATGTGACACTGAAGACTGGAGTAATGATGCTGAAAATTCAGCTTTGATCACAGGAATAAATTATATTTTTAAATATATTAAACAGAAAACATTTATTTTAAATTGTAATAATATTTCATAACATTACTGTTTTTGTACTGTATTTTTCTGCAAATAAATTCAGCCTTGGTGAGCAGAAGAGACTCTTTAAAATAAATAAAATAAAATAAAAATAAAATCGTACCCACCCTAAACTTTTGAACGGTGTCATTCAGTACTGAAAGTAAAAATAGTTAAATCGAATTTTAAAATGGACTGTTTTCTCCAATATTTGTATTTTTATGCTTAATGATTGCCACATTATTAGTCTATCAAGCAAACAGTAAATGATAGTGGATTCAACTGTTCGCTTGCTTCATGTAAGTGATGCTATTTTGCTACCTAATGTTCTAAATCAGGGGTTTTCAAACTTTTAGATGCCACAAACCCCCAATTAGGTATGAAGGGAGGAACCCCTAGCTAAAGTATAAAGAGCAGATACATGTTTTCACGTATACCCAATGGAAAACATTTATGTTTCTATTAGCTTACATTGTTTCTTTTTTTCTACACACCAGCAGGGTTTGAAATTAACTTCTTCACTCACCGGCCAATTTGGCTACTAAATATTTAAGTTACTGGCCATTCGGAACTTCTACTAGCCAAAAAAAACATTAACTACATCACAGCTTATATATATATATATATATATATATATATATATATACATACACACACACAAAATAAAATCTTAGTTTCATACATTCATTTCTTATGCAAACAAATTTTCAGATCAATACAGTAAAATGTACATGTTTTTGTACATTTTGTACAAAAAACATGTTTGCAGTTACATAGTAACAAAGTCATAATCAGGTATATTTAATAAAAACAAGAGTAACACAAAAAACCTAGCTTGTATTGTTACTTTTGACCCACCTGTGTTACTTTCGTCCCAACTGAAGGGTTCGTTTGTACAAAATACCACCTGGTATTGATAGACCACACTTTAGTTATTGACCACAGCAAAAATATATATCTGTATATATATCTATCCAAACATTAAAATTAAGCTTTTCTGAAAAATTGTACTTTCGCCCCTGCTCTCCCCTACAAAGAACACCAAACACCACACGGGAAAAAACAAACCTGCGGTTTCAGGATAAGCCAGGGTTTGCTGAAGTTGTACGATATTGTAAAATAATAATGTCTTTTCTGTTAACCAAATGTATCGACCCATTATTATACTTCTTTTTAATCTTTGCTTCAATGCAAATGAACGAGCGCGCCGTTATTTGTTGCGTAGTGACGTGTATGTTTAAGTAAGCCAGATATGCGCAGATTCTGCGCAATGCGCTGTATTTAAAATATAATGATGACTCACGAGTTGAGTATTTGTTCAGATTTGGCTTACAAGAACTTCTCCAGAAAAAAATGAGTTAACATAACAAGTAACCCGCCAAACTGGCTAGTGATTTTGACAGCGTTACACAGCTGATTTTACCGCCACAGCTGATTTTTACCCGCATTTAGCGGGTTGGGGGTGTTAATTTCAAACCCTGCACACCAGTATAATATTTTTAGATATATAAACCTGAAAAGAAACAAATCTATGGCTATGATAATAATAATGTGATTAATCCCATGAAGTGACAAGAATACTTTTTGTACACAAAAATAACGACTTTATGCAACAATTCCCTGTCAGATTCCTACGCTGTTTACGGTGTATGGACAGTGCAGCCCTTCCGACAAAAGTATTCTCACTTCATAACATTAAGGTTGAAACACTGTAGTCACGATGACTATTTTAACGATGTCTTTACTACTTTTCTGGACCTTAAATGTGGTAATTATGTTGCTTTCTATGGGGGATAATTTTTTTTTTTTTTTCATCGGATTTCATCAAAAATATGTTAATTTATGTTCCGAAGATGAACGAAGGTCTTACGGATGTGGAACGACACGAGGGTGAGTAATTAATGACAGAAATTTCATTTTTAGATAAACTAACCCTTTAAATGATGCTCCTTTACAGGATTCTTGTCAGGAGTTCAGGAACACCGTGAGCGCTTCATGGCTGACGCCATGTTGGAGGATTGATTCCCAGTAGGGTTTGCCTTCAAAACGCACTCGGCTCGTCTCCACGACGCCGTTCTGCAGCAACCATGTCTCTGACCACCACCAAACCCGATTTGTTCACGTCCACCCAAACCCTGACCCCATTCCCAGCCCCCACCCTCCCCCTCACTACCTTCATTCCTGTTCTCACAAGTTCAGGAGAGCCCAGAACTGAGCCGGAGAACATCACGTCCAGGACCGTCTTCCGCTCCATCACGTCGTCCGCCAATGAGACCGGCCTCAACTCCACGCAGCTGCCCGTCGCATCGGTGGAAGGCGCAGGGATGGGAATGGTGCTCGTACCCTTCGGCATCATCACAGTCATTGGGCTGGCTGTTGTTGTGGTGAGGAAAATAGATGATCACGGATTCCACAAAAATATTAAAAATAGGACTGGAGTAATGGCTGCTGGCATTTCAGCTTTGCATCACAGGAATAAATTACATTTTAAAATACATTTATTATTGTATTATTGTAACAATTATTTTAAACTGTAATAATATTTCACAATATTACTGTTTTTACTGTATTTTTGATCAAATAAATGCAGCCTTGGTGAGCAGAAGAGACTTCTTTAGTAGTGTATATGCTAGTGTACTTCTAAAAGTTGACAAAATTAAGCAGATATACACATTTAAAATGTGAAATACTCTCTCTTTTGTGATGAAATTTTTCTTTTATGTTATAATTCTGTTGGTTTTAATTAATTTAGAATGTAATATTTGAATTTTATGTAACACTTCTGTATCTTACATTTTTCTTCTTTACCAGCTTCTGTACATCCGGAAAAAGAAAAGGTAAGAAAACGTGCATTCCTCTACCGCTTCACTGCAGTCTTAAAAACTGACGGTTCTACAGTGAATATTTCATACGAGGCTGTAAAACATTATGGTGGTGTTTTCCACGTAGAAGCTATGTTGTGTTTTTCTCTACAGGCTGGAGAAACTGAGACACCAGCTGATGCCCATGTATAACTTTGATCCAGCGGAAGAACAGGATGATCTAGAGCAGGAACTCTTGGACCACGGACGAGACGGAAGCCCAGCAGGACCAAACTCCAAAGTAAGAGTAGAACCACATGGGCTGAAGGCAAACACATGCCGTCAAATAACAAATAATTGTTAGGGCAGACATTGCTGATTTTAAAATAAAATTGTTATCATTTCTGTGTCTGTGGATGGATGGATAGATGGATAGATAATGGATGGATGGATGGATGGATGGATGGATAGATAGATAATGGATGGATGGATGGATGGATAGATAGATAGAACAATAGAATGTTAGATAGATAGATAGATAGATAATGGATGGATGGATGGATGGATGGATAATGGATGGATGGGTAGAACAATAGAATGTTAGATAGATAGATAGATAGATAGATAGATAGATAGATAGATAGATAGATAGATAGATAGATGGATGGATAGATAGAACAATAGAATGTTAGATAGATAGATAGATAGATAGATAGATAGATAGATAGATAGATAGATAGAATGTTAGATGGATGGATGGATGGATGGATGGATGGATGATGGATGGATGGATGGATGATGGATGGATGGATGGATGGATGGATGGATGGATGGATGGATGATGGATGGATGGATGGATGGATGGATGGAAAGATAATGGATGGATAGATAGAACAATAGAATGTTAGATAGATAGATAGATAGATAGATAGATAGAAAGATGGATGGATGGATGGATAGATAATGGATGGATAGATAGAACAATAGATAGATAGATAGATAGATAGATAGATAGATAGATGGATGATGGATGATGATGGATGGATGGATAGAACAATAGAATGTTAGATAGATAGATAGATAGATAGATAGATAGATAGATAGATAGAAAGATGGATGGATAGATAATGGATGGATAGATAGAACAATAGAATGTTAGATAGATAGATAGATGGATGATGGATGGATGGATGGATGGATGATGGATGGATGGATGGAAAGATAATGGATGGATAGATAGAACAATAGAATGTTAGATAGATAGATAGATAGATGGATGGATGATGGATGGATGGATGGATGGATGGATGGATGGATGGATGGATAGATGGATAGATAGATAGATGGATGGATGGATGGTATGTTAGTTGGGGTATCTTTCAAAATAATTTCTACCATATATTATTAAATGCTTTATCTTAATTTCAGTTTCTACCATTCTCATTTCTCTTAAGTTCTGACACAAGGCCATGTGGTTTGTTATTTGTGGTAAAGTATCCATCACTGTAAATGTGTTCGTTATCACATGTCCATTTAATATCACTATTACTCCTCATCAAACAGCAGCTGTGACTAAATCCATCTTTAAACACTCCTCCATTTGTGTGGCACTAGGAGCTTCATTAGTCTCATTCTCATATGAGTCAACATATGAAAAAAAACACAACACAACAAAATTGAGTTAGTCAACATAACACAATTTTGCAAACTCAGTTTTGCAAATTGATATTTGTGCAATATTACACTGTGGAACTAGGTTTAAATGTGTATGAATTTATTCTATAATGATTTTCCCTCAATGTCCCACGTTATTTACTCACTTTCACTCTCTCTTTCCCACCACAGACACTGACCACAAGTCAGGGAACAACTCAAAAACCCAGTCGACTTGTTTTCACTGACGTGGCCGATGCCATTAATGCATGACGCCACTCAATGCTGCACAGGAAGAAAGGGGCACAGAAATCTGGACAACTGGACACGCTGATTCAGGAATATTTGCATTGACATTTGGTACAATATAGTAAAAAAAAAAAAATGTAATTAATAATTTCTAAGCCAAAGTTACAATCTGCAGTAGTAAGATCATTACATTTTTTGACCACTTTGATTTTAATTATAAGAATTTAGTATAAACCCAGAAAACTCTGGAGTGCAAATGGCAGAAATTAATGTACCAAATACACGATGACGAGAATATTTTTGACGGTGTGCACTGATGAATATGACATTATAAATTTTAAGGACACTTGATTTAAAAAACTGCAAAAAAGAAACGTTCTTCACTACTACAAAATTCAGCTGGATCTGTCCAACTGTTATAAGTTATAACCACTCATGCAACATGGACTTTATTTTTTTTAGATAATCTCTAGGTGTAATAAGAATCACTTTGAGCCTCATACATGAAACATGAGCAGAACGAATGTCTCTGTAAATCTTTTGCAAAACCATTTTGACATAAATTGTTGCATAATGCGACAATTTAGGAAACAATGATTTTAGAAACACTGAATGAGTCTCATTGTGTTCCTTGTTTATCTGAATGACTGATAAAATAATCAGTTATGCAGATTATTTATTTTTAAGAAGGGAATCCAAATGCAACTTTAAACCCCTATTGTTTGAGGGAAATCTATTAGTTTGGTGAATGAGAAAACCACATGATTTATTATTTATTCACAACTGAAAGCATTCTGTGAACTGATTCACTAAAAGGAAATACATGAACTTTCCCCATGAAGAGAAGTTCAGTTTTAAAGTTAGTTTGTTTAATTTAAATTGTGATGAACTATCAGACATGACATCAGGCAGCCAGTTAAGAGTGTGAGACCGTATTATAAAGATCTTCCATTTGATATGAGCTCACTGTTTCGGTTCATTGAAACACAAATGTTCTGTCACAGAGTATGAATCTGAACAAATGATGAACGTTGACTGATTACACAAGATTTATGCGTGTGTGTGTGTGTGTGTGTGTGTGTGTGTGTGTCTGTCTGTGTGGTTGTGTTGATGTAATAATCCTCTGTGCACCACAAACCAGCAGTGGATCATTTTAAAGAAGTTTTTAACTTTTATGACAATGAAGGACATAATAAAAAGGATATTTACACTATGAGATGTGCATGTGTGTTCTTGAAAAGTAGGGAATCATTTTCGGTTAATGCAATCAAGACAATAACTGATGAATCATCAGTAACTTTATTCATGAACATACGGCTGCATAAACAGCATTACTGGCCTTTGAAGAATGTAGAAAAGAGGTAAGAAAGTTACCTGAGCCTGTATTTAAGAGGCACATTAGTTTAATTAGTTTAATCAAATAGTTTAATTACTAAACTGACACTATATACCATGAGGCATTTGAACTATGCTTGGTTGACTTCAAAAAAAAAAAAAAAAAATCCTCATAAGAAAAAGATTATTTCTCAAACTAGATTTTACCTGTTTTTAAGAGCATCGAACACAACTGTATTGTCAATAGGAAATGCTTTAAAACATGACCCCCATATGAGCGCAATAACACAATTCAGAGCAGTAAAATGTAAAAATATGCGGATTATGAAAATATAGTGCTAAAATGATACACTGTTCCAAAGACTGCATTGACAATATATGCATTTCACTGTAACAAATGACAAATAACCCATTGTCTAGAGTGAGCAAACTAATTCTCTGAGGTTTCTGGTGTTGAGGTACTGAATTACAATTATAATGATTGTTGTTGAACATTTACATCACTGATGAAGTCACTACTGTTTGGTGTAAACAGATCCAAAAGAATCTATTCTTTCCACTGTAAACATTAAAATAAAACAATAAAAAGAAATTATACATTAAAAGATCAATCATTAAAGATGTTTCAACATTAAAACTTTCCAGAATCCTGAGAAGTACATGTTTAAACAAAACTTAATATCATCATTCATACACCAAGATGATTTTGTGATGCATTGATTTTCAAATCCCAAGATCTTGAACATTAAATAAATGTCTTGAATAAAACAAGTTTATGTTTTTTGTTGTCATTTTGGAGCGTTGCTATTATTAGAATAAAGGCCTGTTCACACCATGGATGATAACTATACCCAAAGTATACTTTGTTTTTTTTTTACGCATATGCGCGCGGGTCGTGCCTGGAAATCAGGTCTCCACAAACTTATATATACGAGTACATACGAATGATATTAGTTTTTCTCAGTTGCTTTGGCACATTTCTCGAATCATCCTTAAAATTTGCACAACAGTACGTTCATTTCTCGAAACAATTCGTACAAACAGCACAACATATTGGATTACCTGCAAAAGCCTGTAACTTGCTCAAAATCCTTAGTTCATCTCTCAAAAGCAAGTATTTATGTCAATGAACATATCAGTGCCATCAGAATTACAAGTCCTTGTGTCATTGTTCTCGAACAAGATAGTCAAAATGCTTAGCCATGTTGTCAATATAACAGTGATGAATATTTCAGATGTAAACTATGGCTACAGTTTTTATGACAGTGATTGAAACTGCACAAGACTGCACTTTGTCTGTATGACATATATCAATTTTAACAGTACAAACGAACACATTCCTGTATATGGGAGATTGATTGCAAAAGACTGGACAGGATTCATAGTTTTGTATTTACTGTTGGTCTGTCAGCAAATCACTGTAAAATGTCCTTGTGATAAAAAAAAGACACTGTATATATGTATTCATTTGTATAGTATGTATAAAGTTCATTTAGCCTGTACTGTAAGTGTAAAGCAAGTGTAATATGCTACTGTAAGTGTAAAAATGCTACTGTAATATTAAGATTATAGCATGCATACCATATTAGAGTGCAGTGCACATTGCTGAAATACATACCTGTTATGTCTATGAAATGCTTGAATGATTGAGGAAAAGGTTTTTCTCCAAATGTTCAGCTGCACCTTTAGACCCACATAAGCCATTGTAAGGTCATGATTGAGAACATTGTTTACAATAGTGGTCCTTATTTCACTAGAAACGTGCCTATGCCCTTTGCCTTATCTACCTCTTCCTCTGTTTTGCCTCCCTATCCTTCAACCACACATCCTTACTCCTCTTCTTGTTTCCAGCTGATGACCCTGTTTGTTTCCATAATGTTCTTCCATTATCAGAAATTGTAACTCTTGCATGCATCTTTGAGCTGTTTTAGAGAACTGGTTGGGTCATTGGTTGATCAAATGCTTTACTTTCCCCTAAATACATTAGTGAAATTCAGGATTCACCTGCAAAATTCATCAATTCAGGACACATTTACAAAAGTCTAATAGAAATGTATAGATAATATACTTGACACATTGTGATAACTAGGTCAACCATTTTGTATTTAATGACTTGTGCGATTAACTAATGACTAGGGGTGTTTTGAGGGGTAACCATATAATACATTTTGAGCAACATGATGTTAGCAATAGATAATGTAGGAAATAGCAGACAATTGTACATAATCAATTGCCTGAATGTACTAAAGCATTTGCAATTTGTTCAAAAGAATGAGAAACTGCTTTTATGATGTGCACACGTGACTAGATGATGTGGTGGTTGAACAAGTAGTTTTGAGAATTTTAGTTCTGATCTGATCTGATTAAATTACAGAAAAAACTGTAATTTAAAATACGCATTGCTTACTATATAATGTATAAGAAAACTAAATAGGGCATAATAAAACCAATTGAACATCATTTCTTACACTTGATTGTTAATTAATAAATAATAATATAATAATATATAGCCTATTAAGTGAATAATTGAACATCATTGATTTGTTTTATTCATAACTGAAATATTTGGACATTTAACACTAAATTTAACACATAACTACATTAAAGATGATTGTGAATACATGTAGGGTAAGTGCAAATGCGTGTATAAACTAAGCTATCAGGCTAATCCGTATCTGTATGCTATGCTAGTACATAAGCTAACTAATACAGACATAAATGGTCATTATAACATAGTTGAAACAGCATTTATCATAACATGAATTTATAGGAATTGTAATCAGGCGCTAAAGAGAGTACCTATTAAAAGCCATTTGAACCAATGGGATTGCGTGGGGTCAGTGGTGCCCCCAGAAATTTTAATAGGGGTGGCCAGAGGAGGCCACAGCAAATCTTGGGGTGGCAAAAAAAAAAAATTTTTGAATTTTTTTTTTGGTCTCTTTTTTCACAAACCACAGTGGAGCTATTTTGGCAGCTGTTACAGAAACATTTTTTTAACAATAAATCTTCTGATTTAACCTTGAAATGTATAGATTAGACAGCTTTGATCTTTGCACCACTATTTACAATGACACTATTTTGTTAATTTATGATAGGAATGCAAAATCATGAAAAAACAATCGGTAGTTATTGATCTTTTGAATAGAATACCGAGAGACAAACTTCTACATTCAATCGCGTTTGCTCCCATTTATTTTTGACTTTTAACTTTTACTCCAAAAGTGCGCACGAGAAATACACGTTTACCTCAGATTTCGTTAGAAGTTTATATTTCCCTGGTGTACACATGTGCATTTTAAGATGTTTTAAGGCCAACAAATTGGATAAATAGCTTTAAAAAAAATACGTGCACGCACAGTTTTGAGGCAGTTTTAATCGCATGTTTGGTAATTTCATGACTTAATTTACAACAGAACAACGACGGTGCGTGTTCGTTGTTTCTTTTGCGCTTCATTTAAGCTATAATAAAGTAGGCTAATATGCAGCGCGCACCGCATATGCGCGTGCAATTCTTGAGTGCGCGCCGCGAGCACAGTAAAACGGCTGATTGGACAGTCATGTTCATTTTTCTGAATTTTACTAACATAGCCTGACAACATCTCATATGACCTCTGTTCACTGTTGTTCAATTGAAGCTCCCTCGTTGTCATCTGTAGCCTATCTTTTCCAGTTTTCATTGATTCAACTGATTCGTTCAAAAAGCTGATTCATTCAGTAAAGAAACACCGCCATTTGTTGCTCAGGGACGCAATTACAGTGCTGTGGATTTGTTTTGAACTATATTCGTTGGCGAAATTGTGCAAAAACAGGCAATGGTGTCTAAAATGTAAACATGGATAGAATGAATAACATTTGTTATCATGCTGATATCTGGAGAAAAACGGCACTCTTCATATTTATTAACTATATTAAAATCACACAGTGAAAGCGTGCACTCTAAATGCGCACTGACACTAGTCTGATCTACAAGGCAACATCACATACAGGGAGGTCAGATCGATTGCATTGTTAAAACAACAATTATGATAAAATCGCAGACTAAATATATCGCACACCCCTACCCTACCCTCTTAACATAATTATAAATAACATTTGTTATTTTTAAATTAACAATTTGTCACTATATCAGTCTGCTCTGTTTATGCAGTTTTTCTTCGACTACCTTGTGAACTGACAAAATTTGCATTACGCGCACACCGCAACTATAGCGATAACGGCACAGAGAAACAATATCGTTGGAATCACATTCAGAAAGATTTTTTTCCCAGCTGATGAACGATAAAACATTGAGAGCCAATCAGAATCCATCCTGCTTTAAGGAGCTTGACAAATCTGCAGCGTGTTTATAACAGAGAGAACAATATCGTCTTCTGGTGTGGACTCTAATAAGGTTATCGTTATAGTTATCGTTCTTGGTGTGAACGGGCCTTAAGACATACTACAGTTTCTGGGCACCAAATTGTGCACAACAAAACATGTTTAAAGAAAGCAAACCAGTTCAAATTTGATTTCTTGTTGACTTTAAGAATCCAAAAAATGAAGATAAATGAAAAGATTATATTTTTAGTTCTTAAAATGGCAGTGTAAATTGCAGACAGGTGTCCACAATAAAGAGAAGTGATGATTACAGATTTTAGGATCGCTTTTGAAATTAGAAATGTAGTAAGGGTATGTCTGATCTTGTCAAGGGCCCCTGAAAAGCCCTCAATTTTGGGCGCAATTTGAGAACTGGCACATTTACATTTTTTACAGTGTACATGGAGGCAGTTGAGATGGAGAATTACCCCCGACGCAGTATCAAAAGTCATCAGTGAGGTAGTTTTAGTCGCTCTCCTGTGATGATAAGGCAGCAGGTGGGGTCTGAGTGGGCAGGTCTTCTGTTGACTCCGCTTCTTGATCCGTAGGATAAGCAGTCTAGGTGCAGAGGAAAGAAAACACATGAGGAATGTGTGTGCGTGACCTGAGAATCATGACAGTTGGGACAGGAAACCAAGAAATGTAAGGAGCTGTGCTGGGTTTCCTTTAAACACACTGAGTCATTTAGCTCTATGCTAACCGGTGAATTGTATGAGTAACGGGGAGTTTCTACACGGTGCCTGGTTTCACTTCAAAAAAGAACTGCAACTTTTGACAGTCGCTGATTGACAGGTTTATCAGGTTTAGAGTTTAACGGAACGAGACGATTCTCATGCACTACTATTCATTTTGTTCTTTATGGGTTGCAGGGTTGCAAAAAACTAATCAATATGATGGAAAATGAAAATAATCGACTCGACTAACTGAGTTTCATTATTAATTCGAGTCTTTGCCACTTTAAATGAGTGAAAGACATTTCTTTGAACACTGTTATATTCTTATAATGTGAGCACTGCAATTGTAGCAATTAAATGTTTCTTTCTTTGTTAAAATAAAAATTTTTAAGGAAATATTACATATTTAAGATTTATTTTTTAAAATAACTGAATACTTTTATTCAGCAAGGATGTATTAAATTGATCAAAAGTGACAGCAAAAACATAATGTTACAAAAAAAATTATATTTCAAATAAATGCTGTTTCTATTTATCAAAGAATCCTGAAAAAAATGTATCCACAAAAATATGAAGCAGCTACACAACTGTTTTCAACACTGACAATAGGCATATTATATATATATATATATATATATATACATGTGTGAATGTGTGAAATGTTGTTTTTACCTGCTGTTCTTCCTGATGAATGGTCTTCTGAGGCTATAAATTAGAGAGAAAAAAAGACATTTCTGCCACCTCAACAGGATTTTTAACAAGAAAGAATAATGGAATCATGTCCACTTAACATTAATATCCAATCAAGTAATGTTTGATTTCATATTAAAGGGGGTCATATAACTAAATAAAAGAACTCTTTTATGAACTGTTTTAGACCATTTATGAATGCTAAGCTGCAAAAACTGCTCATTCATGCTATATGTTTTAATGCACTTATTAGCATGTTTTATGCATGTAAATCCTGTTGTATTTGAGTTAAACAGCTGCTAATTTAACATGCTGTCCAGTATGCTGCAGAGTTTGGGGGAAAGTGTGTATGATTCTCACCCATTTTCGTGGTCTACCTCGAGGTCTTCGTTCTCTAGGTGGCTCTACCTGCATCCAAAAACAGATGAAGGAATGAGAGCACATGTTATATGTCTGAATAAGCATCAGTGAGCTTAAGTTTAAGTGCACTCCAGCAAGTTCTTTTACTTTGGCTGTGACCCGCTGGCCTTTATTTTTACTGCCTCTCGGCCTTCCTCTCGGCCTCCTGGGAGCTGAGGGTTCAACTGGCTCCTGAGGGAATCAAATCACTTGGTTTTAATCAGTTTTTTAAGTATCTATCCATCTGTCTGTCCTTCTGTCCATCCATCCTTGCATCCCTCTGACCTGTGGTTGTTTGCGAGGTCGTCCTCTGCTGCGTTTGGGAGCTGGTGCCTCTTCCTTTTGGGCTGCTGCCTCCATCTGACCTGTTCCGGTCTCCTCCACATCCATGCTGACCCCAGAACACCTCACACATGCATGGACACACACACAATCTGAACAAGACTTGAGTGGACACAGGACGAAATGGAGAGAGAAATAGTTAATAGACAATTGGATGGATGTACAAAGAGCTTTTACATTAGTGCAAAAGATAACAATATGTACAGTCAGCTGGACTGTATTGCAAAATAAAGTCTTTACTTTGCATATACTGCACATTACCCAACTTATAACATGGCTACTTACCAAATAAATATATAAATAGATATGAAATATTGATTTCAGTTTAAAATATTTTATTATGTGAGTGGAAAGAGAGTAACAAAATACATTTTTAAACTAGCAAATATATATAAGCCAACTATAATACTTTTGCATATCCTTGCACCTACAATGAAAACAGGCAAACTACTTAACTAACAAATAGTTAATCTAACTAAAAATCATAGTGGTTTGATGCATGAGAGGTTAACTTGCATCATAACTTTACGCTTTGTCCTCATCAGTCACGAACTGCCATAAGTTTAATATGAAATCTCATCTTCAACAGTCAGTGCTGCTCTGACATCATCTCATTCCTACAATGACAGACATTAGTCATATATTTAAGTTAAAAACTGGGGTGTAAGAATTTGATATTCCACAGAAATAAAGTCTCTCTATCTCTCTTATATATACAATATATTATAAACCAAAGAAAACATAAGAGTAATTTCAGGTGTCTTTTTCAGTATTCAGTACTTTTTCGCTAGTCAATATCATCATATCCACTGCAGACTCTTCGGCCTATACTGCTGCACGTTCATTATGACATGTCATTTATTGGCCGTGAATGTATATACACATGAATTTCATCAATGACAGCTTATTTAACCCCTGCTGGCAGAGAAGGATCTTCTAGGAGCCTGTTCAATGGCATCTATTCACATGAAACATAACTTTCCATGTTCCTCTCATGCATATATAACTAACCGCTCTACACCATAAACTATGTCTCAGTGACTCCTAATAAGAAAACCTAATAAGCTTTACCAAAATAGTACCATGTGATTTTCATATGGTATTTAAAAGTCAATGTAAGGTACTTAAAAGAATTCCCATCATGGTAGATTACATGTTTTTCCATGCATATTTTGTGGTAATAATAAGGTACTTTTCTGTCACTAACAAAAAAGTACCCAAATGTACCATAGTAGTGACACGTATTTTTGTTGTTTTTTTGAGCACTTACAAATACAAACATGTATGACTTTATCATGTGTTTTTGAACATATATTGCCAAATAAAAAATAAAATAGTAAAAAATAAAATAAATTCTGGAGTTCTGGAATAATACTCGATAGCTATTCAGTGTGTTTTCGGTGGTCTTTAAAATATTTTTCCATATGGTGGGCAATTATGACAGCCCACATTTTTCACATACGTTCAGACCTACAGAAAAATGTAGCTGGCGCTCGTGAACTACAACGCGTAACGAGTACGCTTTGTGGTGTCCGAAGGATGCAAACACAGCCTTAGCAACATTTAAAGAGGGAGAAACAAAATATTATTACAGACACTACAACAACAACCTCAGTGGACACACAAGAGAAACACGTCAGAGATAAACACAACAACAGAGGTAACAAAACAACTACTAACTACAGTACTATGGTATTACCATGTTTTTGTGGACAATATATCATGTACAATGTTTTTTTTGTTGTTGTTTTTTTTAGAGATAGCACCACAGCAATGACATTTTTGGTTATATACCATGGTAATTCTTGTAGTAATTTTCTTTTATTCTTTAAAGATGCAAATACCATAGTATATAAAAATGTTGTTATATTTTGGTGTACTGTGGCATATAACAAAGTACTGTCAAATACCTTCTGATACTGTACACTTCTTTTACAAAATGTACTATTGCTGTGGTACCATGGTACGGTGATAGTATCAGATTTGATATATATATATAGTATATATACTATAGTACTGAAACATTATGTACCACAGCATTTATATGGTACTCCAGGGTATTCTGAAGAATAACATTGTACTACCATGGTACTAAAAAGTTTTTTTAATGTAATTATAATTCTATTTTTTAATTTACAAAAAAAATTCCAAAAGATATAACTGTACTAATGTCCTTTTTAGACATGTATCATGGCTTTATTAAAAACTCATTGTGTTTCATTGAGATGAAATCTGAGATATTCAGATATTATCAGATAACAACATAACTTAAGCATAAACAAAACTGATTTGTATTAAAAAAATAAAAAAATAAATAAAAAAATGTCATAAGTTGACATTTAGGGTAGATCACTTTACCTTGCTTACGTTATCCTCAGCACTTTGCGTTCACCTGGAGCAGCGGCTTCGCATGTGATGAGACCGCGAGTATGTACATCAACAAAACATGATTGACATCACTTCTCGCCCCGCCCCTTCTTACGCTAGATCCTCACGTCAATAATTCTCCTCTGTCAGAACTGAACTGAAGTACTCAACTTTTTTTTTTGCTCGTCTTCTAGCCTCTGCAGTTCTTCTTTTGCTGTTTGTAATGGCATCTTTCATGTCAGGCTACATCGCTTCCTTTTCTGCAAACGCTTTGATTTGTCGACTGGATGCTGACGTCGCGTCGCGTTTTCTTGCCGCATGGGCGGCTATTTTGATTGGTTAACTTGGTTTGTACAGTCTGTGGCATCGCGTCACAAGCATAAATGACGCCAATGAAACCCCATTTAAAAGGCAGTTGCTAAACTACTGACAACAACACGATCTGTTACCAATAACATATGATAGGCAGTGTACTAGAATAATAGCCACTTTGACACAAAGACACGACCATAAATATTAATAAAACAACGTCAAGGAATGAGTAATCAGGTTTTTTCATCTCCTAAAGAAGTATTTCAAGAAAACAAAAATTAGTCATTTGCAGAAGAACGAGAACACACTAACAAAAGAACCAAAAAGTACCATGGTATTACTATAAAGTCGATAGGCTTAGTGAGTGATACCATGTGTTTAGATGGTAGTAGGACTACTGAAATTCACACACCACGGTATTTATCTCCAAGAATACCTTGGTGCACGTCCAAAAAATCATTGTAGCACCATACCATATAAAACAATATCATATACTTATTTATTTATATATACCCCCTGCAGTCATCTCTTAAAACTCATCTTTGATCATCAAAATGACATATTAAATTTTTTTTAATAAATAATTTCTTCATGCCTTAACCCTTATGCTCCCCTCGTTTCCTGTTTACACTTATGGTGTTTGGGGTCAGTGCCTCATCACAACTTTTGTGATGAATTTATATATTAATAAACAATATAAAATACATTAAAAAAAAACATTTTAGATGTGTTTTGAAGAGTCTGTTTTTATAATTTTACAGAAAAATGCCACATAAGACACACCTGTATATGTGTGTGTGTGCATATGTGTGTACATGCATTAGGTCTCACCCCTTCATATCTCTGTTCTGCGTTTGTGGTTGATTTTATTTGCCAAATTCTATACACATGCTCTTTGTAGCATTCACACTTGTGTGTTTGTGTGCATGTGTATGTGTGTGTAAGTGAGAATGTCTGTTATACATTGCATTTGTTCTCTAGTACCAGGACTTTATTTTTGTGTGAAAATGTTCAGATTTATTGCCTTTCCCATTCATTTTCAATGTGGGGTCACAGTTTTTTTTGTGTGAGTATAGATAGATAATATAAAAAAAATGTCACAAAATCTTATGCTGCATGAGGGTTAAAAAAGCTTGAATGTAACTCTTCACACGCAATGAATATGCAAATTATTCCCCGCCCCCACTCAATCACAGCAGCGCAGAACAGCTGATTCACTCGGTCAACTGTAGTAAATGCTACACAATGGCAAGTGGAAATATTGGTTTAATTCAGCCATATATGTTTGAACCAGAAACTGATTCAGAAGAAGAAGAAGAGGAAGAGTGAGAGGACTGCGCCATGTTGTTTAAATGCACTCACGCTGATCTGTTCACCCATGGTCTGAAAAAGAAGTGTGTTCAGGTGCATTGTTGGCGTGTTGCTATTTTGAGGCAACTGAAAATGACTGCGCCTTTGATCAACAAAAACCTGCTCTAAACTCAATGGTGCAGTATTTATTTTTTTGTTATTTAAAGGGCGCATTAGTAATATGCGCCTATATGCAGGTGCACAATACGCGTACACTCTGCTTATTACACACACAGGGATGCGCAGCAGCACACAAACATGCCAAATGTTACAAATAAAAAGATTACAATGTAAAAGATTATTATTGTGTGCATAAAGATAAAAATGCTTTGGTGGAATCCGGCTTGTTCTGTAGATGGTCTGCTTGCGTGCTTTAACCTTGCACAGGATGCGTCACAGATCCGTTTCCTTGCTAGAGAAGCGTTCAGTTTTTCCGCTTGCAAATTCCGCCAATGTAAATAGCCATGATGCAAGCGCAACTGGCTTTTAAAGGGAATGGGAGATGAGACTGTGATTGGTTTATTGCATATTACACCCAAAACACACCCATGACTCATTAAGAGACTAGGGACAACCCTTTTAGACCATGCGCCAGGTGACCATTTTTCCGTCATTAAACTAGCAAAAGTGCACCTGCGCCATGCATTTTAGACCATGCGCTTAGATAGTTAAAATAGGGCCCTCATTATTAGACACATTTGCTCCTTTAATGAAAAAAGTTCCAAACAAAGCCACATCAGAACCTTTGTGCGTCGACACGATTCGTTCGTGAAAGAAAATTTTTCTGAAGGAATTGACTGATTCAATGACTCACTCATTAAGACAGTGACTTGCTGCCACTTAATTGCGAGTTTCCTCTGTAAGGTAGACACCTTATTTTTTTATTTATTTATTGTTTATTTCCTGTGCTCGATATATGGACATCGTCATGCAAAGAAAATTGCATTTAAAATACAATAATAATGTTCGACCAAATTACTTTTAGTAATATATATGACATCACCTTCAGCAAATAAAATTAAAATCTATTAAGCACTTAACATTTTTGGCAAAAAGGAAGTGAAGGTGCCATTAGCACATGTTAGGTCACATATTGTCAAGGCACCATAGTGAGTTCATTTTAGACTAGAAAATGCATATAAATTACATTTTTAAAAAATATTATTGTACATCCAAATGGATGTTTTCTAAAGTTTTTGGCCATTTTTAATGCACATTTCGCAAAAACAGTAACTCAAAGACCAAAACAAATCTGTGCGTCATGCATAAATGACAGTCCTTTTAGGGATTACATGTTTAATAATAAATTCTACAAAGTTCTGTATAATTCAGACTGGTGATGTCAGTTTGAATGTAAATTTATGTGCACCTGTTTATCCATATGTTCCACAAATGCAAGTATACATCTTATGTTAATTAAACCCCCAAATTCAGAACGATACAAAAATGCTTACATAATCTTATAAAAACATATTTTTAAGTATATTACATTCTAGCCACTTGATACATATATTTTAGTAGATCAGGCAGTGTGAAACGCCTCGTAAAAGACATGCTGCTGTTGTGTTATGAGTTGGTCTGTCATCTAGGTCATCTCCATGACCTTCTTAATCCAATCCACATAAACAGACACACGGATGAAGATGTTTGGCTGGCCGGCATGTCCGCAGCGGCGCATTGGTATGATGACTCCCTCCAGGACCCAACAATCGCTGTTCTGACAGGCCAGAGGGCCGCCGTAGTCTCTCTGAAAGAGCAAAAAAGAACGTTACAGTGCACCTGCACATCTTACTCATTTCACAATCCCCACTTACATCTATTGCAAAAGCAGAACTCATGCAGCCGCACAAACGCATACAAAGGAAATGTCTGAAGCAATGAATGCTTCACTTTTGAACACACACATTTTGAACGAGATTTAGCGGCGTCTAGATCAGTGGATGTCTAGTTTTACTTTGAGATGCAGATTTTACATGCCAAACCAAAATTGTTTATCATACAAAAATGCTTAAAAAAACAAGTAATTTTCCACCAAAAGACAGATGAATTTAAAATACTGAGTATATTATACGTTTTTATAAGATTTGACACAGCCTTTGACGTCAACAACAAATTATATGGGATGCATTTCTCCTCTTAAAAAAAAAAGCTTATATATATATATATATATACACATAGTCAAACCAAGTAATAAAATATGACAAGATCTCAGACTTAAACTGTCTCAGAAAAAAATAATCTTAATTATGTCAGATTATGTCTTAATTATGTTAAGCAAAACATGGTCACGTCAAAGTGTCTTAATAATTTTTGGTTCTAAATTTTTTTACTGGCAGTCCACTGTATGAATAATTTTTAGGTATAATATGTCACAGTTTACTTTATTTTGCTATCCTCATTTACATAAATGAACTATAGTGTCCTGCACCCACTAGTGAAAATATATCAAAAATGTCTGAATAATTTCTGGTTTGACTGTATATATACACTCATACTTAAATATTTGTTTTCAAATTATATATATATTATTTCAATAATATAGCAATGCTTTTATTATGTAGTGATTCTTAAAGTCACCATGAATTTAGAATTGACAATTCTTGTTTTTTATGGAATATTGCTATATTTATTATAAATGATTTGTCCACGCACATCATAAATTTTTAAATTCATGTGCCCTCATAATCTTTAATCAAAGTAACTTCCCCTCCCTCTTACATCTCTTCTCTTCTCTGATGATTATTTACTGGCTTGAGGGCGGGGCAACCTGTCACTCACATAAGATCCACCAATACCAAACCACAACCACCCAATCAATTTCCCATAGACAAAATCAAGCCCCGCCCTACATTTGTTCTTGTTTGAGAATCTGTTTCACTCGAATGTACATCACAATAGCAAAAGAAAAGACTATCACAACTGCCGACTTTAACTTGTATGGCGATAAAACGCATAAAAGCACAACACAAAAAACAGGTCAGCACATCAGTACCTCACAGGCACCCACTCCAGCCTGGAAGGCCATGGTGCACATCTCGTTCTCACGGACACGACCCTTGAAATATTTGTTACATTCTTTATTGCTCAGTACAGGCATCTGAGCCACATTCAATACAGTCTCGTCCCCCTTTCCTGAGAGAGAAGAAGAGACGATCAATGGTGGGAAGAAAATTATGCATAAGTGGATGGATGCGTAGATGGAGAACCAAAAAACATTATTTTCAGAATCCAGATTTTACATCTTACCACACGTTATGATTGTTTAGCATTTTTTTGCGCACATTGAAAGTGAAAATGTTGCTAATCTACTGACCACAAACTTTTGAACGATAATGTATGACAAGCCTATCACCTTTTGTTTCTCCCCACCCAGCAATTTCACAGATGGTTTCCTCTGGCACGATGTAGCGCTCCGGAGGAAGACATATTTGAGACACACGCTCATTAAACTGGGCAGGACTGCAGGAGAAGAGCGAGATATGTGTCTATTAGAGGGCATATTTGGAGTCAAGATACTTTAAAGAATACCATAATACACATGTAAATGTGTTTGTGTGTGGTATGAAGTACGTTTCTAGCTGAAGCATGACCAGGTGGGATTCAGAAGGGCCGCAGACGATCTTGGTGAGAGAAATGGTTTGTCTGTCTGGTTCGTCTTCCTTTGGATCATGGAACAAGGTGCCCATCATAACACTATATCCCGTGAGGTCGACGTAACTGCATACAATCACAAACAAGCACATGAACATTTATTGAAACGCCCTGTCCAACTATGAATCACTGCAGACTGTGAGTTACCAGGAAGAAAAGCATTGTTTGGTGCTGATGATCCATTCAGAATTGACCAGAGATCCTCCACAGAAGTGATTTCCTTTCCTGCGAAGATTAAGAGATTTCAGAATACACACAGTGGCCCCAAATATATTTGCTTACAATAAACACCCTTTGCAACCCTGTTTTACTTTCATAAAGTGACATAATTCGGGCCAGTTTATGGGCAAAAAAACAGAACAACTAACCGGTCTCTAAGGCTGACGGTCCAGGGAGAGTTTCCAGGTGTGCCGCCCACTATTCTTAACCTGGACCTCACATGACGGTCATCCCGCTTTCCACACTCGTTAAACACAACCTCACCTTTTTACACACAGTGGAAGGTATTTCAATTAGACACAATCACACACATCAGAGTCTGTACTACTCACGGTATAATGCTTGTGACTTACTTGTTGGCCCGATTATTGGCACTTTCTCTCCAGCTATTACAATATAAAGAAGCACACACACACAAAAAAATTATTATGACTCATTTAATTAATTATTATCAACTATTTATTATTACTATTATTAATGTATAATTATTTGTAATAAATGATTATATTATTAGAAGCTAAAAGAGCAGACATGACTGAATTAGATTGAAAAGAGCATCTATAAACATGGTCACTTCACCACACTGCTTGATGGCACAGTAGTCAAATTCAGTCTTGGGGTCAGAGGTGTAGCACCAGGGTCCGTGGTGGTCTCCGTCTGGGTTTCTGCAGTAGTTGTCGGTCAGGTTGGCCTCTGGGTGAGTTTTGGGGTTTATCCTGCAAATAGACGTCCAGAAATTAACTTGAATATATCACAGAGCTATAGACCTGCTTTAAATGAGATGAACAAGAATGGGATTTTATAATAAAGCTTAATTCTGCAAATAATGCAGAATTACATTTTTCCAACGGATAATACATGTTTAATGAGGACAACTTTTGAAGGCATTTTTTAGCTGAATTCTCTGCATTTGTGTGATCTTATGATGAACATGTGTTAGTCTTACTTGGTTTTGTGAGGTGTATTGATGCTCCATTTCTGGCAGAGAATACCTTTACGAGTCTTGCGGACAACACCCCGATAGTTTTTGCCGATTTCATTATAGCAGTCTAGTTTAAGAAGAAAAAAACCTGTTTAGCAAGTTTGGGGTCAGTATGTTTTTAAAAGAAGTCTTTTCTGCTCACCAATGCTGCATTTATCTGATCAAAAATACAGTAAAAACAGTAATATTGTGAAATATTATTACACTTTAAAATAACTGATTTCTAATTTAATATATTTTAAAATGTAATTTATTCCTGTGATCAAAGCTGAATTTTCAGCATCATTACTCACATGTCACATGATCATTCTAATATGCTGATTTGCTGCTCAAGAAACATTACATATTATTATCAATATTGAAAACAGTTGTGCTGCTTCATATTTTTGTAGAAAAGATACACTTTTCTCTCAGGAAATAGAAAGTTCAAAAGAACAGCATTTATTTGAAATAAAAATATTTTGTAACATTATAAGTGTCTTTACTGTCACTTTTGATCACTTTAATGTGTCCTTGTTGAATAAAAGTATTAATTTCTTTCAAAAAATAAAATTTGAACGGTTGTGTATATAGTCATTATGTAGTGTGAGCTGATTATAAAACATTTACTGCAGACGTTTTCTCTTCCCACAAACACAGTCAAAACGTCTCTTTAAAAAATGAATCTGCAGTTGATGTTTTTAATCACTAGCAGGCGCCAGATGTACCCTCAGCCTCAATGTCATCAGAGCAGCGTTTGATCTGCAGGCAGAGAGCCGTCCTCATCTCAGGGACAGATGTGAAACACCAGGGCGCCTCCGAACCATCCGGGTTACGACAGTAGTTCTCCTCCAGACCCCTAAAGGTGGAAAGAAAAAGTCACAATCAACAATTTATTTTAGTTCTATAGATTTTCAAGACATATTCGAGCCCCTCTCGACTCACTTGCACTCGTAGGTTTTGGGGAAAAATGGGTGTTCATGTGGTTTCTGGGCTTCCCAGCGCTGACAAGGGATTCCAGAGGTTGTTTCGTTGACTTTGCCCCTGTAGTCCTCTCCACGACCCCGAAAACAATTAGTAGTGTAGCTGGGGCGTGAACGACGCTTGGGAGACTCAGCTACAGGACGGAAAAAGAGAATATCTACTAGTTACAATGACTTTAGTTAGTATACTGGACAGATGCTGTCCTTGTTGTCAAGATCAGTCATTGCATATTCATAAAGAACTGCAATAAATAAACTGCCATTAATGTTGTGCTCTCAAACAGAACACCACATGTGATTTTCTGACTTTCCATTATTTAGTTGTCTCTTTGAACAGCACTGATGCGATTGGAAATGACAGTGATGTCCCTGGGAAGATGAAGATCTGTGTCCTTTAAACAGAATGAATGAATAATAATCCAAATGATTTGCATGGAGATTGAAATTCATGCACTGTTAAGGTTATTCGTGCGAGCATTTTAAAGGGGTCCTTAATTATGATTTCACTTTTTTAACTTTAGTTAGTGTGTAATGTTGCTGTTTGAGCATAAACAACATCTGCAAAGTTACGACGCTCAAAGTTCAATGCAAAGAGAGATATTTTCTTTTACAGAAATCGCTTTTTAAGGACTACAACAAACGGCTGGTAGGGACTACAATGAGCTTCTTCCCAGGTTGGTGACATCACAAACCCTAAAATTTACATAAGCCCCGCCCCCGAGAACACACAACAATGGGGGTGAGGCCATGTTGGGCTGCTTTAGAGAAGAGGAAGAGTTGTTGTAGTAGAGTGTTGTTGCAATGCCGTCATTTTACGCCGGACTGATTCACAAACGAGGGTCAATTCAACGCTGGATTTGCACAAAAGATTAACATGACGACACATGCTAGTCGATGAGTTGAATCAACTCCACAGCAACTACATAAATTTATCCACTAACCATTCAGAAACGTCCAGTTTCATTCTAAAAGTTGAAACTTCTTCCTGAGTCTCTCCATCAGTGTCGACTCCGGTTTGAACAATGTAAGGCTGAACACCGTTACTGACAATGCTCATTTTGGCTGTGTGAGATTCCCCAGCTTTGTTGTTGTTGTTGAGCAACCGAAGCGCGAGCTGTTAAAGCTCTGCCCTCTTTTGGAAAGGGGGGCCAGGAGCAGCAGCTCATTTGCATTTAAAGAGACACACACAAAAACGGCGTGTTTTTGCTCACACCCAAATAGGGGCAAATTTGACAACCTATAATAACCTTACTGTATATCCTGCATTTATCTTATAAGGGGTGATTAAGCCAAAGAGGTCAAGGTTTGCTGTTTAGAATGAACCCGTTAACCCCTTCTGCTGGTCAGCTGCTATAACTATACCATACTCTTAGAAAAAAAAATGAAATATTTATCCTTGTGGTAAGGAGCAGAAATACTTACGGCACTTGCTTATATCACAGCTCTCTCTCTCCACCGCCGGGTCAGTGGTGTAGCACCAGGGCACAGGAGACGCGTCCGGGTTACGGCAATAATTATCATCCAAACTTTTATCAGGATATCTGGTTACACAAACATCAGATACAAAGACATTTTACATTATTATATCAGCATCCACTAAAAATGACTGCAATTCAGAAAATTGCAGTTGCTCCTGCAGCATTTGATATTCTGTCATCCAAAGCAAATACATTCTGGCATTATTATTAAAGTCACCATGAAATCAAAATTGACAATTCTTATTTTTATGGAATATTGCGGTATTTATTATAAATTATTTATCGATGCACATCATTATTTTTTAAAAATTCATGTGCCCTTGTAATCTTGAATCAAAATATCTTGCCCTCCCTCTTGCAGCATAATCTCATCTCTTCTCTTCTCTGATGATGTGTTTATTGGCGTGAGGGCGGGGCAACCTGTCACTCATATGAAATCCACCAATAGCAAACCACAACCATCCAATCAGTTCCCCACAGACAAAATCAAGCCCCGCCCTAAATTTGTTCTTGTTCCAGAAGCCGTTTCACTCAGATATACATCACAACAGGGAAGAAAAGACTATCATAACTTCTGTTTCATGTTGTCTTTAAGTGTGACTTTAGGGCTATGGTACATGATTATGTTATATTTACTTTTCTGGTTGGTAGATGTGTTGATGAGGATACTGTTGGTCCCATCTCTGACACTCTTTACCATTCACCGTGTGATCCACCTGACCTCTGTAGTCTTCTCCATTACAAGTGATGCACACCTCTAATACAGAAACACAAAAACATCTGCTCAAAACTAACCACTTATGACTGTAGAAAGTGAAAACACTCTTAAAATGACAATGTGGGGATTGAGTCTTACCATCTTTGCACTGGGGGATGTTGCAGCTCTCATATCTGCGTTCAGGGTCAGTCGTGTAGCACCATGGGCCGATGCGGTCACCATCTGGATTACGACAATAGTTCAGCTCCAGGCCATTAGTAGCAGATGGGGTCCATCTATTTCAAACAGTGGTGACATCATTCTAATATCATTATAAGAAATTATAAGATATATATACTACTATTTATTCAGCAAAATGATCAAAAGTGATAGTAAAGACTTTTTTTTAAATTGTAATATTTTAATGGTTTTTAATTGTAATAATATTTCACAATATTCCTGTTTTTACTGTATTTTTAACTAATTAAACGCAGCCTGGTGAGCATAAGATACTCTTTCAAGTTTAATACTTTCTTAATACAAGTTCTTAATGTGCATGATTTATCAGTGCATTAATTCTGAGAAAAGCTTGTGCATCATTTGTTTGCAGATGCAACTTGGTTTGATATATTGTATCTAATGCAGTGACCTTCAGACAGTTGTGACAAAGTGTCCAAATACCTTTCGGGACCACTGTAGGTATCTACTACTGTAAGAAACATATTTAAAATTCAAATCCTTCACATAAAGCTACATTTTTGTAACATATCACACGTGATGTCTGACTCATACCTGTGGTCATGAGGGAATTTCGACCACCACTGTTGACATGTTCGTTTACTCATAGTCGTCGACACTTTCCCTCGATAGTCTTCTCCTTTACCCACAATGCACTTCCTTACATAGACTGAGTACAGGAGAACATTATGAACATGTGACTACAGAGGCACTTACATCATTAGCGGTGTGGGTTTTTAATATATTGATATATATCCTTATAATCTTCGAAATTAAATTAACTTTCTTTATATAACAGACAAAATCTACAGAAACAACATTTTGAGAAGCAATTTTTCACCTTTCATCTCATAAAGGTCACAGTTCACGTTTCTCTTAACGTCTGCATTGTCTCCGTCACCCACCCAGGGCAGATGTTTACACACCACAGATGGACGAAACTCGTAATTGAAAGCTCTGTAAAGTTCATATTTTGTCAGAAAGCTGCACTCAAATACATATTGTAAAAAATGTAAGAAGAGTCAAAAATACATTTTGTATTCCCTTGTGAAAAAATCTTAAATTTATTGAATGTGCACTTGTAGTGTACTTCAAATAAAAAATGTTCTTACAGATAATTACACTTTAATGACTTTTTTTTTTTTAAAAAGTGCACTTTGCAATAATTTAAAAGTTTTACTTTAAAGTGCATTTTAAATAAATGTTTTAATAATCTTTTGTCATGTTTTAAACTGTAAAGTATTTGATTAGAATTGTATCTGTAGTGTGTTATTTGATATTACATTTAAAGTGAATACATTTTAATTTAATTGTGAGGAAATGAGACCTGCATTCCGGACTCTCTGTGCAGCGTTTAGCACAATCCTCCAAAGTGATCCCCGGAAGTTCAGTCAGACGGTTCACGTTCCAGGATTTGAGAATGAGCTCTCTCCCCTCAGATCGCTGGAAATCATTCAGTGCGCTGCGGTGTGCTGTTGAAACACATCAGACGCTTACACTATAGTCATTACTACAAACATGCTTAAGTCAAGTCACCTTTATTTAGTGCTTTATACAATAGCAGCTTTACAGTGATAACAGGAAAATGATTCAATGATGCAAACAGAGTTCATTTCGGCTGTACGGCAGCTCTAGAAGAAAGTAAAATCAGTAATATTGCTGAATGTTAAATGTCCTTTTAAAACTCCCAAAACCAATGGCTTTTCGTATCAGTTATTAAATGAAAACAATGTTGTCTAAAAACATTTGCACAAAAACATGCAACTACTGTTTACCACACTGTAAAACCTGATAAGTTCAGAATAGTCAACATTTTTGTAGACTCCGATTACCTCAAAACATTAAAGTAAACAACTGAAATTTTTTAAGTTAACTAACTCAAAGATTATTTTAGTAGAACTTAAAAAATGTATTTTGTACGGCACAATCTTGTTAATTACAATTTCATTGAAATACTGAATTAACAAACACCCAATCTTTATTATCAAGTGTTAGTTAGCAACAGCACACAAGCATGCGCTAACGTAACCATCAAAGAGACTATCGCTATTTACTAATTGTTAATCAACATGCAGTATATATAGCCTTGACGTTTCACAGCGCATTCACGACCTAACCACAGGCACTACTCTTCACCACGACGGTAACCCTACAAAACTTCAACATCACAGAAACATCTCTAAATACCAAAATAACAATAACACATCTTCCCCTGTATCAATCTTGAAATAACAATTCTCCTTACAAAGTGTGACGCAAAGCATGCTGGGAACTTGAAATCTGCTGCAACTCAGTGTAATGTTGAATGGATTCTTCTGATGATGTCGGTTACACCAACAACGTGACATGGATGACGTCACTTTATGTCACTCAGTAAACTTAAAAATAATACTTTAAGTAAAAGGGTTTACTCAAAAATGTTGAGCTACACAAAAATAAAACTCCTCATTCAGAAAATGATTTAAGAGACTTTAATTGCAGTGTACTCAATCTTTATAAGTTAGTAGTACTGTTTTTGTTTACAGTGAACATGTAACCTTTTTGCCACATTATTATTAGTGAATCCAGCAAACTCTTCATGATTCTTTTTGTGCCGGCTTAAAATGCTGTAATGTTATGTGCCCTCTCAGAGGTGCTTAAACACACATGACCTTTGGATCTGTAAACTACATCGGTTTCACAAAATAACCAGTGGCATGACACGATCATGCAGTGATGCCCAAATAACTACACAGTAAACAGAATCTGACACAGGAACCAGCTCACAGCTGGAACACACATTTTTGAGTTTAAATTCATCACACGTCCATATGAACATGTGCCTGTACGCATGACCAAAAAGGGATATTAATGACATAATTTGCCACAATGTCAGTTTCTTACATGAATACTGTGGAAGTGATAGAAATTTACTTTCATATATATATATATATATATATATATATATATATATATATATATACCATGGCACTGAATCATATTAATTTACCATGGTAATTCCACGTTTTTACCTTGTTTGTCAGAGTTACTCAACTGAAATGTTATATTTAAAACATCATATTTGTATAAACTTTGTTTATATGGATCAATCTACTATCTACCAAAATAGCATAGTTACTGCAGTTATTTGTAACTATAAAATCATAATTAATTATTATAGGATCTTTAACCATAGTTTTATTATGCTGTTAGAACCTTGGGTACCATGGTAAATACTTGTAAGGAGTAACACATGTTCTCTGGCTGTTTGGGAACCTCTAGCAATTTGAGCTACGCAGTGTTTGTCTAAAAAACAGTTCACCTTAAAACACAATATTTAATGTATCAAAAATACGATTATTTCTGAGAGTATTGATCTTACCATGAGCTGCATCAAGCCAAAGCACCAGAGCTGTGAGAAAGAAGAGTGAAATCATGGTATAAGAGCTGCGTTCCTCCAGCAGCAGAGCTCATCTGAGGGACTTTGATTCTTTTCGACTGGATGAATTGATGAAGGGGGTGCTGTGGGTGTGTGTTTACTCCGTTGAGCTGACAGAACGGGACATTTCCCAATGAATCCGGCTAAAGTAAACATATGCCAAAAACAAACAAATAATAATACATATAATTAATAACTAAATAAATCACAATTAGTGCTGTTTATTATTAATTGCTTACATAATAATTACTTTTTATTTTGTATCAACCTTTATTACTAGTCATTCTTATTTGTTCGTATCATCCTGTTTTGGATTTCCCCCCTAATTTATGTGAAAAAGACAAATGACTCTTTAAGAGTAATTCAATCATTCACTCGAGTGAGTCATGGAATCGTTTAACCGATTCGTTAAAATACAGTAACGAACAAAACAAAATCTTAATTTCTACAGTTTTCTTAAGGAGACTGCTTTTTATCAAACTATAGAAAAGAAAAATAATTGCCTAAATAAATGATGTAGCTAAACATATTATTATACTTTAAAATGGACGAAAAATATAAAAACGATTCACCTTCGCTTAAGATTCGTTTACAAACGAAAGATGGCTATTTGACACGATTGTGCCATTTACATCTGGTATTACAGGTTGTATAGGTGGTCTGATCACATTTATATAACACTTGACCACATTAAAACCATATGTAAATGCACTTAAGACGCATGTCATCGGATCGCTTCATTTGGATCGTCAGGAACCGATTCTCACCGCGTTCGACAAAAATGTCAATGCAAATGAGCATCCGCAATCTAATATGTAAATATAGCGTTTTACATTCCAATCTCCATTTATTATTTTAAACTTGTGAAAAGCTAAATATGAGCAATTTTACATAATTAAGAACCAAATATATTCAAAAATAACTAAAAGGCCAAAATAATTTAGCCACATTGCAGGCTAATGCATGACATGTTAAGATTGTTTATTTATTCAGTCAGTCACGAATATCCTAATAAGCTTAAAAGCTGGTTGTAATTCAGTCATTTAAGAATAAATTAATCTTTAATTAATAATTAGCATAGAAGCTGGTTAAAATCTGTTAGGCGTCCAGTAAGTTAATGATGAGAAATCACTGAGGTAAATGTTTTGTGTAGCATAGCATTTATGAAGGTTGTAATTGTTGCCAGAGCCGCTAGAGGTCAGTGTCTCTCTCTGGTAAAACTGACAGATTCTTCCGGGACTCAAACCTCTGCAGGAGTTTACTCTGGTACAAAAATACTTTACTATGTCTGGTTCATAGGTGCATCACTGAACTATAACAAAGCAAATTGATCGAATACTTTATATTGTAACGTAGCCTGACTTTTAACGTTTGTGTGCAGAAATCGAAGTGATTTGCGCGTGAACTTTGCTCTCCTGTTTGTTTCGCCAGTTTTCGCTCTCGTCTGTATCAATCATCATGTCTTCGGTTCAGATGTCAGAAGGTTCGGTCCGGGTGGAGATCTGCGGAGATCAGCCGCTGTTCTATCGACAGGCGCTTCCGTTGAGCGGTACCGCCGAACTCTGCGTCCTGTTGCTGCACGGGATCCGGTTCTCATCGGAAAACTGGCTGAAAATCGGGACTCTAGAGACTTTAGCTGCCGCGGGTTACCGAGCTGTGGCGATAGACCTGCCAGGTGAGCGACAGAAACACTGCTGTGATACCGTGGTACAGTGATGGTATCAAATGGCAAATACTATACCATGGTACAGAATAATAGCCATATTTATGTTCAATGAAATATACTGTACATACATATCCAAAATATTACCATGGAACATAACCAAAATCTTTTGTAGACCGTGGTGCCATGTCAAAAACCATGGTATTTTTTTATTTATTTATTTTTTAAATATAATATATTGTAATTATATATTTATAATATTATATAAATATCATATATTTATCATATATAACTCATATATATCATATATATATATATATATATCATATATAACTATCATAAATAATTATAACATTTAATAGCCTTTTATATGAACAGTGCTGTAAAGTGGAAATATGAAAAGAGCTTTAATATGGAAAATGCTGTAAAGGGTAAAAAATATAAATACATATATATATATATAAACTAATATATTTTGCATAAAATAATGTATATTTTCTCTTTCCCCCTGTTATTTACCATATCAAAACCTGTGGTATTACCATATGTACTTATGGTAATTAATATTTACTGAATATTTAAATATATTATTCATATATATTGTTAATATGGTAATATAGTAAATTTAAACTTTATACTTTTGAGACTCTAAAAGATCTTCTAATTAATTGTATCACTATTATCACCTGATACTATTAAGATTATAATAGATGCAAGTTGAATAGTTAATGACGCTACCATGAACATAAATTAGCATATAAAAGGTAAAAAGTGGGCTTCCTCCTCCTCCTGTCTAATCAGCTAGCCATGCTTGTCTTTTGTGATGCTTGAAGCTCAATAGGATTAAGTCAGGGGTCATATCTTCATTATGATTGGTTAATCAGGGACTAATCAGTGACCAGACATTTATCAGACTTTCTCATTTCTGTGCATGTTATTGCTCGCTCAGGTTTGGGTCAGTCTAAGGCGGCGGAGGCCCCGGCTCCAGTGGGTCAGCTGGCTCCGGCCATGTTCCTCAGACAGGTGTGTGAGGGTCTGAACACCGGCCCTGTGGTGATCATCAGCCCGTCTCTCAGCGGCATGTACTCGCTGCCGTTCCTCTTCCAGCACTCAGAGCAGGTCAAGGCCTACATCCCTGTAGCTCCCATCTGCACAGAGAAGTTCTCAGCAGAGCAGTACAGCAGCATACAGGTGAGAGAGGAGGTCAATCAGTCAATCTATCTAATTGTTCCATTACATAATCATCTTTATTTTTATTCCTCTTTAAATTTAATACCACATAATTAAATTAAAGAGTTGATTAATGTATTTATTAGTGGCTAAAAATGTGTGATTTTCATCCTCATGTACCTGTACAGACTCCAGCTCTTATAGTTTATGGAGACCAGGACACTCAGCTTGGTGAGGTGTCGCTAAGCAACCTGAGCCATCTGCCCAATCACAAAGTGGTGGTAATGAAGGGGGCGGGGCATCCTTGTTACCTTGATGATCCAGGGACATGGCATAAGGCAATCCTGGACTTCCTAAAGTTGTTGTGGTCATATTAAAAACTAAACTAACTAAAACCTAACTAACTAAAAAACCCTAAAAGTGTACTAATTTAAAACATTAATTACATGACTGATCAATATGAAGTACATTCAGTTTTTATACTTAATAACTGATCATTTTGTCAGAAACGCTCACTTTTTTGCTATGCAACCTTGCATAATCATCTTTTTTTGCTATTATTTGCAAATGTGGACGCCTGGCACTTGTTGAGAGGTGTGTTGAAGATTTAAGTCAACTTGACATGCTGTTTGTAACTCAATTCACATATTTCTGAGTGGAAGAGGATAGTCAATGGCTACGTCCGAAAACGTAGGCAGTTGACTTGTTACCTCGCTGCCTTATCAGGCAATGACTATGATTACAGTCTTATGATTCAGACGTGCCTTGATGCCTTCCTGCCTTGGAATGCATCATCCGAAGGCAGCATTTTTAAGCTTTCAGACGCAGCCAATGAGAAAATAATGTAGGCGGGACTTGATTTTATCCATCTGGAGCTAATTGGACCATGAAAATGCATTTTTTGTTTTTCATTTTTTTGACCTCATAATGTTTGATCAAAATATAATAACCAGACATTGAGTTGAAAATGACAAACTGGTGATGTATGCAGGAGTTCTCCAATCATTTAGTCCGCTTTAAACCCTGCTTTTGTGTTAATATGCACAACATTCTTGACTCAATAGTGCAACTTTTTACTTGTTTGCTTTTAAAAGAAAGATAAATAGAAATTGCAACTAAAAATCAATCATTAAGTATATTTTTTTAAACACATCTTAAGAACGTAGTACAGTATTTTTTCACGTTAAAATGGGGACCAATGACTTTGAATCACATGTCAGTGTTTATGTAGCCATCACTAATAATCCTCTATAACATGTTGATCACACCAGAAAAATAAACACTACACAATGCACTGAAGTGAAAAATATGAACATTATTTAATAACTGATTCTCTGTAATAAACAATTTGAAAATATTTTACAAGGAGTCACAGACACAATATTTTACAAATTTTCTCTTGTCTTTTTTTGTTGTCTGTACAAAAAAATGGAGCCACATGGACTCAGAGACGCGGCACTGAGCCCCCAACACACAATCCAATAAACGAACGAAAGAAAAAACGCTCACCATGATTTCAGACCTCAACTCATGAGTATTATCAGCAGTATTGTGTTTCTATTTTTTTAATCGTTAATACATTTTAAAACCTCACTCATGTTAAATTCAGTTTCTCCTTTGTACGTTTTTTTAATATATATTTTTTTGTACACATTTGTCACGGAGCACCAGACTAAAGACTACGTAATCACATACACACGTCTCGCTGATGGAAACGCGCCTACAATGATGTTGCTTTGGAGGGGGAGGGGCTAGGGGAGGGTCTGAGCTAGTGACTCCTCCCAGCGGGTGGGTTATACATCAGGCCCCTCCCCTTGCGCAAGCTGCTTCCTCTTTTTAGCTTTTCTTTTTGAATACTTTTTTTTTTTTTTTCTCTTTTTTGGCAAAAGCAAATCTTTCAGACCACTTAAAAACAAGGACTTTTGTTCCACAGTGTACTTGGAATTGTGACACAAGACCGACACATTCATGATCATTTAATCGCAGTGTCTTTCCAAAATGTGTTTCTCTAATTCAGGCAGTTCAGTGCCCCTGTACATCGACAGTGTTCCAGTTTTAAGACAATTACACACTCCCCCCCCCCCCAAAAAAAATAAAAATAAAATACAGTAATAAAAAAAGTGTGGCAAAGTTTTAAACCAACTCACCAGAATAAAGAACAAGGCATTTTTCCACCTTTCGGAGCGTTCTTTGCCCTGATATGAAATAAAATTGTAGACCGTTTCCATAATCAGGCAAAGAAAGAGGTACACATTAGCTGTTTAACAGGTTTCAATATTAATGTTGTGGGTTAAAGGAATATTTCACCCAGAAATGAACATCACGTCATCATTTTACTCACCATCACGCCATTACGAATCATTGTCGTGTCCAAGAGAACTTGATTTGACAGCTAAGGAGTATTTTTCAACTTAAATTCTTCTCAGTGATTTGAAATATATTACACAAGACATGTGAACAACTTTTATGGTATTTTTATTGTATATTTCTGTCCTTTTATGAGCTTAAAAAGCCCCTGGTTGCTATATTTTACTATACTTCTGATGGCACTTGGAAAACCCTATAAATGGGAATGGAAAAACTTGAGGGTGAGTAAATGTTTTCATTTTTGGGTGAACTATCCCCTTAACTTCGCATTATCGTACCGACACCTCGGTTTTGCTATTAAGCTGAGGGGCATAGGCCTTAAATAGTCTTTTTTTAATCTTACATTACCACATATGACCTTGTATTTCATAATTTGTGTTTTTCCATTTATAGGTCTGGGGTCTAAAATATATATTCATACTGTAGACGGATTCATAAATCCATCCAGATGTGGGTTATAAACAGGAGTCATATGTGATAGTGTCAGGATCAGGATTGCATTCAAGTTCAGATATTAGTGATATGTACAACTCTTACCACATATATATATTTAGCATATATACCTCACCAAGTTCTGAAGGTGAATGAAAAACAAGCTGAGTGATGTAAGAATCGTGTCCACTAGCATCAGACATGCATCGTTCACCTCTCAAATAATGTGTGTACAAAATACATGACATCCTTTTCATGATAAGAAAACGAGAAAATAAATAATAGTTCACCCAAAATAAATTCTCATTTACTCACCCTCATCCTTTCCGTGTATGAGTTTCTTTCATTTGTAGAACACAAATGGCTATGTCCTTTCCATACATTTGTTTCCTACAGAAGAATGAATGCCATACAGGTTTGGAATGACATGAAGGGAATAAATGATGACAGAATTTTACATTTCGGGTGAACTATTCTCTTTAAACAGACACAGATAGAGGGAATGTTTTAACATGTTAAGTGCTGTCTTTTTAAATTGCACAGGCAAACAACAACAGGCTTTAACAGATTTTGCCTCAAGACAGACAGATATGAAACATTCGTTTGATACAGATCATTCCTTCAACACCAACAATGACAATACTCTCAATATACTTCTCATTTTTCACAGTTATTTCACATAACAGCAAACATTGATTCTTTTCCTCAACCATCAGCAAACCTTCAGACACATATAAACACTCGCTCCCCTTATACATACTGGACAGATAAACTACAGCAGTGAAATGACTCCCGTAAGGAACGCTATAACCAGACTGCCTCTGTTATGATGGATCGAGGTTATGTTGAGCGGCCATTTCAACTCCAAAACCTACTTTACCAAAACTTAGCAGTAGCAACTTAGCAGTATGAGCGAACGTTACCTACAACTGTCAGTGAGTGAAGCACTCTAACAAAGACAATCCTAAAAACACACCATTTTTGGACACGTCTTGCCATGGAGCTTTACACTCTAGGTGATGGCCACTGAAATGCCAAATGTGCAACTGAGAATCAGTAAGCGAGGTTCAGATTTAGCCCCGTTTACTGGTAAAATCAATGCATAAGGTGCTTGTCAAGTTTGCGTACATGTAGGGATGGAGCTGAAGGGTATGGCAAACACTGCGGCTCAATAAAATTAAAAAGATAAATCGCATTCCCTTTTGCCAGTCAGGTAACGATGTTTGGAGGCACTGGTTTTGTTCGGAATAGCGTACTATCATATAGGCTGAATTCAGGTTGATTGGGACACTTTTTGCCATTGAGATGACTGGGAAAACGTGTCCCAATCAACTTTTTATGCTGTATTTACATTGCACACAGGACGCAGAGTGTATAGTATGCTTGAATGACCTACTACTTTTGTCAAATTGTGTATTATAATAAATGAAAAGAATGCTGTGTCCCACAATGCAATGCACTCAACTTGACCTACCATTTCCAGTGTGATGAATGACCGGAAACAATATCAACTTCGATTATCTCAACTATTTCACTCTTGACTTGATTATTTGATCATTTGTACACTAACTTTGATTTTTTTTTAAAAATGCAAAATAACCATTTTTCTTAACCGGCCACGGCTAAACATGCTAAATATTAAGGTCATGTGACCAGAACATAGCATAAAAATGTTCATCAGTGAACATTTATTGAGTATTTTTTTTAAAGTAGCATGAATACAGTATGCAGTACGCTAGTATTGTATTTCGAACACAACCTGTTTGACTAGAGTTTTAAGGCCCATGAAAGACCTGAACTGACTGAGGGTGAAGCTCATTGCTGTCCAATATAAAAGTGCATCAAGGCACAGATAAAAGAAGGTTGATAGAGGGCCCAAAACAAGGATTTTTGCTTAAGTTTCATAGCATTACTAACATTTCAACAAAAAACTAGTCAAGGCCAGAAACATACTCTATGCAAATACACAAGTGCAGATGCGAAATGCTGTTTTGGGCCTCACATAAATATATATGAAAAATAAAACATTTCTCCTCTACATGAATGATCACATTGACTAGGATCATAGTAACGACTATTATTCACTGACAAATCTATCAGTGCAAAAAATGGTGCAAACAAACAGCATGTGTTGTGATCAAATGCAATGTGTGGTCGACATTCTGAGATTGTGAAAAACTGTACAGGCTGACATCATCGCTAAAAATACTCGAACTGCATTTCAATACATCAAAAATCTCATTAGCACATCTCATCTTCACCTAAATGTTTTCCAATAAGACAGTTCAGTGACCATGTCTGTCATGCTCCAAAAAATAGATAAATAAAGTAGTCCATTTGATAGCTTTTTGTCTGTTCATCATGACTGATTTCATGGGACTTTTATGGTACTTTTTTTAAATCTTTTTGGAGCTGGAAGGTCATGGTCACTATCGTTCTCGATTCTTAAGGGATTAGTTCACCCCAGAAATCTTCTGAAAGCTCAAACATGCTGTGTAACACACAAGAATGAACCTCATTGGTTACACAGAAAGTCTGAGCTTCTGGAAGAGGTATGTTCTTGTGCGTCATTCATGTTCAGTTAAACTACTTTTTAGGTTTATATGCGAGTAAAAGCCTAAATCAAATCTGTTCATCATATAAAGCGATCGAGTCTCTTTAGAAAATTTGGACTAAACCGCTTGATTCATATGGATTCGTTTTACGATCTCTTTATAAACTTCTTAAAGCGTCAAAGGCAGTCTATGTAGGGACAGATATCTTTTAGATTTATTCAAAAAGATCTTAATTTGTGTTCTGGAGATGAATGAAAGTCTTGCGAGTTTGGAACGATATGAGGGTGAGTAAATGATGATAGAAATTTCATTTTGGGGTGAACTAACCCTTTCAGTTTCTCATTCGGTGTTCCACAGAAAAAAATAACTGCATACAGGTTTGAAATGACATGAGGATGAATAAATCAAACAGAAGTGTCATTTTTTTTTTTTAGTAAACTATAGTCCTTTAAAAATGAACACATGATATTACATATTAGCCTAACCTAATCGGATCAGGTTAGTGATATACATAGAAATAATAAATATATGAAGCCCTTGTGACTGATGAAGGAATGGTGTGATACTGCTTTTATTTCACGTTCTGTTTCTGTGGTTTTCCTACCTCCTAATTTGGCTAGAAAAATTAGACCACGCAACAAGTCTCATTTTGGCAAGAAGTAGATATAGTGCATAAATAAATAAATGATAATTGAATAAATAACATCTATCGTCTTCCCCTTCTCATTAAATACCCTAATATATGGAGGTATGTTTTTAATACTCACATGTTGTTATTGATATATTTTTTTGAGAATCTGCACATATTCGGTTATTTTCTTATTACCGGAAGCAAGACGGCGTCAGAATGTCCCGTAGCCTCGCGACACGGGTTACAGGATGAAGATGAGGATGACCTTTCCCCTTTAGAGGCGGGGTCAAACGAAACTCAACCCCTTTACGGCCGCAAAGGCAGGAGAGAACAGTCCGTGTCATTTTCCACCACGTCTTCCGTTTCCTAGATGGCCGTCGGTTTCTTATCGCTAGCTTCCTGTTTTCATGAAGACACTTTTAGCTCCTCCCACAAATGCTCTTGATTGGCAGGAGAGGACAAAGTTCTGCAACGGTCACTAAGCAACAACCTGTGAAGCTAAGTGGATGAAGCAGTACGATTGGGCTTCCAAATAAGGGCAGGAGGAAGTCCCTTTATATTACCTATGACTAGAGCAACGGGGAGATAAAGGAGAAATGCGGAATTAAGGAGACGAGAAGGAGGGAGAGGAGGACAGGAGGATGGAGTTAAACTGAGGGGTGGGCCAGAACAAGCAGGAGGAGGAGCTGGAGGAGGAGTAAAGTGAGGAGGGAGGGGCGGAATGAGTGACCCCGCCCACAGTCTGATGTGTTCTCCTGGAAGAGAGACCGAGAGAAACATGTGCTCTGGTTAATACTCGGTTTTATTCCAAAATACTAGTCCAACTTGTCAACATGAAATGACATTCACAACCCGCATTACATTGGATATTTTTTATTTCCTTCAGAATAACGTTTACTGATGAATCATTCACAATAAGATCAGGGACATGTATTAAACGAAGTAAATAGGGTTGAATTTAATTTCATGTTGACTTTAATGTCTATGTGTGGCATGTGTGTCAGCTGTCCATACTACAGATGAGAATTTCCCTCAGTTTGTAAAAAAAGAACAGAAAAGTGTTTGTTAATGCACTTACAAGTGTTCTGGTGGTTTCAATACAGAAATGTGAAGCTCATATTTTTGTTAATTCTTCTGTCAAAATGCTACTTGAGCGTTCTTGGTTATGCATTACAGACATTATTCTTGTGAGTGGATTTTACACAATTATGCCATGTTTCTTTGGATAAACTAGTGGAAGCATGTGAATGTGTACGTACTGTAACATTGTAGTCGAAACAGGTTGTGGTTCCTTTTCTATACCGGGCTGTTGTTATTGTCTCACATGTATCTGTTTCCTTGTCTGAGAAATGGAGGGTGTTAAGGAATGTCTTTTTAACAAACTTACACTACCATTCAAAAGTTTTTTTTTTTTTAAAGAAATGTATGTTTATTCAGGAATGATGCACTGAATTGTTTAAAGGATTAATTTCCTGATAATTTACTCACCCCCATGTCATCCAAGATGTTCATGTCTTTCTTTCTTCAGTCGTAAAAAAAATGAAGGTTTTTGAGGAAAACATTCCAGGATTTCTCTCCATATAGTGGACTTCACTGGGGTTCAACGGGTTGAAGGTCCAAATGTCAGTTTCAGAGCAGCTTCAAAGAGCTCTACACGATCCCAGCCGAGGAATAAGAATCTTATCTAACGAAACAATCGTCCATTTTCTAAAAAAATTAAAAATTATATACTTTTTAAAAATTATATACTGATGTAGGTGGAAGTAGGGCGAAACTTCAAAATCGTCAGACATCGTTGTTTTACCCTTTTTTTTTTAAAGGGTGTTTGACTTAGTCTTTAAACGTTTGCTTGGAAACACTCGCACGGTACTTCCGCCTACGTCACACGTGACCTTTCCAACATGATTACGTAATGTGTGGCACATTGCAGAGCAGTGCAAGACGAGCATTTGTGGTTAAAAAGTATATCAGTTTTATTTATTTTTTTAGGAAATGACTGATTGCAAGATAAGACTCTTATTCCTCATCTGGGATCGTGTAGAGCTCTTTGAAGCTGCTCTGAAACTGACATTTCGACCTTCAATATGGAGAAAAATCCTGGAATGTTTTCCTCAAAAACCTTAATTTCTTTTCAACTGAAGAAAGAAAGACATAAGTATCTTGGATGACATGGGGGTGAGTCAGGAAATTTTCATTCTGAAGTGAACTAATCCTTTAAAAGTATCCGTAAAGACATTTTTAATGTCACAAAAGTTTTCTATTTCAAATAAATGCTGTTCTTTTGAACTTTATATTCATCAATGAATCCTAAATAAAAATACATCACTGTTTCCACGAATATATGAAGCAGCACAACTGTTTTCAGCATTGATAATAATCAGAAATGTTTCTTGAGCAGCAAATCCAGCATATTAGAATGATTTCTGAAGGATCATGTGACACTGAAGACTGGAGTAATGATGCTGAAAATTCAGCTTTGATCACAGGAATAAATTACATTTTCAAGTATATTCATATAGAAAAGGATACATTCTATCTCCAACTGAGACAGTTTCTCTATTTCACAGGAGTTGCAGGACAGTCTTTCAGCCACCACGAACAGCAGGTTGGTGTTGTTTATTCTCTTAGCATGAATTAATCTGTAAAACATTAATCTATTAAAAACATTTGTATATATAATCTACACTGACAGCATGACTGAAGTGTGTCTGACCTGGAGCAGTTGTCACAGTCCTGCAGTATGTTGTAGGAGCTGCTGATGTTACTGAAGTAAAACTGCGTCTGTACCGTCACACAGCTCGTCTCTTTGTGCTCCATTCCTTCAGCATCGACCTCATCTACATCCACACACAC
This sequence comes from Elopichthys bambusa, assembly GCA_037101425.1. Lineage (NCBI taxonomy): Eukaryota > Metazoa > Chordata > Actinopteri > Cypriniformes > Xenocyprididae > Elopichthys > Elopichthys bambusa. The sequence continues at coordinate 3,460,373 of CM074440.1, read as the reverse complement.
ATCAGATCTGTCTTCTTATTGATTCACTTAAACAACAACCTTTTAAAATCAATGTAAACGTCACACACCTGTCATGAACCAACTCTGATAGGTGAATCCATACAGCATCTGCTGCAGCAGTGACCTAAGCACAACACACACGTTTACAAGCTACTACAGCACTGAGATCAGACATTATAACTGACTGAGACAGAAACTCACCAGGCAGCCGCTGACGTCCACCAGGCAACGTTTAACACATCAGCAATAGTAGGCTGAGAGGAAACACATGACATTTGATTATGCCACAGTTCATCATCCATCCAAATACCCACCTATCCTATACACACTCATCTTTATCTGTCTATTCATCCATCTATCCATCCCTCAATCCATCCAAACATTCAGTCAGTGGTATTTTAGTATTATTTATATACTATTATAGTATTTATTAACATTTTGCAATTTTCAGTTTTCATTTTTTTATTTTAGTAATTCTGTTAATTTGTCAATGTTATTGTTTTAGTTTGTTTTATTTGAGATTATATTTAGTTTATTATTATTTAGTTTTTTATATTCCTATTTAGCTCTGTTTTATTTGAAGTTTTAGTAATTTTAGCACTTCATCTTATTTTATTTCAGTTATTTTGTCAGGTATAGATTGACAAAACAACTGAAATAATATAAGATGAAGTGCTAAAATTACTAAAACTGAAATATAACCGAGCTAAATAGGAATATATTGACAAAATACAGTGCTCAGTGTAAATGAGTACAGCCCTTTGAAAAGTAACATTTTTCAAACAATATCTCAATGAACACAAAAATAATTTCCAAAATGTTGAATATAATAATCTGTTTAATTTATAACATGAAAGTAAGGTTAATAATATAACTCAGTTTTACTCAAATTAGGGTGATGCAAAAATGAGTACACCCCACAACAAAAACTACTACATCTACTTTGTATGGCCTTTTTTGGCCTTTTTAATGACAGCACCAAGTCTTCTAGTTGGCGACATTTTGCAACATCTATCTTTTTCCATTCTTCAAGAATGAGCTCTTTTAGAGACTGGATGCTGGATGGAGAGTGATGCTCAACTCGTCTCTTCAGAATTCCCCATAGGTGTTCGATTGGGTTCAGATCAGGAGCCACTGAATCACTTTCACCCTGTTCTTCTTCAGAAATCCAACAGTGGCCTTAGATGTGTGTTTAGGATCATTGTCATGTTGGAAAAGTGCATGACCACCAAGGGCACGGAGTGATGGTAGCATCTTCTCTTTCAGTATAGAGCAGTACATCTGTGAATTCATGATGCCATCAATGAAATGCAGCTCCCGACACCAGCAGCACTCATGCAGCCCCACATAAGGACACTGCCACCACCATGATTCACTGTAGGCACCATGCATTTTTCTTTGTATTCCTCACCTTTGCGACACCATACAGTTTTGAAGCCATCAGTTCCGAAAACATTTATCTCCAGAGTATAGAGTCCCAGTAGTCTTCATCTTTGTCAGCATGGGCCCTGGCAAACTCTAAGTGGGCTTTTTTGTGCCTGGGCTTTAGGAGAGGCTTCTTTCGTGGACGGCACCCATGCATGCCATTCCTCTGCAGTGTACGCCGTATTGTGTCACGGGAAATAGTCGCCCCAGTTTGGCTTTCTACTTCTTTAGATAACTGCAGTGAACTTGCATGCCGATTTTCTTCAGCCCTTCTCATCAGAAGATGCTCCTGTCGAGGTGTTAACTTCCGTAGACGACCTGGACGTCTCTGTGAGATGGTTGCAGTTCCATCTTTTTTACATTTTTGTACCACTTTTGCTAAAGTATTCTGACTGATAAGTAAAGCTTCGCTGATCTTCTTGTAGCCTTCAACTTTCTGGTGTAAAGAAATTATTTTCTTTCTCAGGTCTTGTGACATTTCTCTTCCATGTGGTGCCATTGCTGACAGCATGAAATGGGAAGTGGTTTTAACACCCTTTTATAGTCAGCTGTCTACTGGACACTTGTGTAATGAATAATTAGACTCGCCTGTGGCTGAATTCTTGTTAAATTAGACATTTGTAGTCTAAAATTTAACTTTGCTCCAGAGACTTTCAGTGGGGTGTACTCATTTTTGCATCACCCTAATTTGAGTAAAACTGAAAATGTTGTTCTCTGAGTTATATTATTAACCTTACTTTCATGTTATAAGTTAAACAGATGTTATATTAAACTTAGTCTTGTCAACATTTTGGAAATTGTTTTTGTGTTCATTGAGATATTGTTTAAAATGTTACTTTTCAAAGGGGGTGTACTCATTTACGCTGAGCACTGTAACTTAATACTTCAGTTTCAACTTATTTTATTTCAGTTAGTTGCCAAAGCAACATTTAAAGTTTTTCATTAATATTTATATTTTATTTTTATTTTTTAAATAGTTTTAATTTCAGTTGTAGTAATTGTTGTACTTTTAGAAATTTTAGTACATCAACTTCAATTTTATTTCAGTTACAGTAAGTTTCCAAGGCAATATTTCTAAGTTTTTCATCTAATATTTATATTTTATTTTTATTATTATTATTTAAAATCTACACCCCCCCCCTTTAATCCGATTCCATTTAGATTGATTGATGTGTTCATGTATCCGACTGAGATTCGGATCAGATTATTAACATCCCATCCACCCAGCCATCCTCTTACCACAAACACTCCTCGTGGGGCGGCCCCTGTGTTGCTGCTGGGCACGGGGTCACACACTGACTGATAGTCGTAGGACTGCTTGCGTTTGTAGAAGGAGTTGTTGTAGAGGGCGTAAAAGAGAGTGGGGTCAACCTCGCTGAAGAACATCCCAATCTACAGATAAAAGAAAAGAGCACAGCGTGTAAAACCGGAGCAAAGACAGTGTGTTTACACATTGATGTCCTGTTGAACTTCCTGACCTTATTCCAGTGGTCTTTCTGATTGGACATGATGAGGAAGCCGCCATCATCTATCAGATAACAAAGCAAGTCCTGCAAAGAATGACGGACAGTTTCTAATAAACACATTACTGTTCTTATACAGTACGTGAGGGTTATGCATGGGTTTACGTCAGACACACACTATCAATCAGTCAATTTAAACAGAAAATTATGGTAATATTACTAGATCAATCAGCCATAGTTCCAGATACACTTAATGGACAAACTCTGAAAAGAAGGATGTGAATGAGGATGTATAGATCTGATCTATAGCACTTAGTATTGACTGATGTGCATTAAGAGTCTCTTACATCACTGTTGGCTTCACAGTCCATTTCACAGCCACTGGTTGGTCCACACTGTCAGACAGGAACAACAGTATTTAGTAATAGTACTCATGTGTATATACAGTATATATGTGTGTGTGCGTTTGTGCATTTTACCGTTTGAGAACTCTGCCGGTTGCTGTCAGTGTGGTTGCTCGCCAAGATCTTGAATTTGTCAGTCCAAGCTTCAAGATCAAGCTTCACACCCACAACTAAGATAGAATAAGAAAAAAAGAAAACCTAAAACCTCTGGTATTTTAAAAATGTGTCGCTTACCCTTCCTTTTATATGTCAAATATATTGTACTTTAAGTTCAGAATTTTACTTGCCCTGCCAACATTTTTACTAATTTATTATGATGATAATTATATTTGAAACCTGCAATTACAGCTGTAAATATGAATGTGTTTAGTGGAAAATGCCATAATAATGCCTAATCTGTGATATCATCAAGATAACTTTACTTTGGCAAGATATTTACATCAACATAATTCAGCAGAGTTGACTTTACAGCGATGTTCAGAGCAGAATATGTCATTCTTCTAAACCCAGATTCATAAAGCAGCACTTATCTGTACTAATCCACCTGTCAGGTAATCCTAATGAAACATGATGATCATGAGCTCTGTCAAGAACCGCAGCCGAGGTTTAAGTCATGAAATGGCAAAATGTCTCAGGATTTATTGCGAAAGATCATGTATTCAAACACAGCTGCTGTCGGGACAGTACAAGACAGAAATCTGACCATCTATTGAATAAGATGAAGTTCTTAAGCCATCATATCAAATCCCACATTTGATCTTGGCTTTGTTTGGGCACACAAGCTGTGCCATTTGTCTGGTTTAAAAGGCCTCCATGTGGATCCTATTTGTTATTTTGTCGGGAGGTTTTGTTGTACCTGCAGGTTTGATGTTTTTGCTTCCTATGGTAATGTCCACTGCTGTGCTAACCAGAATGCCAATAGTGTCGTTCTCTGGATTCAGTATGTCATCATTGCCTGGAAAAAAAATACAAAACAACAAAAAAACAGCTCTTCAAAACGATTAAATCATAAAATGAATAATATTTATATAAACCATACTGATTCTAATTAAAAATTCTGATTGCATGTGCAAGTTTGAAGACATTGTAAATAAAATAATAGATGATTCGTTTAATCTAATTATGATTAATAATAATTATTTTATAAATGTTATATACATATATATATATATATATATATATATATATATATATATATATATATATATGGCCTTGAGAGACTATTATGTGACTATAAAGACTGTTTAGTGTCTGTTGTGTGTTTCTGTGTGCTATAATAACACGCTCACTCACCGGTGCGATATGGGGCTCTGAAGATGTAGCCCTTATTGTCCAGACTGCGACGGTAATAACTAGCATTAAAAGGCTCTGGATCTTCCTCCCAGGTCTCAGCGGCCCTGATGTACACACACACACACACACACACACACACACACACACACACACACACAAACAAACTTGTTTTCATATCTTTCCATAGACTTAATGTTTTGTTTCATAAAATGTTTTCAGGTTAAACAAGAACACACACACATACACACACTTTACATCAGCAACTATTTACAATAAACCAGTGACAAAGACAAAAAAAAAAGTACTGGACTCACTTATTAGGGAAAACTCGAGTGACGCCTCCATCTGTGGCTGCAAAGACTGCCAGAAAGCCGTACCTACAAGTAACACAACACACATATTTACTAAGGTGCTTTTGTGCTTGAGATTTTTAGAATGATGCTAAATAAGAGCGTGAATCTGCTAATAAATGTGAGGAAATTCAGTGGTTCATCCTGAACATGAACGTACGTGTTGAGGTCTTTGGTCTTCCAGACTTTATCTACCAGCTGTTTAATGATGCCTGTGTCCAAGATCAGATTATGCAGCAAAAAATTGTCACCTGTGTAGAATAATGATGATAATATTATGACATATGAGCTGATATCTTAATACAAGATTGCTTTGAGTTCAAGAATTAGTCAAAGAGAAAGTCAGAATTTGTTATTGTTAAACTAAAACTATTAAAAATCATTTTCAGTAATTAAAATAAAGCTCAAATAAATAACCTGTAAATATTAGATGAAAAACTTAGTTAGAAAAACTAATTAGAAACTGAAGTAGATAAGAAGTTGAAGTACTAAAATTACTAAAACAAAAATGAATTAAAGCTATAAAGAAAATAACAAAAAAATGACAAAAGCACATATTACTAAAACTTAAACTTAGTTAAAATGAAAACTGATAATATAGAAATAACCGCTAACTCAAAATATTAATAAATACTATAAGAGTATATAAATAATAATACTAAAATAGCACTGATTATGTGTGGTCCATGTCAGTATCCACAAAAAAACAACATACAATTATGCTATGTTAGTATTCTTAGGTGGTTTAAAGTGGTCTCAGCTGGTTTCTTAGCTTGGGCAAGTCAGTGTTCTAGCTAAAAAGTGTCCCAAACCCTTCTAAAACCAGCCAGCAGACCTGTTCAGATCAGTAAGGCTGGTTTAAGATGTTCTTTTCAGAAGGAACATAGCTGGTGTAATAATAAAGATGGCAAAAGACAATTTGGTAGTGCAAGAAGACCATCAACAGATTCCTCCACAATCCTTTAAAAAGTCGTAAGGTCAGTCGATAATAAGCACACTGGTAAGAGGGATGAGAATACTGGCGTTTATAAGATCTGTGAGACTCACATTGTTTGGAGTCGGGTGTGACCTTCTCCATCAGAGCGATGAAGTTGAGCAGGAACTCCGTGTTGTTGTTGGACAGCTCCAGGTCTTTGCAGTATTCCCTGAGGAAAACACGCGTCATTCCTCACTGACAGGACACGGACATATAAAAACTCTCTCTTATAGATTTAACATCATAAACAGTTATATTATAGACTGCAAACCCTTGATAGATAGAGTTTTGCATTGACAAATATTTCACTTTACTCATTTATGTATACATCTTAAACACATACAAAACACCAAATACACGTACTGCAATTACTGCAAAAAAAACTATTCTTAACCAGTACTTTGTGGAAACATCCTTAAAACACACAGTATATTTTGTCTTGATTCAATGGTAGATTTAAGCATAAACTCACTGAAAACAAATGCACTTTTGCCTAAAATACACTTTTATACAAGATGCATTCTCGCAAAATCTCAGTTATTTTGTTTCAGGGATGTTTTTACTGGAAAACAAGACAGAATACTGGCTAAGAACATGATTTTTGGGGTGTATATGCAAAGGACAAACACATACAGAGAGATGATCATTCATAGACTCATGCACATGAACTTCTCTAGATCCATCAGTGCTTTAACATGCAAGTCAAAGTGAACCTTCCCCTTGATACTGATGATGTATGTAAGGAAGTGAGGAGAACGCCATGCACGCACAGATACAGAGGAGATGCGCGAGAGCTGCAGCGATGAGGTGTGGAGAAGACATGAGGAGAATCTGCTGAACATCAAAAGATACTGATCCATGACAGCAGACGACAATGAGGTCAAACACAGAGGAAAATTTACCACTCAGAGGTTAAGCTTTCATCACATGGCTTTCAGATCTAAGTATGAACTTTATCTCAGATGTTTTTCCTTAAAATGTTTATGGGAAATATAATGCTGAGCTATAAAACTGTGCATAGGAAAGATGAACTTTTGAGTTCAAATTACATAACTGCACACTTTGGTAAAATCTAATCACAGTTTGAGACACTGTTCTAAAATATAAAGGAGACACATGTGAGATTACTGGGGTCTTTTTCTCAGGTTAAAAATCTGTAAAGCAGGAGATTTAAAGGAACTTTCCAGGTTCAGAACAAGTTAAGCTTTATCAACAGCTGTCATTACCGGAGAAAATATTCAACTTGTCCCTTGAGTTAGTAAAAACAAGCAAAAATCACATTTATTGTAATATACTAACAATGGATTTTTAATAAGCTAGGCATTGCAAGGCAATGTAATTTTTGCTACCATTGTATTATCCATACACAACTATCCATACACAGAACATATTTCACCTGCAGAAAATGCATTTATTAAACATCAATAGAAGAAATAAAATTAAAGCATTTTAAGAAAAATACATGCTTTATATTGCTGTTTTAAATGAAATACTGCGTACATAACCACTGCTTGTTTGTATAAACCAAGAGACAAGTTGAAACTATTTTCTCTGGAAACCAAGCTTTACACTCTTAAAGATTCCAAAGGATAAATAAAAAAAAAAACAGATTAAAGAACAAACTAAATATCTAACAGGGAGAACAAAAGCATAAACAAAATTAAACAAAAAGAATAAAATGAGATAAAGAATGAACTAGAGAGCTAATACACAACCTAAAAAATTCTGGGTTATTTTTTCTACGCAAATCCTGGGTTGGGATTTTTTTGGGGTTATTTTTCCAGTGTTTGGGTAGTTTTTGTGTTAGGGTCAGACACAACAACCCAGGTGTTGAGTTATTTATTGCAGGCTTTTTTGCGCCCTCTTCAGGAGAAAGCAATGCAGCTCCTTCAAATTAGTGCATGTCTTCAGTAAAATACGGGTTTGTGTACATTTTATTTTATCTATAAATTCATCATTGTTCTGTATGTCGTTTAATTTTATGCAAAGTAACAAACGGACACGATGTGAGTCACCTAAACGAGTGTTGCGTCGGTCTTTTTTCGTGATGGAAACACCTGATGCCTTGCATAAAATATTTTATACAGAATATAAATACTCAGGATGTTAAAATATATTCTCAGAATTGTACACTGATTGTTTATGGACAGGTTATGGAATCAGTCACAGTCAGGCTATGAGTGAAACACAGGGCGGTGTTCTGAGTTCCCTTGGTGAACACGATACAAGCTCCGGTGTTGTGCTGAATTCTGACCCCCGCCAAATTATTACCTCCCTAGTATTGGTAGGTTTAGGATTAGGTGTGGGGTTAGGATTAGGCAATTAGTTAGAGACTTCAACGAGGGGGGAAATAATTTGGCAGGGAGTCGACATTCGGCACAACACCAGCACAAGATCCAGCGCTGTTACGGTGCAAACGGGACAACAAAGACTGGTTGATTATACTTGAATTGCTATTAAATGTTTAATTTTATTAAACAAGCTTAAATGTATGAAATATGCATTAAAAACGATATAAAATATTCTATACTGTGAAATATGATAAAATAAAGGAATTATAATATTATCAACCAGTGGTTGTGTGGAGTATTTAAAAAAAAATGTGTAGAGGATTTAAGTTAATCACATTAATTCATGTATGAAGTAAAAAAAAAAAAGAAGAAAGAAAGAAAGAAAAAAAAGGCTAGTATTATAGTAAAAATGAATCAACCCTTTTATGCTGGGTTAAATAAACAACCCAATTTGCTGGGTAAAATTAACCCAACGTGTTCTGTCCTATATTTACCTAGCCCTTAGGTTAAAAACAACCCAAATTGAGTTGTTTTTAACCCAGTGTTTTAACAAACAAATAAAAAAATTAAGAACAAACTAGAAATCAAATGAACAAATGAAAGAGGGAGAAACCAAGGGGCAACAAAAGCAAAAACAAAAAAAAAACAAAAACAGAAAAATATAAAAAGTGAACTAAAAAACCAATCCACAACTGAAAACAAAAATATACAAAATGAAAAAAGCAAACAAAAAACAAAACAAATCAAAGAACAAATAAAATGCACAAAACAACAAACTAAAGATCAAACAAAAAGAGATGAAAGCATGAACATAACCGAACAAAATAATTAATTGAATTAATGAAAATCATTCCAATGTGGTTCCTTAAAGAACCTTTCATGGTACAGTTCTTAAAAGAACCATTATTTTCTTAGTGTGAAGAACATTTTAAAAATCTAAAGAACCTTTTTCCACTATAAACAACCTTTTGTGCATTTAACGGTTGCATGGAAGTTCTTTATGGAACCATCGATGCCAATAAAGGATCATTAATTTTATGAGTGTACTTGTAATGAACCCAGAACAGTAAAATTCTCCATTTGCTCTTAATGCTGTCTAGGAGAATCAATTGACACATTAAAAAGATCTTTTTAGGATTTTTTCCTTTCCTACGGGTGACGGCGAGGAGTCTCGACACACAAAACACAATAAATAAACACATTCACTTGGATTAAAATGGAAAGACACGTTACGCACAGCAAACACACAGAGACTACGGTGACTACGATATGTTGAAAAGGAAGTTAGGGATGGACGTATGCACAAAAACAGGAACGTGGCTTCAAGAAGTCACACAAAGCTACCTGGGGGCAATGAACACATGTCCCTCTGACTCAAAAGTGTTTGGCAGGAGAGACTCAAAATCTGCAACAGAAACGGGCAAGATTATCCAGGGGGAAGCGGAGGCCGGAGAACACAGGGAGGCTTCTGAGAAACAAATTAACATCAGCTGCTCTTCAAAAGGTGCAGGAACGCAGTGGGGACGTTACCAACACTGAGGAATCATGGGGGAATACCAGTGTTAGCCACTATGGTGCCTTCAATGGAGTTGCATTGGCCGAAATAATGGAATAATTCGGAAAGCAGACACTTTTAAATTGAATGTTTTGATCAGCAAATTTAGTTCAAATTTCGTTCTTTTGCAAGTCGGAGAACTGGCTCGACTCTTGGGATACACAGTGAGACGAAGCGAGTTCTCCGATGTCATTCCCATTAACAGCGTGGCGTGCCGCTTTCTTTTTCAACAGGCATCAACATGGCCAACCGTTTAGCTGGGAGTGGGTGAGGCAGGGGTCCTGATGGAGGTGATCGCCCCACAGACTGGCACCGTGGAGCCGCTCCAGAGACACAATCGGAGAAAGTGCCCAGCATTGTGAAGGGCAAGAGAGAGGGCAACCCAGTTTAATCAACGCCATATTATTGAAGCATTTGCATTAATTATCTTAATAATTTATGTCTTTATATTCAACAAATAATGATGTTAAACAAGTATACAAGCAGCAAATGTCACATTAGTCTGTAAAAAAAGACTATATACTATATATATCCAATGAAACCACTGTTGTGCCCAGGTAGTTTTCCCTCCACAATGTCTTGCACTTCCAGGTCAGGATTTTTGAAGACGTAACGGCACGTCCGCAGTGGCAGTCTGGAGGGTGATAGACGTACAGAGGGGTCAAGCTGATGAAAACACGGGGTGTAAGAGGAGGACGACAAACCAACCGGGGCGCTACCAAGTGCTCCATCACCGAGACAACAGGAGAGGACCTAAATCTAGCAAATTCATCTGCAGCCTATTCCTGCCCCTAACTGATAATTATACAAACTGTAATAGACAACCTAAAAGAATAAACTGTGGCTAAACTGAAGATCACATGCTCATAGAGGTCTGTCTTTAAGTATTTAGCTGTATGGCAACATTTCTGTTCAGTCTTCAAGATTTAATGGAACAGTTTGCGCAAAAATAAAAATTCAAGATCATTTATTCACCCTCAAACCCATATGTTTTGGAGGATGTTCAAACTGCTCTTTTCTATTCAATGAAAGCATATAGTGATTAGGGCAATGCTGTTATTGTTAACCAGTGTTGGGAAAGTTACTTTTAAAAGTAATGCATTGCAATATTGCGGTACTCCCTAAAAAAAGGTAACTAATTGCATTACTTAGTTACTTTTTATGAAAAGTAACATTACTTTTGCATTACTGTTTCTCACCTGGGGCCTCATTTATAAAACGTTGCGCAGAAACCGTCCTAAATTTGATCTTACGATCATTTCTCAGATGTGCGTACGTCTGATTCATAGAATGAACGTACACACAGAAAATGAGCGAACACCTCTCTTTCAGATGTGAAATCTATAAATCGCAAATGATCTTGAACTTGCGCGCAGCTGAATGGTTTCAGTTCTCCGCGTTGTAAACGACACCTAATTAATGTCATTTACATATAAAAGATCAACAGTCATCATCCAAATCCTTAGCGAGCTGCAAGAATAGCTTAGATTTCCAAAAACCTGCAGTAATCTGACCAGGAAAAGTGTGTACGTCTGCTCAGACCCTGATGTGGCTCTAAGCACTTTTCCACGTCAAAGACCGTTTTTATAAATATGAGCGTTGGCGTGGATTTAAGCGTACACACACTTAAATAAGATCAAATCAAAATGTATTTCTTTAATTTAAATAAAGCTTAAAAATAAAATAAAATATAAATATTAAATAAAAAACTTGTATTTGGCATTTAACTGAAATATTTAAGTTCAAGTTTAAAGTACTACAATTTCTAAAACTTAAACTAAAATAAAAAATAAATGAAAGCTAAAAAAAAATATTTAAACAACAAAACAAAAACTATTAGAAAAAACAGCACATAAAATGGCTAAAACTTAAACTAAATTTAAAATGAAAGCTGAAAAAATATATATAAAGCTAATTCAAATTATTAATAAATACTATGATAGCATATAAATAATACTAAACTAACACTAATCAGGCAATGTCAAGCACAAAAAACAAAACAACAACAAAAAAAAACTTTTTCTATTTATCTATCTAATCTATACTTTTTTTTTTTTTTTTTTAAATCATAGGATGCTTTTTGTGGGGAAGAGATCAAAATTAAAACAACTGTTTACTAAAAATAATAAAGGTTTTGGTTGGTCCTCCATAAAATGTTTTCAATATTGCTTCAGAAGACTTGGAATATAGTGCACAAGCAATATGACTATGTTTTATAATAACTTTATGATGCTTTTTTGATCTTTTTGGAGGTTGACAGGCACTTCACGGTATATATTTTCATTAAAAGAAATACAGCAGCATAAACATTCTGCAAAATATGTTATTTTGTGTTCAATGGATGAAAGAAAGTCATATGGTTTTGGAACGGCATGAGGGCGAGTAAATAACAACAGTGTTTTCATTTTTGGGTCCAAAAATTCAGAACAAACAGACAATGATATGCTACACTCAAAGAGTAATTATATCTTCTCAACAAAGACCACAATAAGATCATACTTGTATACTACTTTAATTGCTAACTCATACTACTGTAATGCTTACGTTTATTTTAGGGATGCTTTCAAACAAATTACTGTATCTGTGTAACTAGAGTAGGATTTGTACTAGCTGTGACAAACAACAAGTGACAGTTTCTACAGTAAATGCACCAATTTGAGAAACTTGAGGATGTAACACTGTCACCGAGGAAGAAAGAGGGGAGGAGGAGGAGGAGACAGATGGAAGAGAATTTTCCCAAATGTAACGGACACAGGGATCAGAAATACGTTTTGACAGTGAGAGAAAAATCATATTTTATTCTTCTTCAGGAGATGTCAGGGAGAAACCGTAAATGGCTGTCAAAGCCGAGAGAGTGAGAGAGAGAGAGAGAGATTGAAAAGGAGAAAAGAGAAAGATGTGGGTGTAGGCCGCAGCAAGAGGGTGGGTGGGTGAGTGAGGGAGTGAGGAAGAGGAGGAGAGAGAGGAAGAGGAGGGTCTTGAAGGCAAGGCGGGTAGGAGGAACAGAGGAGGCAAGCAGGCTGGAACAGGTGGAGGTGGACGTCAGCGGGGAGTTGAGGACAAGGGTACGAGGAAGGAAGTAGAGTAACAAAGGTGGTGGACCAATATGGTGTATACTTGCCCTTGAAGTCTGATCCGTCTGAGGAGGAGAGAGCAGAAAAGAAACAGGGGGGACGGGTAAGGGGAGGAGGGGGGTCACAGACAATATTTTATTCAATGACTGTTTGAATAAAAATATTGTTTTCTCAAAAGAAGGAAAATCAAGTCAGTCAAAACAGTAATGAACAACTGAGAACAGGAAACCAAAATGAATGACAAGTCGCAAAGAATATATGCAAGAAGTATACGGAGGCAGTGAACGGAGACGAGGAGAGAACATCAGAGGACACATGACCAGAATCAGAGCTAATGAACCTTCACCATACAAATAAAATGACAAAACATGAAAAGAAAGGAATATTTATATATATGTATATATATATATATAGTCACAAAATAAGAATCACACAAGAGCTACGAAGAGAGGAACACTTTGGAAGAAAGAAAGAAAGAAAGAAAGAAAGAAAAGAAAGAAAGAAAGAAAGAAAGAAAGAAAGAAAGAAAGAAAGAAAGAAAGAAAGAAACTAAATTTCTGCCAAACAAAACGTACCAAAAACATACTAAAGACCAAACAAACAAAAGAAAAAGAATAAGAAGAAATTTGAGATCAAACTAAGAAATGAAAAATGAACAAAAACAAATGAACAAAATGCACAAAAGAACAAACAAAAAGAGATGAAAGCATGAACACAAGAATGAACAATTAATGAAAGAACTAAAGATCAAATGAACAAACGAACAGAACAAAAGAAAAGCAGAAAAGAAGAGTAACAAAAAGCCTAAAGATTGAATGAAATTTAATTAGAGAACTAACCAAAGAAAGAAAGAGAACAAAAGAATCAATAAAATGAAAAAATGAGCAAAACAAATGAAAGAATGAACAACAGGTGAAACAAACAAATGTAAAATGAAACAAACAAAACAAATGAAAGAAGGACCTAAAGATCAAATGAGCAAATGAAAGGACTAAATACAGAAAATAAATACAAGAACAAACAAAAGCAAACGAAAAACAAGGAAAATTAATGAAAGAAAGGAAAACCAAAGGCGTTCCATCTCCCGTGCGGGACAATGGCCCATCAGGGGGCATTGTGGGATACTTTTTTCTTATTTATTGACTGATTCCAAAGCTGCAACAATACAACAATACAGCACAGTGAGCATCAGAGCAAATAATAAACACGACTGAACACATAAAGCACACAGTGAAAAGCAAAAGCATGCCTCTTTTCACATCTTGCTAACGAAAAAAAAAACAAAAAAACAAAACCTGTCCAGACAAAAGATGCTTCAGAATCGTCATTGTGAGAGAGAAGACGAGAGCATTTTTTAATGTTTTGGCAAAAGGAAAAATAATAGCACATGGTCACCATTATTTTCAACTCAGTAAACACAGTAAAACCACAGCTTTCACCTCTCTGGTTTTTAGTGAGGGTTTTTTCTTTTCATCCGTGCAGGGAAAGAAAAATCACCTCAGTACAGAACAGTATGAGGACAGGAGGGAAGAGGGAAGAGGTGGGGTGGGGTTTCACAGAAGAACACGTCCACTCTCGCTCTCCCAGTGCTGACGGGGGAAACGCGACACCGATGGCCAGGAATCCACGCTCGGACCCGGCGCTGCTGCTGTGATGTCAGGGAAGAGGGGAGGGGCTCTCCGTTGATTGGACGAGAGGGGGTGGGAGAGGGGGAGCAGGAAGTCTCTTTGGGAAGAAAGAAAGGTGAGCAGGCTGGTTGTTAGCCAGCCTCTGGTACTTACATTGGACCTGGAGGATCTGGTCGCTCAGGTTGGCCCTGATGTGGTTTTCACTGTAGGACGGCAGAACTAAACCAAGACTGCAAGGAAGGAAAGGGCCAAAGTTGAATTTCATTTGCATATGACCACATCCATCCATCCATCCATCCATCCATCCACCCACTTGCCAAGAGACAACAAAGTGACTGACATCAACAGAAACAGAGGCAGTATGAATGAGCGAGCGTGTCATATTCACCTGTAATCTGTGCCACTCACTGGACTCCATATGTACGTCCTCTGAGCCTCGTCAATGTAGCGCTGAAAATACACGTACAAAGAGCAGCACATCACCAACCAACCGTAAGATTTTCATAACATATCACTATATTTAACATACACTATCACACATTATTTTTAGTAAGAGGTCATGTGACTCACCTCATCAACAGATTTCACTAGTGTCTTGACTCTCCTCTGTCCTGATTTGCCATCAATCATTAGACGACGGATCTACGAAAGGATAAAAGATTTGGTTACTTTATTTCATCATTCTTAATAAGCTGGTCTTGCTCATTATGTATTACTATTTTGCAGTGTGTTCTTGGATCGCATGTAAGCACATTAAAGTGATTTAAACATGATTTAAAATCAATGAGTTTTCCTGCTACAAATGTTTGGGGTCAGTAAGTTTTTAAGAGAAGTCTCTTCTGCTCCCCAAAGCTTATTTGATTAAAAATACAGTAAAATAAATAATATAGTGAAATATTATTACAATTTAAAATAACTGCTTTTTATTTGTATATTTTTTAAAATGTAATTTATTTCTGTGATCAAAGCTGAATTTTCAGCATCATTACTCCAGTCTTCAGTGTCACATGATCCTTCAGAAATTATTCTAATATGCTGATTTGCTGCTCAAGAATAATTTATTTTGTATTAATTTAATGAGAATAAATTACTTCGTATTACATTATTAGTATTAATAGGGAGCTTTCACTTTTGAATTCACGATTACATGTACTCAGGGAGCAAGATAAGACATCAGATGCTTAGGCTCTGTTGCACAACGAATCCCCTGCCATGGTCTTGTCAGTCATCTTGCCTTACTCTCATCACGTGATCAATGAAATCTGATTCCTGCTGCACTGTATGCGACTGACGCAGAGCAGACGTTATCCAACTGAATAAAATGGTTATTATTTATATAAAAAAATGCAAAACAACAGTGAAGGTGATGCTGCGGTGGGCACCGTAATGTAATGTAAACAAGACCAAAAAACAATATTTTTCCAGAAACACATCCTACTTGGCTAAATCACACGAAGGACATTGAGTAACTTTATGACATTTTAATTATGTTTTTCTATATTTGCAGGGAAGAACTTGTTCACCTCCTCCTTGCTGCGGTCTGGAAGTTCAGCATCCAAGAAGTCCAATGTGACCGGCTCTCTGAAGTTAATGATCTAAACAAATCCATTAGGAAACAAATATTTATAACGAGTATGGAGATGAACATGTCATTAAAAATTGAAGGCAAGAAGAAAACAAGAAAATAACTACATTTAGGGCAAATTTTAAGATCTATAAACAAGTGACAAACCCAAATGATTCTTACCTTAGGCTGTAGGTTCGGGTGTAGCAGCACATATCCATTGGGATCTATGGCAAACGTGTAACCATTGGCTCCAAGCTGTGTACAGAGACACAAATGAATGACTGATGACTGAAAGAAAAGAGACTGAAGAAGAATGATTTCACTTACCTTATATCGTGGTGTGAGTTCTTTAATTTCACTGAGGGCGATGTCCACACCCATGACACCAAGAATCAACTGATTCTGCAATAAAGAAACCAGAAAGAAACAGGCTGAAAAATCCAATAAAAGGACCACAAGGGGGCAGAATTGATATATCAAAAAACTACAGGTAAACTAACAGTCAGGAGTCTTTGTCAAAAAAAACAAAAATGCACATTTCTTAATTTTTATGCTATACATAAAGTTGAGTTGTATCATAGTTGTCATGAACACAGTCAAAGTCAAAAAAAGAAATATAGCTTGGGTAAGAAAGCATCTGCTAAGGACACAAATTGAAGGGGCAAATAACGTGAGAAATGAATGTGCCTTCAAGAAAAATATCCGATATGTGATGGCATGCGATGTGCAGAATTATAATACGCTCTCTATTTATCAGTCATACTCCCAGGACAGTTGATCATCTGATGGAAATTACTCATCTAACAAAGCATCTAGCCAAATGGACAATGTTCAAAGTATATTTTTACCTAGAAATATATATCAAAAAAAGTGACTACAACTTCATTCCAGGCTACTAATGAAGAAATGTAAAATAAATATAAAAATATAACATATAAAACACTCAATATACTGTTCAACATGAAGATTGTTGTCAAAATTTTAGTGAAACATGTCCAAAATTAAAGTGATGTACCAAATTTTATACATATTTTATATATATATATATATATATATATATATATATATATATATAATGTTATATAAATTATTTATTTCACACTAATTTTGGTTTTTGTGTA
This sequence comes from Elopichthys bambusa, assembly GCA_037101425.1. Taxonomy (NCBI): domain Eukaryota; kingdom Metazoa; phylum Chordata; class Actinopteri; order Cypriniformes; family Xenocyprididae; genus Elopichthys; species Elopichthys bambusa. The sequence goes on along the minus strand of CM074440.1, from coordinate 3,443,226 downwards.
AATGCATAAAAAACCCACAATTAAAAAAAATAAATTAAAAAATATACATCAAAAATATACTAAATATCTAATCATGTGTCACTAACAACCAGAAAATGTCCAAATAATTTATGTCTTCATGTTGAACAGTAAATTGACTGTTTTATCATATAAACTTTATGTGAATTGTTTTGCTTGATAAATATGATTGCTATTTTTCAAAAACATTTGTACATTTTAAGTGTGGTTTCAGTATTTAAATACAACTGTATGCCCTATTTATGATATTAAACCTCAAAATGAACTTCGAAAGTCAAACGCCCTTGTATGTCTTCAAAGTCAAGCCCTATTCAATATGCATTCAACATTGTGAAACATGTCGCTCTCAAACAGTTTGTCAATGTCAGTCAGGGAACATGCTAAGAATTAGAACTGGAACGTGATCATAATAATAATACAAAAACGGCATAATGCAACATTTGTTTTGTCCTGCGGGGTATACAGAACAAATTACCAGCAGTTCATTTACAGGAAGCTGCTTACGACTTACTTTGGAGTCCCCGTCAGCGGTGAGATTGAAGACTGGCATTGTGCCGGTAATGACGAGACCTAAACCCTGTAAAACAAAACAAAACAAATACAGCAACATCAAATGTTTGTTATTATCGCTGTGAACTAGAGGAAGGATCTCACAGTACACTGCACACATGAATAAAAGACTGCCGCATATAAACCGCTGTCCAACTCGTAGTAAAATTATATGGTCAATGACAAAGCAAACCAACTGTGGAGATTCAAATTCTGTGCATTCTGGTAAGAAAACAAAGAAGGAACAATATCACAGCCAGTGGCCACTACTAACAATGCAATCTGAAACAGTTTCTCAGTCTCAAATCAATGAATAACGGGATGTGTTTACAGGATTTAGTTCTTGCAGCGGGGTGCAGTAAACTCCTAACGTGCTAAACAAAACCAAACATAATTTCTTCGACAGTTTAGAAACAAAACTTATTTTTATATACTTATTTTTATAATACCTACAGATTCAGTCCATGATTCAGAATGATGATGCATGTGTTCTATTCAGATTGAGTCACTAAATGGTGATTCATTTAAAAGAATCACAATACTTGATAGATTGATTTGTGAATTAGACAGCCAATTGTGCAATAAAAATGTTTTTTTTTAATTTACTGTCAATATGCTATTTTACAGTGTTCAACAATCTCTATGATAAACTGATGATAAGTCCATGATGTTTCTCCATAACAAGCTATATTTCATCCAGAAATGTGTAACTCAGTGGTTCTCAAATGGTGAATCACCCCATCTGACTGTCTTTCTTCCTTAAAGAAATTAAGGTTTTTGAGGAAAACATTCCAGGATTTCTCTCCATATAGTGGACTTCACTGGGGTTCAACGTGTCAGTCAGGTCCAAATGTCAGTTTCAGTGCAGCTTCAAAGAGCTCTACACGATCCCAGATGAGAAATAAGAGTCTTATCTATTGAAACGATCTGTCATTTTCTAAAAAAAAAAAAAATTATATACTTTTTAACCACAAACAAGTGTCTTGCACTGCTCTGCGATGTGCCACGCATTAAGTGATCATGTTGGAAAGGTCACGCATGATGTAGGCGAAAGTACCGCAGTAGGGTGAAAAACTCATTCTCATTCACTCACATCATCTCATTTTCTCCTCCAACTTCAAAATCATCTAACATCGTTGTTTTACCTTTTTTTTGTAAAGGCCGTTTGACTTAGTCTTTGTATGTTCACTTTGTAGACCCTGGATCGGTACTTCCACCTACGGTACTGACCTTTCCAACATGATTACGTAATGTGTGGCGCATCACAGAGCAGTGCAAGACGAGCATTTGTGGTTAAAAAGTATATAATTTTTATTTTATTTCAGAAAATGGCAGATCGTTTCACTAGATAAGACCCTTATTCCTTGTCTGGGATCGTGTAGAGCTCTTTGAAGCTGCACTGAAACTGACATTTGGACCTTCAACCCGTTGGTAACTGTTGAAGTCCACTATATGGAGAAAAATCCTGGAATTTCTTCAGTCCTTTTCGACTGAAGAAAGAAAGACATAAACATCTTAGATGACATGGGGGTAAGTAAACTATCAGGAAATTTGAATTCTGAAGTAAACTAATGCTTTAATTGTTTGATTTAACTGCATTTTCTGTATAATAAACAAACACATAAATCAAGTGGTTTCAGGGTCTGTGCAGACTTATGAAACTATAAAATGCAATTTTGAGTTTGTTGATGATGATGATGATGATGGTAATCTTCCATACCAGAGCATCCTGGTAAACGTTGGTCCACTGCACTTGTTTCGCCCTTTGGCCTGCCAGCACCATTGGCCGTCCCAGTACATCCAAGTACTCCTGATAATGAAAAAATACAAAGAATTCAACACATATATCATAAGAACCGTATTCCAGCACAATTTTACAATAAACATTCCCAGAATCACCAATCAAAACCACACCTCCCTCTGCCATAAAGCAAACGACTCCGACTCGCCGCTCCATTACATAAAGCACGCTGTTAAAAGCGTCCGCCCGAGGGGCCAGTAAAGCCAGCTGCACAGAGGCACTTCCAGCCATAACAAATCATCATAAAGCAGCTATTAAAGCATATTACAGCTGTTAGGAAGCACATTCTCGCTCTGGAGAGGTAGGGTGGCCTGCGACAGGGTGACACTTGTTGGATCGCCATAAGCACACATTTATAAACGACATTTCTGACTTTATCACGACAATCTTTGGGAGGATAATCATTTAAAGAAGTGAACCTCCATAAAAACTGTCTGAACGAACAGGGTCATATTTGACCTCAAAGTCAAAATAAAATAAAATATGTATATATATATATATTTTTTTTTTTAATAAAGAAAATTAAGCTTATTTTTGGACAAAATCTCTACTGTTAAATAAACATAAATAAATAAATATGTCAAAACTATTCAAAATTGTTTTCAGAATTGAAATAAAGCTGAAATAAAATGAAATATAAATATTTGATAAAAAACGAAATACTGCCATGGCAACGAACTGAAATAAAAGAAGTTTAAGCTGAAATACTAGTTACTATAACTAGAACTGAAATAATATTACAATTTAAATTTAAATATTAAATTGAACTGAGCAAAACTTAAATGAACTATAGAAATGTCCATGTTTTATTCATTTTGATTATTTTATTTTGATTATTATTTATTATTTTATTAACATTTTTCAAATTTTCCCATGTTTTTTTCATTGTGTGACAGTGAGAACCTTTACACAAAACATTTTTTTTTTCCTGTTTATTTTGACGTTTCATGAGATTTGACTGAATATTTTACTACTCTTGGTCAATGCTGGACCAAGTAAACATATTTAATACATGTAATCTTTCAACTTCAACATCTTTACACAACTAATGGAGGGCCAGAAGCTCATGTGGGGAATATTTTGTCTGTGTGAAAGCCAGCGGCTTGTATAAGTGTGGCCTTTTAACGAAACTGCAGCATTAGGCCACTTTTATTTCTTGTTGGAACATGGAAGTGCTGAGAAGTGTAACCTATTCTATTATTAGCTCACTAAAACACCGTTTAACGTGCCGTGGGGACACATTTCAGCAGAGACCATGACAGGTGGACCTTTTCACATGGGAGAAAGGAGGAAGGTAAACAGCGGTTGGTCTGTAATGGCGGTCTCGACGGTACGAGAGGATAAAGAGCAGTGACACAGCAGGACACCGGCACAGATTAGCTTGTAGATTACTAGTCTGTCCATAAACGTTCATGAACTCAATGCAGCAGCTCAATTATTCATATTATTCTCATTATACTAGTCGCTTTCAGCAATGTGACACTTAATGTTACACAGGTAGAGAATATAGGTAAGGAAGCTCTTTCCATTTGAACAATTTCACAATCAACAGCTTTCCAATCAAATATATAAGTACTTATGCAATCAGCAATTGAGTGATTCAAATTAAGCATAAATATATAATATAATAATTCTATATTCACTACCATTCGAAAGTTTGGGGTCAATAGGATTTAAAAAAAAAAAAGAAATTAATACTTATACTCAGCAAAATTGATCAAAACAGACATTTATAATGTTTTAAAATATTTATATTTTAAATAAATTCTGTCCTTTTGAATTTGCTGTCTATTAAAGAATCCTGAAACAGAAAGTACCACAGTTTCCACAAAAATATGAAGCAGCACAACTGTTTTCAACATTGATAATAATCAGAAATGTTTCTTGAGCAGCAAATCAGCATATTAGAATGATTTCTGAAGGATCATGTGACACTGAAGACTGGAGTAATGATGCTGAAAAATTCAGCTTTGATCACAGGAATAAATTACATTTTAAAATATATTCAAATAGCAAAAATGCAGCCTTGGTGAGCAGAAGAGGCTTCTTTCAGAAACATAATTTTTTTACTGACCCCAACATTTTTAATGGTAGTGTAAAAAAAAAAAAAAAAAAAAATATATATATATATATATATATATATATATATATATATATATATATATATATATGTATATAATATGCAGATTGCAATGAATATATAGCACCATCCACATATTGTACTATATTTTACAAAACATACAATGTGAAACGGTATGCAATACAATAAACATTTCGAATAAAAGTATGTTACACTGTTGTCACATGACCTTTTTTTTGCACTTTTAATTTAATTTGTGTACAATTTGTCTCAACTTTCGGCTGTATTTCAAGCTGCAATGCATGCTGGGAACTTGCAAAACACTGTTCAATGTAAAATTGTTTGTTCAGATGATTCAGTTTGGAAAGTCTGAACAACATTTACTCGAGTATATTCTAAGTAAGGTCAATTAAACAACTTTTGTTAGCAACATTTAGAGTATTCTTCAGTACACACAAAATAATAAACTGACTCCTTCTCCTACTAAACAGTTTTCGTTCAAGCTACTTCATTACATTTGTTAGAAGAACCTTTTGCGAGGTGGATTTTTTTTTACAGTGTGTTTTTCCTGACAGAAATCCACCAGCATCCGTAAACATTTGCTGTGAAAGTGTGGTTATTTTTGGCACGGGACGTCCACGGCTCTCTGCAGTAACGGTATGTGACAGGGGAGGAGGGAGCGGGAAGTGCACAGGTGTGGCGGCCGCTGCTGTCGATATATACAGTTAGGCGCCCACACCTGTCTCACGCAGGCTATTAGAATAAGTGGCAGTTCTCTGAATAAAATTACACTCAGCCTAATGGAACAGCTGATGGTCTATTCAGGCGCCTGTGGGGAGGTTAGATGCAGACCGAGAGGAGAAAGAGGGAGGAGGGGATGGAGGAGACAGGAATGAATAAAGCAAAGTTGGATTGGAAAAAGAGGGGAACAGATAGTAAAAGGTGATAGAGAGGAGATAAAGAAGAAAGGCTGAGAAAGTGAAGAACACACCGAATAATCACAGAGAAGATGTGGGGAAATTGGACCGACTGCTTTCGGAGAAGAGCGATGTTATTGTGGCGGGTTTTGTGGGCCTCGGGAAAGATTTCTGGGGGATAATGAAAACTGTATGGAAGTGGATTAGAGAAATCACAGTCCCATTTGAATCTTATTGACGCTAAATATAGAAGTCTGTACCGCTTTATCCGTTCCTCCATCTTTATAGTTCTGCTCTCTAGCGTGACATATATATCTCTAAACTGGGATAACATCATTGTGCTTCAAAGCTCATGAAGCAGAATGAACTTACAGTGAACTGGATTCATGTACAGAGGCTTTATTAAAACGGATAGTAACGGCTCTAAAATCTGATTGGCTGCCACAGCAACTTTTGAAGTAGATATGTGCACAACTGAGAGAGCATATCAACTGAACTGGCAGAAAAATAATTTATTGTGATTATTAATTTTAATGCTTCAGTATTGTCTCTCGTGTTGCTGTTGTTTTATAAAAGCAATGAGCCACTCAAAGTCATGTGCGACAGAGATTCTTGGGGTCAGTAAGATTTTTAATGTTTTGAAAGTATCTTCTGCTCACCTGCTCACTACATTTATTTGACCAAAAATACAGTAAAAACAGTAATATTGTGGAATATTATTACAATTTCAAAATAACTGGTTCTTTGGATGATTGGTTCAAGGACTCTTTGATGAACAGAAAGTTCAAAAGAACAACATTTATTTGAAACAGAAATCTTTTGAAACATTATAAATGTGTTTAATGCATCCTACTGAATAGACATTGATTTCTTGTACATATATATGAAATAAGAAGCTGTAGAAATGACTAACCTGTGTGTTGATTCTTATGGCTCCAATGGAAGGGATCTCAAAATAGTAACCTGTTCAGACACAAACACAAACCAATAACAGCGTTGGTTAATGTTAAAATATTTGCTATGCTCCAAAACAAAATGACCTGACTAAATAGGCAAACTTTAGGTGTTTGAATATGCACTACCGACATGAATTCAGTTAAAAATAACCATCGAAATAATATTAAACTACCTTGTTTTGACAAGAATCAAAAGCAGTTTTAATATATTACTTTTTATAGCAATCCCGAAAATCACTGTGGCAAATTTAGTGCAATTATTTCAAGGCAATTGCTGATTATAAATGTAGATTATTCAGTACTTAAAGGAATTGACAGAGAAAAAGTTTGATCTAATTAAAAAATTATTTCATCAAATTTTTGTGCTTATGAATGTAATGAATTGTTCGCTAAGTAGCACACATTATATTTTAGCATTCAGACAGACTAACCAAGTGCTATGCAGAATGTGCTGTGTAGTGGTTTGTTTTGTGTGTGTGTGTGAGTGTCTCATTAAGTATTCACAGACAGTGCTTCAGAGGCTGATTATTGAGAGAGTGGACACACAGGCAGGGTCAAAACGGCCTGCTCACCACGTTATAGAGACGAGCATCTGAACAAAGAGCAGAACGTCTGAGGTGCAGTCCTCAAAATGTTTAGTGTCGACAAACGACTTTCACTTCAAACTTAACTTACAGCCATTTTCATATACATATTGGATGGATGAATAGATGGATGAATAGCTGGATAGATAGATTTTTGTGCTTTATTCAACAATATCTAGTGATTGGCGATTTCAAAACACTGCTTCATGAAGCTTCGAAGCTTTACAAATCTTTTGTTTCGAATCAGTTGTTCGGAGCGTGTATCAAACTGCCAAAGTCACGCCCCCCAGTGGTGAACCATTGAAATTTCGAAACACCAATGATGTAACGAAGCCTCGTTTACTGAAATCATGTGACTTTGGCAGTTTGAAATCACTAGATATTGTAGAATAAAGTCGTTATTTGTTTTTTTTGGTGCACAAAAAGTATTCTTTTCGCTTCATAACATTAAGGTTGAACCACTTTAGTCACATGAACTGTTTTAAATATGTCTTTAGTAGCTTTCTGGTCATTTGAAAGTGTTAATTATCTTGCTGGCAATAGAGGCCTCACTGAGCCATCGGATTTGATCAAAAATATCTTAATTTGTGTTCCGAAGATGAACGAAGGTCTTACGGGTGTGGAACGACATGAGGGTGAGTAATTAATGACTTTATTTTCCTTTTTGGGTGAACTAACCCTTTAAATCAAAAGAGATGCATGAATAAGCATTTATAAAACCCTCATTAATATAATTCTACATAACACAAATTCATTAACACAATATCTCAGAATCAATAAAATCTTAAAATAGCCATTCTTTAGGTTGGCAAAACAGGATGACTGATTTGTTACAAAATAATAGTTTTTCTCAACAGGTACTGTGTGTTTTTCTAATTATCTATAGAATGAAAACATAAATGTTTTTGAAATCATTCACCTGAACATGAAATCAGTTCAGCCTTTGCTCAGTGTGCCATTATTGCAGTAAAGGTCAGTGAACAATTTCAGTCTTGATAACTTCAGAACCAACATTTTGTGACTCATTTGACCTGAAACCACCATTAACAGAGGGTTTGGGTGTAGAGTTCAAATCACCATAGGCCATAAGTGGCTAAAAACTGCCTGTGGTTTTCCCTTTTCTCTAATCGAGTTGTTTCTAACAAAATATGCTTTTTTAAGTTATATTCAAAACTGATAAACTCAAAACTGAGGGACAAATCAAAATGATTTTTCTGTGGTAATTGCCATCATGTCACAAATGTTGGTTTAGATAAAGCTTAACTTGTCTTGAACCCGGAACGTCCCATTAAGAAGGTGACGGCCCCTATAATGACTGCAGATAAGGATGTCAAATCTAGTTCAGTTAATGAATCAGAAATTATTTAAAAGTCTTTAGAAGCGTATCAAAGTCAAGAGAATTAGAGTATAAAAACTAAAACAAAAAAAAAAAAATGTTCAGAAGATGTCTGAGGGTCAAACCAATCAGCACGGTAGAAAGAATCTAATCAAAGCAATGCGAGTCGCTGGGAATCAAAGAGACTCGGAACTGGCTCTGATTCAGCGGCGGCCATATGAGACTTTGTTTGTGTCAGCGGAGTGTGAACGAGCTCGCTGAGAGACAGCCGGTGGAGTGACAACACACGCTAAGCCGTGTCAAACAAACATGTCTCTCATTGTTGCCCGCAGTCTGATCCCTTGACTTGGTCATGATTACAAAACACTGAATCCATTTGTCTCTGCCGCACGGGCGAGATGTACAACAAAACAATAAGACGCAGACAATCCGATGCAATCCTAGTCTTAACAAGCTAGTCAAATTGCGCTCTGCATATGTTCGGAGGAGGAAACGTTGCTTATGCGTGCTACCGTTGCTTTTTTTTAAACAATCTAGCGACGCCTGCGAATGCTTTCAGTCAGATATGGTGTCGTACACGTATTCTACAGCAAAGGGAGAGACGCGAACGATGTCGTCTTTGTGAGGGTGTCAGGGGCGTTCCTCTGTTGCTTTGTGATATCGGCGAGTGAAATGAAAGCCTGCGGTGGAGATGGAGTCCGCTGAGAAAAGCGTCTTGCTTGCTGTGCCAGACTCCGTCCCCTCACTGCCAGTCATTACAGCTGAGAACATGGCCGCACAGAGGGCTAATCCTTAAGTGGAAGCGCTTTTGGCTGGAGACGCCGAGAAGTTGCGAACGTGGTTATCGCTGCAACGGCAGTTCCTCTTCGGCTAATTAATTAGAAGGAAGGGAGGGCAGCGGGGGTCTCTGAAGTATTCTGCCACCATTCGTTATTAACTAATCAGAGAGCTGGAGAGGGATTGATTGTTAAACAGAGCTGAGAGAGAGAGTGTTTGCGCTACAAGCCTAGACTGAACTTGTTAGGTCAGGCAGGTCCACATTACTTGAGCGCTGTGTTGACCAGGATTACATGTAAGCGCTCAGTGCTATTATACAATGGACATTTGTGGCTTTACAATCTGACTGGATGAGTCATTGTATACTATTAAACCTATTAAACCAAATTACAAATTGAGAGTAACTTAATCTTTACATTTTCTGAAGAAAATGTGAGTATTGCTTGTCGCCACAATGCTAGGGGGTTCTAGGTGGTTGCTAGGGTGTTGCTATGTGCTTGCTTAAGTGTTCTGAGCATATTTAGCATGTTGCTATGTGCTTGCTATGATGTTCTGTGCAATTTTAGAATATAGAATATTGCTATGAGCCTACTAGGGTGTTATGGGAGGTTGCTAGGGTATTGCTATATGTTTGCCAAGATGTTCTTAACATTTTAGCACATTGCTATGTGGTTGCTATGCAGATTTTGACATTTTCTGAAGAAAATGTGAGTGTTTCTTGTCGCCCCAATGTTAGGGTGTTCTGGGTGGTTTCTAAAGTGTTGCTGTACGTTTGATTAAGAGTTCTGCGCAATTTTAGCACATTGCTATGCGGCTCCTAGAGCATTCTGGGTGGTTGCTAGGGTTGTGCTATGCACTTGCTAAGGTGTGCTGAGCATTTTTAGCATCTTGCTATGTGCTGGCTATGATGTTCTGTGCACTTTTAGAATTTTGAATGTTGTTATGCAGCTACTAGGGTGTTATGGGAGGTTGCTAGGGTGTTGCTATGTGTTTGCCAAAGTGTTCCTAACATTTTGGCACATTGCTATGTGGTTGCTATGCAGATTTTTACATTTTCAGAAGAAAATGTGACTGTTTCAATGCTAGGGTGTTCTGGGTGGTTGCTAGGGTGTGCTACGTTGGTATGTGGTTGCTAGGGTGTTGCTATGTGCTTGCCAAGGAGTTCTGAACAGTTTTAGCAGTTGGCAGGGTGTTGCTATATGCTTACCAAAGCATTTTGTTTCTTTACCGTCTTAACATGTTGCTATGCGGCTGCTAGGGTGATGCTATGTGCTTGCCAAGGTGTTATTAACAATTTTAAGCATTAGTGTTGCCATGTATGTTCCAAATTGTTCTAAACATGACACGTCAAATGCCTAATAACAATCCTTAGCTAGAAAAGTACTAATGCAAGTGAACAGCTCAAAAGTTCAGATCTCATAACCAAATGTACATGCACAGGCTCTCTCCTCACCCTTGTTGGCACAGGCGATCCACTGCAGAGGAGTGACATCATAGTTGTGCTGTCCCACCGAGAATGTGAAAACTCTCACCTGTGGATGGAAGATGGTTTATTAGATCACATAATCTGTGTAGCAAATGGGTCTTAAAATACAGAGTAGCCCTCTAAAGCATTAAGACCCTCCAGTGACTTCATTTAACAGCATATGTATTGTTTTATCATTTCAAAATATTTAGAATGTCAGTTTTATATTGGAATCACATTAGATTTATGATGTCATGGCTTTGATGTTATCCCATTGGTCCAAAATCTCACATGCTATTTTCAATTTTAGGGAGAACAGAAAAACTACTTGTCACTGGATGGAAACACCAAAATGTTTTGGACTGAATCGCCTCGACTCACTGTTTTGTTTGGCCAGTTGTACTTCTCAAAGATGTCCTGAGCACGATCTTCGCCGCCGTCTGTGAACATCATTATCATTTTATTGCAGTTTGCTCTCGGAGCGCTGGTCTCCTGTGAGAAACAGAAACAGATTGAGCGTACGACCGACAGGAATGCGTAAGGTTCATTTCGTAAGGTCATCCACTGGACCTGCCTTTGCAAACAGATGCTTTTGGTTACATGTCACTTTCAAAAACCCTTGTGCTTTTACTCTACATCCTTGAAATGCATAATTTAATAATGATAAATATAATATTTGCACTGACATACTTGCACAGAAATCATTTCAGGCCTTAGAATGATGCATGCTTGAAACATCCACTACACAAATGACCTTGGATATAAAAGTGTCCCGTTTGGCAGAGTACCCGCACATGTGTCCGAGCACTTAACTGAGTGTGTGTGTGTGTGAGCAGGCACGTCTGTTCCTCTAATCATATGTCTGCTTTTGTGCCAGCTGCTGCGATAGTCCTATCTCTGATGAGTTAGCCAAAAGTCCCCTCTCACTATCCCGTCCAATCACAGCTGTCATTGACATTCGGCCTACGCCACATCACTCTGACAAGATTCTAATAAAGATAAATAATACTGTCGCAATTACAAATTTACAGCACTTTCTTCTCGGCCTATCAGGAGTCAGCAGGCAGAAATTAAAATGCCTTGGATGGTTGTGGTTCTGAGAACGACAGCAGAGGTGGTGAAAGAGAAAGTCAGAAAGAACGACTCTCTTCAGTCGGAAGAGAATACAGATTTGTCTGTGTGCATTCGGCGCATCTCATCAATCACACCATCACGATCTGTTAGAGCAGAAGTCACCCACAACAACAATGTATGTGATGAAGTATCAGCACACAGGCTTCTGCATGGCCATATTTATCATGAGTGAATCTAGAAGTCAGAGACCTCAATATGAACTCAAACGTTTCTGTCAATCAAGATCATTTTAAAGGCTTTGTACTCTTACTGAATGTCAAGTCAACTATTAACTAATTTGTGTCTGTTTTTATTGCTCCTGAAGAATTTTTAGGAAATAAATATGAGAAAAAGCTGACACTTAAATAAATATAACTGAGAACTCTGTTAAACCTCAGAAGCTTTGAAAAAGCAACATGTGAGCAATACAATTTTCCGCTGAGTTGGTAAGAGGATGTTTTGGCATTAACATCAAATTTAACTAAGCCAAATCCAGCTAAATCTAGCAAAAATTCTCTTTGGAGATATCCAAGCATCTCCCCATGGTAAAATAATTCATAACTAAAATGTGTTTGTCTCATTTATTTCCATTTCTAAGCCATATATATAAGCAGTATATACTGTATACACAGCATATATATATATATATATATATATATATATACACACACACACACACACAGTATCTCACAGAAGTGAGTACACCCCTCACATTTTTGTAAATATTTTATTATATCTTTTCATGTGACAACACTGAAGAAATTACACTTTGCTTCAATGTAAAGTAGTGAGTGTACAGCTTGTATAACAGTGTAAAAATCTGAAAAAGATCTGAAAAAAAGAATTGTTGCTCTACATAAAGATGGCGTAGGCTATAAGAAGATTGCCAAGACCCTGAAACTGAGCTGCAGCACGGTGGTCAAGACCATACAGCGGTTTAACAGGACAGGTTCCACTCAGAACAGGCCTCGCCATGGTCGACCAAAGAAGTTGAGTGCACGTGCTCAGCATCATATCCAGAGGTTGTGTTTGGGAAATAGACGTATGAGTGCTGCCAGCATTGCTGCAGAGGTTGAAGGGGTGAGAGGTCAGCCTGTCAGTGCTCAGACCATCAAATTGGTCTGCATGGCTGTCGTCCCAGAAGGAAGCCTCTTCTAAAGATGATGCACAAGAAAGCCCGCAAATAGTTTGCTAAGGACTAAGGACATAGATTACTGGACCCATGTCCTGTGGTCTGATGAGACCAAGATAAACTTGTTTGGTTCAGATGGTGTCAAGCGTGTGTGGCGGCAACCAGGTGAGGAGTACAAAGACAAGTGTATCTTGCCTACAGTCAAGCATGGTAGTGGGAGTGTCATGGTCTGGGGCTGCATGAGTGCTGCCGGCACTGGGGAGCTCCAGTTCATTGAGGGAACCATGAATGCCAGCATGTACTGTGACATACTGAAACAGAGCATGATCCCCTCCTTTCAGAGACTGGGCCGCAGGGCAGTATTCCAACATAATAACGACCCCAAACACACCTCCAAGATGACCACTGCCTTGCTAAAGAAGCTGAGGGTACCTAAACTCTATTGAGCATCTGTGGGGCATCCTCAAACGTAAGGTGGAGGAGTGCAAGGTCTCTAACATCCACCAGCTCTGTGATGTTGTCATGGAGGAGTGGAAGAGGAGTCCAGTGGCAACCTGTGAAGCTCTGGTGAACTCCATGCCCAAGAGGGTTAAGGCAGTGCTGGAAAATAATGGTGGCCACACAAAATATTGACACTTTGGCCCAATTTGGACATTTTCACTTAGGGGTGTACTCACTTTTGTGGCCAGCGGTTTAGACAAGTTATTTTGAGGGGACAGCAAATTTATATATATATATATATATATATATATATATATATATATACAGTCAAACCAAAAATTATATTTTTGATATATTTTTACTAGTGGGTGCAAGACACTATAGTTCATTTATGTAAGTGAGGATAGCGAAATAAAGTAAACTGTGACATATTATACCCAAAAATTATTCATACAGTGGACTACCAGTAAAATTGATAAAAATTTGGAACCAAAAATTATTCAGACACTTTGACCTGACCATGTTTTGCTTAAGTGTTATCTGACATAATAAAGATTAATTTTTCTGACACAGTTTAACTCTGAGTCATATTTTATTACCATTTTTTAAACTATAGTGAATAAACTGATAAACTGTATTAATGAATGAAATGTTCAAGGTGTCTGAATAAATTTTGGTTTGACTGTATATATATATATATATAATGTACATATTGCCACCTTGGAATTATAAGGTTCTATCTGAGATATTGAGCTTCATATAGCATTCCATATAGCAAAAATGATACGAGGAACATGAATATGACAGAGACCCTAAATGTATTCTAAATGTACAATATCAAAATCCTCTCAAATTTGTAAATGGGGATTTTCGGAACAGGTCAAATGCAGACAGAACCTTCTAATTCTAAAAAATCAGTTTCTATTTTGCTTTATATTACTTGAAGCAATAATTCAAACAGTTTACTTATAATTTGTTTTAAAACATAAAATAAGTGTTGTAAAAATGTGTCGACATGTATGAGAAACTTACATTTATGTATGAATTACATATCTGTTGAGCGCGTAAGAACAATGGCCAATCAGAGGTGTTTACAAATCCACTCAACAGTGCTCAAAGCGTCACATTTTTTAAATTTCAGTACCGACTTGGTACCGAGGTCGGTACTTTTGACAACACTAATAGCTATAGTATTATATTCTTATAATTAACTCTATTTAAAAACAGAATTCCGCAGTGTGTCTTCATGTACATAACTAGGTAAACATGAATGTGTGTGTCTTACGTTTAACAGCTGGTCAAAGGCAAACTGAAAGCCGGTCTTGTAGTCTGTCGTTCCCTTTGCTTGCATGTTCATCACAGCCTCTTTGAAGATCTTCTTGTTTCTTATGTTCGCTTGGACCAGCGTGGTGAAGCACGACACCACAGCGTACGCTTTCTCGTTGAACTGACAGACAGAGAGACAGACAGCAGCTGCTTTAGCGAGTCCATTAAAAGCTTCATTATTCATCTCCATTAGATCTCACAGCACCATCATTTCTGCTGTTAACACTCACTAATGGAGTCACTTACACCTGATTGATTTTTCTCGCTATTCATAATTTGCTTCCACTGCAGATGAATCAACTCGTATGAAACTTGAAATGTATTTAAAATCTATTTCACAACACTAATCATCTGGATGGTTTAATACTGCTGAAATCTGAACATTTTATAAGTGTTTTTTTTGACCAAGCAAAACACACCGTCATTATGAGTGGTTGACAAGCTGTTGCTATGTGTTCTGAGTGGTTACTAGGGGTTTTTTGTCAGTTTTATAGTCTGTCAAGTGGAACAATAAAAAAGAAATAGCACACTTCTCAACTGAAAACATAACTAACTAAAAAACTTCTTGTTTTCCAAGAAAAAGAACATACTTAAAACAAGATTACATTTTTTTTAAGACTCAAAACTCGAGACAATTTATAAGGAGACAATATATTGTCTGTTTTTTAACCTTATTGAAAAATAGTTTTATTTATTTTTAATATTTTTTTTATTTACTGTTTTATTTAATAATTATTGTTTTAAACTTATATCTCAATAAATGTTGCTAGATTCTTGCTTAAAACAAGAAAAAAATGGCCAAAAAAGTCTAAATATCTCACGCAATTTTGCTTCCCGAATAAACTGATCTTGTTTTAAGGCTGTTTAGGTATTTGTTCTGTAAAAAAAGACAAAAAATACTGATTAAGAAAATGCACAAATGGTGCAGGACAAGTTATGTGCTACAGTTGAACACTTACACTAGTACTACAGATTGTCAAATGCTGTGAAATTGTCACGCAACAAATAACATCATAACAGTATCAGTACAGCTTTACTTACTGAATGCACACACCTCAGCATAAAGCATTCATGTGTGTGTGTGTGTGTGTGTGAGGAAGCACAGCTGTGAAAATCTGAGGTACATCCGCCTGTCTTGATTACAAGGTTTTACAACGCAGGTGCAGAGGAAGAAAATGCCAATGCAAACAAAAATGAAATGAGAAATATCATCTTAAAACTGCCTATAGGAAAGAAAAATCCCTTAGAGATCTCTTTAACATCTCAATTACTCTTCCTTGATAGATATGGGATTAAAGGAAGAGCAAACTGAGACTACCAATGCCTGATTCATGAAAAAAAAAAAAAATTTGTATTTAGTCAAACTGATTCGGTTCTTGAGTTTAACTCACTGACTCAATGATCCCGCAGCTCACTGGAAGGAAGATTATCAGTGAACAATAGCTATGTTTCCATCCACTTATTTTTATGCACAATTTGGGATACTGGAACTGCTGGATGGAAACGCCAAGAAGTGCATAAATTCTGAAAATGTGCATAAACAAAAATGTTTCTATACTATAAGAAAACATGCGCATAAACTGCAATGGAAACACATTTACCGAATAAATTTAAAAAAATCATAAGACTTTGCGCGATGGGACGGCATAATTGGACCAACCAGCAGAAAAATCTTATTGCAAAGCATCTGAAATGCTGTTTTGGTCATTCACATGTCAATGTGGTTTGGTATAATTCCTCCCAGAACTGTCTTACATGACTATGTTCCCAAACAGCAGGATCCGCCTCTGAAAGCAAGATAAAATTGCATTTCGTCTGCACGCATCTGGCGCTAATAATTTATTTATTTTATATGAAAATTATTATATACAGTGGCTTCTCCTATGTTTCTTAGTGATATTAACCCCAGTTTATCAGAAAGTGACGATTTTGTTTGACTCACTGGATGGAAACGGTGCTTTATTCGCAAATGTTTTATGCAATATTGCAATTTTGTTAAATTCGCAACTTTGGATGGAAGCATAGCTAATGACTTACATTTCAGTTTTGGAAGCTTGAAAAGTTTCAGTTGCTATTGCAATTGCATGGTAAAGCGTGAACAGCACAGTCTGAATCTCTTTTTTTTGTGTGTGTTCCACAAAAGAACAAGGGTGTATAATGCTGACCGAATTATAATTATGCCTTTTTTCAAAGTCTTGATTTTGTTTTTGGGCTCTAGTAGATTAGGTTTTCATTTCATGCTTGAATGTTAAAAAAACACCTTATTTTTCACATATTTGATATTGTTGCAGCACCTCTCTTCCCAGTCTGTCAGTAACACTCTGTTTAGGTCCTGTCTCTATGAAGCTCCTCCTTCCAAAAAGCGCAGTGTGCTCTGATTGGTCGGCTGGACCAGCTGTGTTGTGATTGGTCAAGTGCTTTGAGCATGTTTCGAAAATATCACGTCCCTTACCATAACTGCAAGTTTTAACACACTACAAACTAACTCAACCAGGCCTCGCCCCTTTTTCTGCGTATGCCTTGGACGGGAATTATTTAAATGAGAAATATTGTGATGTGTTCGTTCCTGGAAGAAAACTCAAGACTATGATGGAGGTGTTTCAGGGAGTTCAGAATCAGTGTGCACTGATATAGAGAATAACTCCCTTTTATAAGTGACTTTGTGCTTTGTAACTTTGCAGGCCTCTTTCATGCTCAAACAGCAACATTACACACTAAAGAAAGTTGAACATGAAAAAAAGCACAATAGGACCCCTAAAAAAAGGCACTAGGGTCAATTTTGAGTTAATGCTCCTGCAAGCATCTGGAGGTAAATAGCAGTAAACACACACAGCGACCCTAATGTGGTTTTAGACTGCTTTTCTTCAGCAGGCTGTAGAATGAGCTGTGCTCCGGCTCAGATTATGATGCTCATTTTGCGCTCTCAGAGCCGGGATTAGGAAACACACACTAAGAGCCACGGATCAGCCGGATTACTGCCGTGGGCCTCCAAACCCCTAATGTTTCATTATGTGTGTGTGTCTGTGTATATGTACATTGCGTGGGTTGCGTTCGCGGACTGCTATTGTGGGCTCGCAATAAATTACCTCTCTGTAGATTAAATGTTTATGGGCAATCTGCATTAACATTTTCATACAGGTTCAAATTCATGGAGGATTCAGAGGATGAAATATTAATGCTGGTGTCTTCTCAAATGTATTTACTTTGAATAATAGCTTAAAAATGACTGCATATTCACACTAATGAAGCAACACACCATATAAAAACAACCTTACTTCAACTGTGTAGTGGATAAATAGAAAAATACTTTTTTTTTTTAAAAATATGTATATAAAATATATGAAATATGGACTATGAAATTATTTGTTATTATTTAAATATATATATTTTTTAATTAAAATATTATTTTTAATAATAACCTATGATAATAATAATAAAATAAAAATAATAATCATGTATATACAATGTATGACACGTGACCTATGCCATTTTTTTACAAAAAAGAAAACAAAAAAGACAGTGTGTGAACCTGTGCACCTACCCGAGCCACGTTTACGTAGTCGTCATCAGAAAGTGTGTCCAGCATCTCAATGACAGAGGTTTTCATTAGCTTCAGGGTCAGTCCACTGACACTGCCACTCCTACAAAAACACAGAAAACACACATTAAATACATCACATGCCCTCAACACATACAGTGAGATCTAAATGCAACTTCATTTCAGCATTTATTTAACAAAGGATTCATGTCTCAAAATGGCACAGCACAGAAACACGCGCCCAAAATTGCCGTTGCCAAGCAGAACCTGTTGCTAAGTGTCTCCCTCATCCACGTCTATCAAAAGTAAATTGTAGACGGCATGTTAAAAAGACAGTACGGAGACAGTCGATCTTCAAAAACAAAGTACATTTGAATTCTATGCTGCAAATTGGATTTATTAATAGCCTACAGCAGCTATTGAAAAAGCAATCACAGAGCATGAGTTCACGTGTAATTTGGCTTCCAAAGTTAGAAGGTTTAATAAAGCTGAGCACATTGGGAAAAAAAAAAAACCTGGTGACAGCACTATTGTCTCATGCTTCCAGTCGTCACAATGAGATTAGTCTAAGATTGTCAGAACCACTCAGTTCTGATTGGCATGAGATTACTTTGGCAAAGCGACAGCTGCGATTGGTGTATTTTTTAATCAGATATCGCTATCTATTTAAGGTTATGGACGATTGCCAGCGAGCGACAATTAACCTCCATTAAACAGTTTTTCTTGAGAGGTTTACTTAAGAATATTAATGATTTTTTTTTTTTTTTTGACAATTATGCACATAATGGCTGCATGATTGAGGCAATCACTTATTTGTTAAACTACACAGCAGTGTTACCAATGACTCTAAATGCGCTAAATAATTTCAACACTTAAGATCTGATAAATAAAACATTTCATAAGGAGTTCTTGATGATTCACAATGAGCAAGACGTGGCATTTAACAACAAAACGTTTTTTTCAATAATGCATTTCATTATACCTAAAACTACAATTTTATAAGCTACAAAAATGCAATAAATACCTTTCAACAAATGCATCTGTAAACACATCTGTTGATGCAAAATAGTTTTTAGATTATGCATTTTAGAGGTCAGATAAGATCAGAGTCGCAGGGCATTTTAAATTCTCCACCAGCAGTCGAGATATCGGCAACAGTAATGCCATTTTTCATTGCATACAACCTCTAAGTCATATTTCAGGGAACACGGCAGCATTTTGATATCGAGGCACGAGGTTAATAAGATGAAATAATATTCTCCTCAGACAACAGGTGGCAGTAGAGCACCACACTGCTGTTTGTGCCTAATAAACAACAGATTTATCAACAAAGATGACAGTGTGTGTTAATGAGGTGCATATGAGACAAACAGAGAGTGTGCTTGTGTGGTACGGTGTAGATGAGAGGCTACTTACACATCCACGATGATGACCATGTCCTTTGGAGAAGAGGCTCCCTGAATGTACCTGTTAAACAGACAAAAAAAGACTAGTCAGTCCTGATATTAACACTAAAATAAAACAAAAAGGCATGAGAGGCTGAGAGATTTTTACAACATGAAGTCTTACCAATGGTTTTACCATAGTTGCTATTATAAAATGGCAGTAGTTTACAGCAGCCAACCAACATAGCAAATTAGTATCTTAAACCTATAAAGCTACTGTATCACATTTGATACATTAAATTCTCAGGCCTCTAAATGATCAACATGATCTTGAAAACCTGTTGCACATGCCTTCTGTCATCTGATTGATAGTTCATAGGTATTTAGTAAGCAAAAAGGCCTTTTAGTATAATTGCAAAAAATGTCAGGTTGTGGTTCACATGTCTTTTTCAAATCTATTTATATATACGTGAAAATAACCTTTATAGTGTCAGTAATATTTCAAGGTGATCGTTTACTGGACTGAAGCAATTAAGGTTTAGGGGGAGAGTGGGGTAAGATGAGCCAGTGGGTAAGTTGACCCACCCGCCATATCTTGGCAGCCATACACTTTTATTGTCATGTGACCATATATTTTGGAACCACCCATCGTTTCTGCCAGACTGTGAAAAGGAGAAGCACATGGGAGGAGTGGAAGGCAACCATTTACTTTAAAATGTTTACTTTGATTCAGTCAGATGGTGCAACTTACCCCTAACCTGGGGTAAATTGAGCCACAGGAACACCTTTTTACAAGAAGCCTTATTTTTAGAACCAGTTGTCATAGATATATTCTGATCATTTAAAATGATAGGAAACATCCTGAAATTACACCTTCATTGTACTTCTGCCTCATTTTCACTTATCTTGAGGACCACATAAGTAAAAAAAAAAAAAGGCTCTCCACCTACTTGATTATCCATTATTTTTTTGATAAAGATCATGTTAAAACGTGAGTATCAAATATGATCATCAGGCTTTTGAGGAACGTATATTAGTGGGAGATGGAGTGACAACTGATATTTATATGCAGTTTATGTAATTATTCTGTTATACTGTCATAAAGATCACACTGATTTGCATTACAAGCTATCAGAATTTCCTCTCACTTTTTGATCTTATAAATAGCAGCATCTGTACCAAATTGCATTTCATTGCTCAGTTTGGGCCTCTGAATAAAACAGGTGTTTTTTTCTCCTCAAGTACACTGTAAAAAAAAATTGTTGGTTTAACTTAAAAAAGTAAGTTACCTGGTTGTTCATTGAAATCAAAAATTTGAGTTAATACAATGAAGGCGATTGGTTTAATCAACAGAAACTCAAAATATTATGTTATCTGAACCACATTAATTATTTGATACAGTTGATTTGAAAAAAAAAAAAATGTGATAAATCATGAAAATAATTTTTAACAGTGTATGAGCTTCATATTCTTATTATATTATACTATACTCAACAAAAACACACATGCAAACATTTTTTTTATTTTTTTATATTTTGTTATTAATTTAATATTTGGTTCAACACAGGGTTAATAATATAGGTGTGCGCAACTGCGCATACAGTTATTTCACATTTCACAACATCTTTTCTGCTTCACAAAAACCAAGTATAACATAACACAAGCCCTATTTTCAAGCCCACTATGCCCAATCAGGCTCCTTTGACTTGTCTTGAGTTTGTGCTAAACTAACCTAGAAGTTCGAGAAACACAGCGTCAGGTAAAAACGTCAAACCGGACCGCCGTTTATTCTTTGGCTGACTCATCGGCCCTCTGACAAACACATTATGCAGTTCGTCCGTCTCTCTGTGTCTTTGTGCAAGCGCTAGCAGATCGTGTGGTGAGGGGAGACGCTTTGTCTCGAGCCATTTTTAGCATGGTGCTCAATCTGAGCGCAGAAAGACAATGAGCGATGTGAGGCACTTTTGTGTCACCGACAACAAAATAAATAAATAAGCGGCCGAACGCAGCATCTGTCCACTGCTGATAGAGGCTGACATATAGAAAACACTAGTGAAGCCATTTTCACTTTTCCCCGTGCAATTAAAAACGCATTACACCTGACAATCAGACTGAGAGATTGATGGACACCGTAAAGCTGTTGTCTTTAGAAGACTCTGGAAAAACGCGTCTGCTTTTGCATGGTGAGGTGATTGGCTGTCATGCAGACAGGTAGTTAGCGCTTTGTGTTTGCAGGAGCAGACCGATCGTCAAGGGTCTCTTCTACAGCGGTAATCAGGCTGAAGAGGCGACGTGAGAAGTGGTGCCAGGTGCCCGCAGCTCGTTGAGGAAGGGTTTTGAAGCATGGCTAAGCCCTGGAAGAATGGAAAAGCCCTGGCGAGCGACAACACAACACACACAACGCTAACTAGAGCACACCGCTGCAAACCTGTACGATGAACTTTGACCCTCATTTTGGAGGCCAATCCCGTCTTAATGCCACTGGAGAGTGCTAGACGTGGAAAGAGGACTATTATAGTTGGCTGAAAGGACAAACACAGCTGAAAGACTGTTTAGAGCCAACACTAACAATGCTCAGACACGGGTACAAAGCTTTTGGCGGTAGAAGTGGATTAAATTAAATTAGTTTTTGATAACTGAAGATGCTACCCAAAGGTCAGAACTTCTCCATGAGCGCTGGCTATAAATAAAGAAGCACAGTGGTACTAGTTTTATCTGTTTAATTACAAAAGTCTTTCATTTGAATGAGTATAATGTGTGTGAGAGAGAAAGGAGATGACCTCTGTGCTTTGAAAATGTCACGTTGTGTACATCAGTGTGTGTACATCAAAGAGAGCAAAACCGTACACATATTTATGTCCATTTACTTCATTTTACTGACTAAAAGCGGTGATGCTACTATATTTTGCAACTTAAAAGGATAGTTTACTTCTGTCATCATTTACTCACTCTAATGTTGTTCCAAACCTGTATGTCTTTCTTTCTTCTAGAAGAATATATAGAGATATTTTGAAAAATGTCTCAGGGTTTTTGTCCATACAATGAAAGTCAATGGGGTCCAATGTTGTTTTGACCCCCTTGATTAAAATATCTTTTTTCGGCCAACCATCCCTTTAAATTTGGAGTGAGTAAGATTTTTTTAGAAAAAAGAGAGCCTCTTCTGCTGACCAAGGGTGCATTTATTTGATCAAACATTTTCTATTGTAATATATTTTAAAATAAAATTTATTCCTGTGATCAAAGCTGAATTTTCAGATTACAAAAGATTTCTATTTCAAATAAATGCTGTTCTTTTGAACTTTCTATTCATCAAAGCATCATTACTCCAGTCTTGAGTGTCACATGATCCTTCTGAAATCATTTTAATATGCTGATATTGCTCAAGAAACATTTCTGATTATTATCAATACTGAAAACAGCTGCTTCATATCTTTGTGGAAATCGTGATATATATATTTCTTGGATTTTTATAAATGTCACTGTCACTTTTGATCAATTTAAATACATCCTTGCTGAATAAAATTATTTTTATTTCTTTTAATGGTAGTGTATATAATATATAATATATAATATATATTTGACTCTACAAGTAAATAGTATACACTACTTTTATGACTCTTTTATGGAGCTTTTGCATATTTTTGAAGCTTAAAGCTTCAGTCATTCTTCATAGCAACTGAATATACAACAACAACCAGTATAATTCTTTAAAATCTCTTCTTTTGTGCTTCATGGAATAAAGTAAAACTGGTTTGGACCAACATGAGACTGTAGTTTGATTACTTAATTAAATTACAGGCATCTTATAGCTTGTCAAGCTATAGTTTCAAATTAGCATGCTAACAACAGTGCTCTCAAACAGCAAAGTACACACAATATGACATCAGACACTGCAAATTAATTTTTGCTCCAACCTGGCGAGAAATACAGGGGTACGCAAGATTTCTCAGTATTCAAAATTCATTTCCCAGCTCTGTTTGCTTTGATGCAATCAATCCACAGCGTGCTTGATTCAGTTTGTGCCATGTTTGCTCGTGTTCTTACTTCTAATAATGCCGCCCTGTCTTTCTGCTCAAACAAACACATGTTTCCATGAATACAGTTTCAGTAAACACAGGAGGCATAATTGGAGGCTGAGAGTAGCGCATTAGGAGCAATGATAAAACTCCAATAAAAAACATAACGAAATTTTTTGCAAGCCTAAATGATGCACATGCCTCATAAATACTGCACATGATGAAAAATCAATGGACTAAATGAAGGAAATGAGTTTTCTTAGGATTTAATGCATGGCCTGTTCCTGTTAGGTGTAATGTTCGGCATAAAAAACAAATAAAATTAAAGCTGCAAGCAGCGATGAAAGGGCCCTCGCATCTGGGCTCACCGCCACCCGTTGGCCTCAGGAAAACAGTGAACAGTGGGTGACATGCATGTAAGCAAATAAATACAGGAGAATTATGGGAAAGTCATTTCAAAGTGCCAGACTTCCTGCTGCCAACAGGTGGCGCTGTGAGCGTAACTCAATATTGCCATGTTGATGTCTCCAGGCCAGGACTATTATCGAACATGTGAAGTTTGGAGCAGATCGGACATCGTATGTCTGAGTTACAACAACTTCCTGTTTCGTGGCGTTAATTGCAAACATTAGCACTCAGCCAAGTGTTGCATGTTTTAACATGTTTCTAGTATGTTTGCTACTCAGTGGCATATCGAAATGTGTTTCAGGGAGTGAATAACAGTGTAAAGCATGCCATTTCCTGTTGCCAGCAGGTGGCTCTATGACTAACAGAATATTGGCAAATAGATGTCTTTAGGTCAGGACTCTTATCACACCTGTGAAGTTTGGGGCTGATTAGACACTGTATGCTTGAGTTACAACAACTTCCTATTTCATGACGATAATAGCATGCTTTAACAGTCAGCTAGGTGTTGCTAGCATGATTTAGAATGTTTCTAGCATGTTTAGTACTCAATTGCATATTTTAGTATGTTGCTAATAGTGCATCATATTGTTAAAAACTTCCTGTTGCCAGTAGGTGGCGCTATTACTATAACCGAATATTGTCATGTAGATGTGTTCAGGGCAGGACTCTTATCAAATGTATGAAGTCTGGGGTAGATTGGACATTGCATGCCTGAGTTACAGCAACTTCCTCTTTCACTGTATTAATAGCATGCTTTAGCACTTTTTGCTAACATTTTCTAGCATATTGCTAGCCTGTTTAGAACTCACTGGCACATTTTAATATGCTGTCAGGAGTCCATAACAGTGTTAAACATGTCACTTCCTGTTGCCAACAGGTGGCGCTATGACTATAACTGAATATGGGCATGGACATGTGTTCAGAACAGGACTTTTACTTTTAAGTGTGTGAAGTTTGGGACAGATCAGACATTATTTGCCTTAGTTACAGCAACTTCCTGTTTCATGGCAAAACATCAAAATTTGTCAGGCCGCCAGGGACACGCCCTTTTACGAAAACTCAAGATCTTCGCTATTTAGCGTCGCACAAGCCTTATGATTATACAAACCAAATTTGAAGATGATCGGATTAAAACTGTAGGAGGAGTTTGTTAAAGTACAAGGCCTGAAAATGGCAAAAACTGCACAAAAATCGCAAGTTCACAAAAAATTGAACAAAAAATTCAAAATAGCTGACTTCCTGTTGCGTTTAGGACTTAGCTCCAAGAGACTTTTTTGTAAGTAATGGGACGATACATGTATGTACCGAATTTCGTACATGTACTTCGAACGTAGCCCGAGGCGCACACCGTTGAAGTTTTATAGGTGGCGCTATCGAACCATTTTGCTCCACCCATTTCTGAAACCTACATCAAATGTCTATTTTCGCCAGTCCTGATGCGTGTGCAAAGTTTCATGAGTTTTCGAGCTTTCTTCAGGCCCTCAAAAATGCGACAATGTTTGGAAAAGAATAATAATAATAAACGTAGGAAATACAATAGCGTCCTCGCACTTTGGTGCTCAGGCCCTAAATATTAAGGCTAGGTACATTTTCTAAATATATATATATATATATATATATATATATATATATAACTGTCTACCTTTTTATCTAATATCTACTATATATGTAGCTCCACTGACTTAACTATTAATTGTTGCTTCTAAAAGTTGCTCTTCATTTGCATATTGTTGAAAAATCTAAACTTTTCTCTGCGTGTCGCTGGTAGCGTTGGAAATCGTAAGAAATTTTTTGGATCCAGTTCCACCTAACGATTCTGGTTCCATTAAAGTGATTAAACAACGAATAAAAAAATAGTGGTAAGGAATAGGGTTTGGTACCATTTACCAAACTAAATTTTAGCGATTCCGATTCTGCTTATCGATTCTGATTCTTATTGATTCCTAATTTCGGTTCCAATAAGGTAAAAAAAAAAAAAAAAAAAAAAACTAACTTGGATATCATTCACATTTAAGTCATTCAAGTCTTTTTGCAAAACATTTTATTGTAGCTGAATATCATGACCAAAAATCAATAGGCTAAAAACACTTACACAAGGAACAAAGTATTTTTTTTATCTCCACTATGCGACACTGATGCTCCCGATCTGTGCTCGACTCACTGTACCATCCATGGATTAGCCTGATGGATCCAGATGTGCAGTTTCTGCATGGATTCCACTCCGTAATTACCCCTCCACCGAGGCCCAGTGATGCCATTCCTTCCCAGTCATTACCCACACTCCCCAGCGCCCCGGCCAGGTGACATGCAGATGGGCCATCACAAACCAGATCCCCCAGTCGTCCAGCTTACCCACTAAACTCACACACTCAAGAAGGACCATGACCATCACGGCCACCCACAGCATCTGTTGCGGCACACGAAAAGAGGCTCACACACAAACATTGGAACACCTACTCAATCTTCACCATTTATATTTATTATACACTTTTAGAATAATTAAGCAATCTCAACTTTGAAATAACACAAAATGAATGAGGATTACATAGTGACAATAGTGACTCTAATATTTGTGCTTTTTCACTGTCTAGATTCCAGCTCTGCTCATTCATTAACCAACTTCATGAGGTGCATCATGTGATGCTTTTAAACAGGAAGGAATATGCATGATGAGCATAATGATGCTTCCCCTTCATTATCTGCTCTAACTTACCAGATCAAAAAATAAAATGGTAACACTTTACAATAAGGTCTCGTTTGTTAACATTAGCCAATGCATTAGTTAACATGAACTAACAACATATACAGCATATAATGTTAGTTCATGTTCATGTTAGTTCACAGTGCATTAATTCAATTCAATTCACATTTATTTGTATAGCGCTGTTCACGATACATATCGTTTCAAAGCAGCTTTACAGAGAATGCATGTCAACATTATAATTTAGAGAATGCAGTTAGCTAATAATGTAATAATTTAGGCAATTTAATTTACAATCACTGTTAGCAGTTTAACTGAAGGTAGAAGCAATGAGCTCCTGGAAATAATGAATTACATATGAACAATAATTAGGATAAACTGATGTTACTTTCGATTTGAATAATGTATTAGTAAATATTGAATTTAACATTAACTAAGATTAATAAATGCTGTAGAACTATTGTTCGTGTTAAGAACTAATGTTAACAAATAGTTCTTAATAACAAACCTTACTGTAAAGCGTTACCAATAAAATGTGTATTCATAGAAAATACATTTCTATTTCTATTTGTTTACAAAACTTTTAAGCAAGTGCTTTTACATTTTTAGGGTTTTAAAGAGATAAAATAAACTGTCAAGTGTGGTAGTATAAATGTAAACTGGGTCTAAAATGCAACACCTGTCAATGGCATGCGATTTGATACGTTTAGCAGATGCTTTTATTCAAAGTGACATTCAAATGAGGAACATCACAAACAATTTGTCTTAAGAGCCAACAATATTCGTAGTACGCAAAGCCATGTTAAAGTATAAACTAGTACACAAGCTAGAGCAGATGTGAAATGCAGAAAAGATGAGAGATTTAAAAAAATAAAAATAAAAATGCTCTTTTTAAATTTTAAATGTTATTTTAAAGTATTATAAGAGCGTATATGAATAAAAAAATAAGCAGGAGTTTAATTTGAGTTTTTATATTTTATTTTCCTCACTTTCTATCAATAGGTGCATTCTTTGGGCATTTAATCCACAACATTGGCATTCGTACCGCCACACTCTAGCAGTTAAGCTACAGGAATATATAAATACATTTTGTTGTTTCTCGTACATTATTTAGCTGCGTTTCCCTTCTTTCCAGCTGACACCATACATTAACCAGTCTTTCTGTGAAACGCCACACGGTGGTTTTGTTCCTCAGACATTTGTTGTTGTGGCTTAAAGGGATAGTTCACCCAAAAAGGAAAATCCATCATTTACTCACCCTCAAGTTGTTCCAAACCTGTATACATTTCTTTCTTCAGCTGAACAAAACAACTATGGAAGTAAATGAGGCCCATCAACTGTTTGGTTACCGACATTCTTCAAAATATCATCTTTTGTGTTCAGCTGAAGAAAGAAATTTATACAGGTTTGGAACAACTTGAGGGTGAGTAAATGATGGATTTTCATTTTTGGGTGAACTATCCTACGTCACTTGGGAGCTTAAAACAAAGAAAAAAATGCAGCGAGTGAAAATATCATTCTTCTATTGCAATTCATACCGATGTTTAGAATAGAATACTAGCATACTGTGCAGTATATACTGTATACTTTTTATTATTTTAGTATTTATTATTTTATTATTTAAATATTATTTTAAAATAGATTTAAATATATAAATATATTTAAAATATATATCTGAAACATTATATAGAATATTTTATTACTTTATATGTCAAATAACTTTTAATGTTTCAAATATATATATTAAATTCTCACATACTATTTTATTAAAAATATAACTAACAAGAGCCTTTAGAATTTTATATGATATATATTATATTTAATATTATTAGCTACTATATACTCTTTACTATTTTTAAAAAATATTATGTGAGAATATTTTTAAGACATTAAATGTAATATTTTATTTTATTATTTTTATATAAAATATTATTTTTTTTAAAATAGCAAGTAACATCCACTTATCATCTATAAATAAATATTAAATATTAATAGATATTAGCTATTAACATTGTGTTATTTTGCTATTTTGATCAAATTCTGATCAAATAATGTTGAAAAAAAAAACCCAAACAAAAACATTTCTAAGAGTTTGAAAAAAAAAACAAGCAGATCCAGGAAAATATATAGAATATATTTTTAAACTATATATTGAAAAATACTACACCCTAAAAAAATGATTGTACTGTAGAAATAGCACATGTAGCATGCTATTCCAACCATAGCCCAATTAAAAAAACAATCCCTTAAAAAGTTACAGGCCAAAGCCAAAATTGTTAATTCTGGACAGAATGGAAAAGACGTCACCGTAAGCGTATGACGCGTGACTTAACAATAAAGTCACAGGAAATAAAATGCATTCAGCAGGTTTCCTCAAACGATCACTATAACACTGTACACTTCAGCATCATCACGCACAGTAAACACGTTAACACAGCGACCCGTCTATAGAGAGACAATCTCGCCGTCTATATGAAAGCGTGGCCTCTTTTCGCAAAGGCTGGAGGGGCTGAAAAACCTCATCACAAAAATGTCCCATTTCCAAGCGATGACGGAAAACACATTTCCCGGGAAGGTGCTCGAAAAGTAAAAGCAAGGATTGACATTGTAATGTGCCTCGTGCCGCTTTGATTGTGTTGCATTCCCTCAATAGGAGAAAGACATTGGAATTCATGAGGTACTTTTATCACGGTGCAGCGTGGGTAAAAATCAATGCATTACCTCTGAAGGGAGGGAGCACTTTCTCTCTCTTTCTCTCGAGAACATTTATGCTCTCTGACCTTGTCTGTCTGTCTCTCCCTGTCTCACTCTCATATTCCTGTCTCTCACGGTCTCACATTAAAAATTAGTCAATTATAGGCGCTTATCTGGGCTGAAATTATACGGTTGACTTACACACGTGCAGCTGCCGATTTCCCACTGTCACAAACTGCAGGTGTGATGCAGCTCCTAATGGGGTTTATTGAAGTGTATTGACTTCACTTCCTTTTAAATGTGTGTGTACAGGCATGTGTCTTGCGCACATGAGTGTGTGTTAAAGGATTTATGTGTGTGTGTGTGTGTGCGCTGACAGGATTATTATTTTATGGGCCGCTGCTCTCTCGGCTCTCCTCTGGATGTGTTCTTCAATAGATTGAATTAAGATTAAAACACTGAGGCCTGTGAAGCAGGTGAGCTGTGGAAAAGAGATGTTGTCGTGTGTTTATTCCGCTTTTTATTTGGTTGATTATTCAATAATTTGATGCAGAGATCAGTAGATCTGTATGGATGGATGACCAGTCAGTTGGTCCTTTTAAGCTTTTATAAAGATAAAACTAGTGGGGAAACTTAAAAAAATCTTGAGTCCAAACCTCTTAAAATGAAATATTTTACAGATTTTCATTTGAATTCTGTGTCTTCTTAATGCTTTATCTTACTTACAAGTGGTACACTAACAAAAAAGTACTAAATATGGACATGTACCATGGTAATTTTGCAGTATTCAAGTACCCCGCAATACCATGTAAAAAGTACTGCGGCAGTACTATAGTACTTTATATAGTACAGATACTGTGGTACTTTGAAAAATACCATGGTACTGAAAACTGATGTAACACGGCATTTACATGGGACATGTCTTAAATATTTTTTGGTAGTAATAATATGGCACTTCCATGGTACTATACCAGGGTAATGAAATTGATGTACCATGGTTGTATCATCATACATGTCTGAAAAGCCACAGTAATACTATGGTAATTTTCCCCTTACAAAAAAAAAAAAAAAAAAAAAACAGTACAAAAAGTACTGTGGCGGCATCATGGTACAATGATGGTATCAGATTGGAATACTAGGGTACTTTGAAATGGTGCTGAAATTTATGTACAATGATATATTTTTTAATGTAAGTACTAAAATACCATGGTATTTATTAGATTAGATTCATTACCAAAATAGTACTTTTTGCTGGTAATACCATGAAAATTTACCATGGTAATGAAATTCACGGTCTATTGTACGTCCAAGAATCATGACACTTACAAGAAAGGATTGTGGCAGTACCATGGTACCTTTTTTTATAATCAGTTGGTAATACTATGGTACATTAAAATCTGTGATGGGACTGAAATTTATGTATCATGGTATTTACAAAAATTTCGGACATGTAACATTTTAGTACCATGGTAGCACCATGCTGAACTATGTAAATATCCTAGATACATGAATATTAATACCATGATATATTTCAAAGTACCATCTGATGCCATCACTGTACAATGGTACATCCACAGTACATTTTAGATACCATGGTACAGTGACAGTATCAGATCCCTCCTTCGGTGTTTGGATTTCTCACCGATCAGGTTAATACGACAGTAATTATTAAGGTTAAGTTCATTTGCACTGAAACAGACTCACAGTTTTACCGTCAGTGTTTAATTCTGAGAAAGAGCAGAAACAGGACTGACAGGACTCCATCTTGTTTTGGCGGCTGTTCATGGCGTTTGAGCAGCTGCCATAATATTTACTTAGGAGCCAGATTGACTTTTCTCAGAAATCAATATGTGCTTTGGCTGTGCTGAATATCTGCTACGCTGGGCTGAACCTGCATGGTAATGGCTTCTCTGTAACGCTCCGATAACAAAACATACACCTCTCTCTGTTTCTCCTTCAAACTCTCCCAATCAATCCTCGTGTCTTTAGCTGTCGCTCACGCTCTCTCCTCTAAATCATCGCCCTCTCCGTTGCTCTACATGCCGTCCTTCGCTAACGTGTGTGGACATACGTTATAATAAAGGCATGTTAATAATTCATGTCAGAGCAATTGGAGACAATTAAGTGTGTTGACTGGGCCATTCATTTTTAAGTCAGAGTCAGAGTCGATGTAGAGAGTGTCAGAGTGCCGATCAGCCACACCAAAGAGATTTCACAGAGACGCTTTCTGCTAGACATCAATGAGATTAAAATGGAGAATAAACACAGACTTTCGATTAAGTGCCCTGAATGTTTCTCAATAATATCACAGATCTCAACAATGTCTCAAACTGTGAAAATCAAAAGTCAGTTATCTCCATATGAATACTGAGAAATATTTCTAATTAAATTCTTCATAGATCAAATGATCATAGATCAAATTCATTCAGCATGTTTTATGGATGTTTTATGTTTACAAATGTTATCATGGAAAATTAATGATTATTATGAACAGTTCAAATAAATATATTAAACATTAAAAATGTCCTTATGCACTATAAAAGTATATGCTATATACAACAAAGTATAATGCAACTTAAAATCAATTATATATTTATAATTAAAACAAATTGACATCCTTCAGCTTCAAGAAAAAGTCCTTGACATGTAAACCAGGAGTGTTTCATATCATAGCTAGTACTATATTGGCTGCGTCTGAAAGCTGATAAATGCTGTCTCCGCAGGCAGGATACTGAGGGAGGAAGGCAAAAAGGCACGTCCAAATTCAATGATCATGCCACATCCTGTCTACTGAGATACCTTCATCTGATTGATCTTTGAAGGCAGCATAGATAAATAAATATGGTATCTGAAAGCTGAGGTTGGTGGTCAGGTTGTGTGTTAAAGGCCAAATGAAATGTATCCCATAATTTACTCGCCCTCAAGCCATCCTAGGCGTATATGACTTTCTTCTTTCAGACGAACACAATCTGAGATATATATCCTGGCTCTTTCAAGTTTTATAATGGGAGTGAATAGTAACTGAGATTTTGAAGCCAAAAAAGCACATCCATCCATCATAAAAGTAATGCATTACTCCAGGGGGTTAATAAAGGCCTTCTGAAGCGAAGCAATGGGTTTTTGTATGAAAAATATTCATATTTATAACTTTATAAACTGTAATCACTAGCTTCCGGCAATGGCCGTCAGCGTGTTCATGAGAGAGTCAAGTTCCAGAGTGACCTGTGACCTCTGACCTGATGTATGACGTATCTCCTCTTCTCTTATATCGAAATCCTCTGACATTTTTCTTTAAAACTTCTAATTTTAGACTTCTAATTCATGACCGGTGTTTTGTTTTGCTCTATCCTCTGCGCTTATGCGTTCGTCAGTTCTCATCTGAGCTTTCGCTATGCCTATGTCATACATCCTATGTCTTACTTCGGGTCAGAGGTCACTCTCTTGTGAACGCATGGACGGCCGTTACCGGAAGCTAGTGATTACAGTTTAATAAGTTTTAAATAATGGATATTTTTCTTACAAAAACCCATCGCTTCACTTCAGAAGGCCTTTATTAACCGTGTGGAGGATGGATGGATGTGCTTTTTTGGGCTTCAATTACTATTTACTCCCATTATAAAGCTTGGAAGAGCCAGGATATTTTTTAAATATTACTCCGATCGTGTTTGTCTGAGAGAAGAAAGTCATAAACACCCAGGATGGCTTGAGGGTGAGTAAATCATGGGATAATTCTCATTTTTGGGTGAACTATCCCTTTAAGTGCCCTTTAAAAAAGAAAATAACCTTTTTTAGAAAAGATCTCAACTGTAAAACTCAGAAGACAGTGATCTCCATATGAATATGCCTCAGAAGTCTGTCTGAAATCAGTTTTGTGAGGTATATTTGTGCACAACTGCTGCCTGCAAAGTCATTGCCTGATAGGGCAGCAGGGCAACAAGTCAGCTGTCGAATGCAGCTCTTGTGTTTAGCATGGCCGCAATAGCATTCAGTACCAGAACTATCTGTTTTATAATAGCACGGTATATTAAAAGTTTCCTCCGGGTTGCTTCCAAACTCCTGCACTGGCTTCTTTGAGACATTAGCTGAGCTAAGCAGCAGGCTGTTGTTTGAGTGGTCAAGCCATGCAAAGAGTGTAATACACAATGACAGCATGTTGGCCCATAATCTTGCAAACTTGACCTGACACATCCTGACTCCCCCTGCTGCCATGGCTCTGCCAATCAGCAGAGCGGGATGCAGGTTGCCAAGCAACAGTCTCAAAAACAGCCCTGGCAGTGTGTGCGGGGGGTTAAAGAGCAGTGGGCAGACGGCGGGCGGACGGCTAGTGTGACACATGCTTAGATGTGCAAACGTACAACGATGGAACAAATTCAAGTCAAACTCTGTAACACCTGAAGGAAGTTATTCAACATTCACATTTATCACATTCATTTTCCTCACCTAGCCCAATTTATTTTGAGTGAATCACCTGAGCACTAAATGTCATATGACTAATCACCATGGAGCCACAGGAAATTACATCATGACAACAATGATTGGCTGATGGCTGCAAAAAAATATATACATACATAAAATCAAAAGGTTAAAAATAATATTTAAAAAAAATAATATGAGTAGATGTAAAACATCTATACTAAAATAATATACAAAGACACCAGTGTTCAATAAATAATAAAACTATTATTAAAACAATATTTAATAATACTATATATATATATATATATATATATATATATATATATATTTATACATACATATACACACACACACACCCATACATTCAATAAAGGTATATATATCTATACACAAACATGCAAACCAATGTTCAATAAATAATAAAATCATATTTATAGATACGGTTAAAAATATAAGCTTAAAAATAATATTTAATAATATTTAAAAAAACAATGAGTACATGTAAAACATATATACTATAATAAAATGTGCAACAGCAGCATTATAAAAAGACTAATGCCTGTAGATCACAAATTTAAAATATTTAATATTTGTAATAAAATATATATATTACATATTACTATTACTATATTACTAATATTATATATTATTATTTTACAGCTTCAAAATGTGTTTCATCCCATCAGAGTTGACAGCTTGTTAGTTTTACTGTGCTAAGAATTATGTTAAGTTAAGTTTATTTATTAATAATGTTTATGCATAACTTATGGAAGCTTGTTTCCACCACTGAATAAAAAAATTAAAAAGGTAATAACTTTTTATCTCACAATTCTGACTTTTTTCTCAGAAGTGCATGAAGTGCACTCGCAATTGCAAATTATAAAGTCAGAATTGCGTGATATAAAGTCGCAATTACGAGTTATAAAGTCATAATTGTGAGTTATAAGGTCAGAATTGTGAATTATAAAGGCAGAATTGTGAGTTATAAAGTCCGAATTGTGAATTATTAAGTCAGAATTGTGAGTTATAAAGTCGTAAATATGAGAAAAAAAGTCAGTTTATAAAGTCGCAATTACCTTTTTTATTTAGTGTTGGAAACAACCTGATCTTTTGGATTGTGTTCAAGTTTGAAATAAAATGAGGGAAAAAAAATTATATAAAATGGTTTCATCTGTAAATGTAAACTGTAAATGTCCACCATGATCACCTAATATATGAATATTTTTTATGTTTATACTGTGCTATATACTGTAATCATGACATTAAATACTCATTAAGGGTGTCCAAGACAAATGCATAGGTTGAATCTGTTGACGAGATTGGTCATACCTCCCACCCCTATCTCACATCGCACAAACACACATACTGTAGATGTGCACGAATAAAAAAAAGAAGCAGCATGTGGAGCAGAGTGCCTGCTGATAGCGCACTCCACACCAATTCATCATCCCTGCGCTTATAGAGATGTTATGTTTTTGTACAGCACCACTAGCCTACACACTCGCAAAAGCATTAAAAGCAACTCATTAAGTCTGCAGAGCATGTTGCATCACACAAAAACAATGTACAGCTCGCTCCGGCTCATCAGCAACATTAGCGCTTTGTCAGCCAAACAAGCTAACTAGCTTCCTGCGCGTGTTGTTCGTCTTTAGGTTAAAAGCTTCTTACAGGTATATTGGGGATTGGAATTTTTTTTTTTTTGCAATGGAGACACTCTCCCTGAGTGTGAACTTAATTACTCTGTCAAAGAAGAGGCTCATTAGCGCCTCGCTAAACTCTGGGAAACACGGCGGCACGCTCATCCAGCCATGCACCCGGCTAACACGCAAGCACCTGATAACAAGTTGTTTTCGATTTAAACACCTTGCTTTTTCCTCTAAACTGCTTTTTCTTTCTTCATTAAGTAGACAGAGATGTATTTCTGTGGGTGATTGTCTTGCTGTAGGGGTGATGTGGCGTAGCGGCTAAAGTTGCTCTTTTACGCCCTCGATCAGGACACCTAACCCCAGGCTAATCCTGAGGGGATTGTTCCTATAACAAGTGTACTGCAAGTCTCTTTGGATGAAAGCGTCTGCTACATGCACTACCTACTAAGTTCTTTGGCCCAGGCTAATGCACTGTTGCTATGTTCGCTTACTGATACTACACACTAAAAATATGTACTTTGCTGTTGATGAGAAAGTTGATACTTTTGAGTGTGCAGCAAAATTTCACACTTTTTGTGTGACATACTACCACATCATTAAATTGCATCTGGAGATCAGAGAGTCTCTGAATAATGTTTACGTTAGCATGTAAGTGCTAGTCCCTATAGCAATGCAGCCACAGCCAACTAGAACACAAAACCTGGGAATATATATTGGAATTAGTTAGTGTTATTACTTGAAAATAAGAATCAAGGTAAATCAAGGAATGAATGAATACTACATTATTGTCAACTAAAATATATAACTTCTGAATAAAATTGGATAAAATAACGAGGATAAATAAATGCATAAGTAAATAAATAAAAACCTTATGCTAAATAAAATAAATAAATAAAATAACTTCAGCTAAATAAATACACAAGTAACTAAATAACTTATGCTGAATAAAATTAATTAAATAAAATGACATCAGCTAAATTAACAAGTAAATAAATAAATAAATAATCATTTTAACTTTGGCTAAATAATTGCATAAATAAAAAAAAATACAAATAATGAAATAAATACAATAACTCCAACTAAATGAAAAAATAAAATAAATAAAATAATTAAGTTAAATAAATACACAAATAAATAACTTATGCTGAATAAAATAAATAAATATAATTACAACAGCTAAATAAATAAGTAAATAAATAATCATTTTAACTTAAGCCTAATAAATGCATAAATAAATAATTAAAATAACTGCAGCTAAATACATAAATAGTCACTTCAGCTAAATAAAAGTAATGAAATAAATACAATAACTTCAACTAAATAAAAATAAAATAAATAAAATAACTTCAGCTAAATAAGTAAATAAATAAATATTTATTTTAACTTTAGCTTAATAAATGTATTAGGAAGTAAATAAATAAAAATAAAAATGCATAAATAAAATAAAACAATTCTGCTAAATAAAAATAATGAAATAAATGCAATAAATTATACTGAATAAAAATAAAATAAATAAAATAATTTCAGCTAAAAAAAAAAAAAATGAATGTTGCAAATATTTTATTGATCTGCTCTTCACAGATTTTTAATCCTCATTTTGACACTGGGCTTGTATAAACATACCAAAAAACTGTTTCTCTACCATAACAGTAATTGACCTGAAAGAGAAAACTGACCATAGAAGACAGTTTATGCTAATGCTTGCTATATAGCACCCCTTGTGTTAACATTGAGAATGCAGCGCAAATCATAATATAAAGTCTTCCCTATAGATCTGCAGAGAGCACATGGGGACAAGACTGACCCTTACTGACCTACCGGTTAAGGTGGCACTGTATACTGCAGCAGTCCGACTTAATCTGAACTTCACAAGCTTGCTTGCTCTTCACAGCGAAGGCCACCGGGGAGCCGGTGAAAACAACAAGATCAAAGCCAGACTAAATGGAGTCTTTCCTCCGCTGGCTGAGTGTGAAGGCGACGGTACTCACCACGGGCGTCTCCTCACATCATACAGGTCAATCTTGTTGGGTGCTCTCCACTTTGTGGCTAGAGAGAAAATAGGACACACTCAGAGTTTGACTGGACAAATGGATGTACTTCGGTTTATAGCAGGGTTTCCTACAGAAGAACTGTACCTGGGTAGTATCTGGTGACACCAGTGGCACTGCCAAACACCTGCCAGCGCAGCGAAGGATCCTCACGACTGTTTTCAATGAAGACCCTCTCCAGAGACTGAGTCCAGTTCAGCTCGTTCAGGATAGTGGGTGCTGCAGGTGACACAAAAATCACAGACTTAAAAAACATTATTCCATTTACCACTACCGTTCAAAAGACTGGAGTCAAGACATTTTTTTAAAATTAAAAAATAGTACTTTTTTTCCCAACAAGGATGCATTAAATTGATCTGTGACAGTAAAGACATCTATAATGTTTCAAATAAATGCTGTTTCTTTCTAACTATTCATCGAAGAATCCTGAAAAAAATGCGTCACTGTTTCTACAAAAATATGAAGCAGCACAACCATTTTCAATAATGATAATAATATTTCTTGAGCAGCAAATTAGGATGATTTCTGAAGGATCATTTGACATTTAACACTGAAAAGTAATGATGCTGAAAATTCAGCTTTGATCACAGGAATAAATTACATTATATAAAAATCCTGGAATGTTTTCCTCAAGAACCTTAATTTCTTTTTGACATAAACATCTTGGATGACATGGGGGTGAGTAAATTATCAGGAAATTTGAATTCTGAAGTCAACTAATCCCTCAACACTGGTAAATGTGAAATAAGACAATCCATAGAGGTGATCTGTTGAAGAACATGCTGACCAAATGGGAATTTGGCCTTTTAAACTGTTGAAAAACAAACACTCAAAAAAATGAGAGGCAGATATTTCTGATAA
Organism: Elopichthys bambusa; assembly: GCA_037101425.1. NCBI lineage: Eukaryota > Metazoa > Chordata > Actinopteri > Cypriniformes > Xenocyprididae > Elopichthys > Elopichthys bambusa. The sequence goes on along the minus strand of CM074440.1, from coordinate 3,405,018 downwards.
CAGAGACACATGTGCCAGACCTCTGTAATTATATGGAAATATTCAGAGAAACTTCTGACTGTTGCAAACGGTCGGACACCATCTATCCCTGCGGTGTCCGAGGAGACGTTCAGACATCACGCCTGACCTTGGATAAGGTTATCACTGTATGAGGAGGGAGAAACAGCTTGCTACTGATCCACACACACTCTCAAAGGGCATCCAGGAAAAATTTTACAATCAGAGATGTTCTAGAAGATCTTTTTATTATCTGGTTCTGTAGCAAACCAAGTACTGGTGCTTTAAAGAACCAAAAATGCAGTGTAATATCAAGAAGTTTATTAAAATCACTTGCGTATTTAGCACAACCCAAGACAAAATGACAAACCTTGACTTGATGCTATTGCTAGGTGGTATTTATACATTTTACGGGTGGCTAGAGGGCATATTATTGGACATAATTTGTATATACTATATATCATGTCAAAAGAGATCATTTGTGGTCCAATTTAGTCCCTGAAGCGAAGCGATGCATCAGAAGGCCTTTATTAACCCCCCCGGAGACATGTGGAGTACACGTTTATGATGGATGGATGTGGATGAGGCACTTTCTTCAGCTTTAAACTCATTGGTATCGCTCACTGCCATTATAAAGCTCTGTTGCTTCAGGATATTTATTAATATATCTCCAATTGTGTTCATCTGAAAGAAGAAAGTCATATACAACTAGGATGGCTTGAGGGTGAGTAAAGCTTGGGGTAATTTTCATTTTAAAGTGAACTAATCCTTTAAATCTAACAGAAATTAGCTAAAAGCCACAACAAACGCTTTTTTTTTTTATTTCAGAGGTCTTCGTGCTTGGTCATAAAGCTAAGAAATCCATCATGAGCTTAGAAAATGTCCTTTATAAATGTGTCCAAAACCAAAGCCAGCAGCCTTACTGACTTGCTAACTACTGAATGATGTAACATAAAACAGATATAAAATACAGATACACTTCATATATATACGACTGGATGATGGAATCTCAGTTGACAGGATGTTCTGCACACACTGGATTCAGTCGTGTCTTATACCTTCCCACCTCTGGAAGGTTTCGGACACAGGTGTACAGTAGTTGCGCTAGCTTTATGTAACTGACAGCTCTCTGCAAGCGTACTCCATTTTGGTCCCGTGCAGTTTGTCTCAAGTGCAAGTGAAACTTTTGCAACGTGTCTCACTCTCGCAACCGTCTGTCTCTACCTGCGCTGCGGTTGCTCCACGTGTCTGTCTTCTCCGCTCAACTCTCTGTTATCCTCCTCTGTCTCTGTTTGTTATGCTCAGCGTGTCAGTAATGTCTCTCCATCTTTTGTGGTCTCTCCGTCACCAGAGTTCAATCCACAGCTACCCACCTACATGACACACAGCGCAAACACTGACCTGACACTGCAAGTAAATGTCTTCCTCCATCCATTTCTGCATCTTCTCTTTTCTTTCACATCCTTCTTTCTAAACCAGTACGTCTCCTAGTCACTTCCTTACACAAGCATGTTTATATCTATCACTAATTCTCACAGAAATGACTACTAAATTTCACAAATAATTTCAAAGAAATGGCAAGTAACAAATTGTATGTCAACTTTCTGTACGTTTGACAAATTGTGCAGTAAAAACAGTAACATTGTAAAATATTATTACAATTTAAAGTAACTACTTTCTATTGTAATATATTTTAAAATGTAATTTATTCCTGTGATCAAAACTGAATTTTCAGCATCATTACTCCAGTCTTCAGTGTCACATGATCCTTCAGAAATCATTCTGCTGAGGGATCATGTGATTGAAATCAATATGCTGATTTGCTGCTCAAGAAACATTTCTGAGTACAATCAGTGTTGAAAACTACATTTATTTGAAAGAAATCTTTTGTATTGTACTAAACGTTACCAATGACACCAGTTTAAGACAGACAGTTGAAGGCACACGGATTATGTATTACTGTGAGATTATAAAATGTTTAACAGTTCTGCCATAGATAAAGTTGTGTTTTTTCCTCTTCCATGTAAGTGTTTGATGTTTAAGTGTGTGTATGAGTCTTTGAGTCAAGGATACAACGACAGACATCCGTGCACACTGTTTACACCATTATCAGACACACACAGGGGGGTATGCAGATTCAACCACACCGGAGTGGACAGCAGCTGGGACACACACACATACTCACAGAGACACACACACAAACACACACAGAGCTGTGGCAGGTCGTCTAAGCAGAATTACGAGGGCTGGGTAGATAAGGAAACAGACGCAAAACAAAGGCCTCGGTTGATTTATTTTCCGAGGACACGACGCAAACCGGACAAATGATAAAAAGAAAAATATCCTCCGGGGGAGAATTTGTGGGTGGCGGGGTGGGACTATGTGGGGCTCATCCTTCAAAATAAGTGTGTGTGTGTGTGTGTGATTCCTTTAAAAACTATCAAGCACAATCCCTCGGACACTTTTAAGAGCACCGGTTGTGCTAACCACTCGGAAAGCGAGACATGAGGAGCAGCCCAGGTTATGAGGCCGATTTATGGGGTGTGCTGTGAGCCACAAATCCTTCATACTGAATCCCGTCATGCTTATTACTCAGCAAAACAGCTATACAGGACTCCATGTGCTGGATGAGCACGGCTGGGGCAATGATGGATGTTTATATAGGCATTTTTATCATATGCAAATCTGTGTTTACAAAAATCCATGTCAGAACAATTACACATTTAAATAAATAAATACATCTTAATATAAAATGGATCATTCTGGTTATAATTTCTAATTGGATCAGAGTTCACTTTCATTACTGATTCAGTCAAATTGAATGAGTCATTCAGACTGATTTGTGAACCTGTTTGATTGACTCACTGAAAAGATCTGATTCAAAAGTCTGTCGAGTCAAGATTTAGTCTATACTAGCACTAATAGAGCTGAGAAAAATTATATTCACTGTGCAAATTCATTCAATTTATAAAAAAAAAATCATGGAAATGCATATGAGTATTTCTTTAAACTTAGGCAACAAAAGTATTATTTTTTCTTTAAATAATAATGTTTTAATGTCAACCAAACATGAAAAACAACACTACACTTTTGTACTACATTGACGATTTAAATAATTTTAAAACAATAATTTTACAGGACATTTTTTATCCACAATAACAAAAGACATACTATTTTATTTATTATAAATAATACAGAGAAAGAAATCATCAGCCGGCTCTCATCATTTCTTAATGTTTGTCTAAAACTATTACTATATATGACTTTATGGACATTTTTTGGAGCTGGTTTGTAACAGTTCAACACACTCAATCTTATTAATTTTGAAAACGTTGAACAACATTAACACAGGGAGCAAAAGTACAGACACACTTTCACATTCTGTATCTGTTACTCAAATATATTCAAACCGACGCTCCTCTTAGTATCCACATCTCATCCACGTCAAGGCCACAGACAGCGAGACATCCACTATCAGTGTCAGCAGTCCATGTCAACACCTGTCAGAGCAGTGGAACATATGTCATAACAAACACTGACCTCAGGTGATGGAGCGCACGCTACGCTACAGATACACAACGCACATCTGGAAGAACAATAACACTTCACATTACAGCTTCATCAGGCCATCATACATTCATCTAAACACACTAATAAGGGAAATATATTTCAGTACTTGAGTAAGTTTAGGAATACTACATGCAGTGTTATTTTAGTATTATTTATATACTATTATAGTATAAGAAATCCTCAATGACAAAATTCATTACTGGAAAAATAGTTTGTGCGCATCAGGGAGCTCGCGTTTTACTTTTGCTTTCGCATTCACAATACGCGCACATTCTACAAGATAAGACATTTATCAGATGCTTATAGGCTCTGTTGCACATCGAATCCTCCGCCATGGTCTTGTCAGTCATTGATCAGTGAATTGTGATTCCTGCTGCACTGTGTGCGACTCTACAGCTCGTGCTGGAAGAGCAGAGCAGACGTTTACAGTAGTTTATAATTGAAGCGACCATTTTCCATCTGCATTAAAAAAGTTTTTATTTCTATAAAAAAATGTTGAAAAGAAATCTTGTCACATTTATTAATATTTTTAATTTGCTTTTATTTTTTATTTTTAGTTCTCTTTTCTCACAGAAAAGCCGTCTGAAATGTCTGAAACCATCTGAAATGGTTCAACAAAGGATTCGTCTCTCTAAACCCTGCCTTTCCGAGAGCCTCCTCTGCTCTGATTGGTCAGACGGCCCAGTCTGTTATGAACAGCGCATGTCGGAAACCAAACTCCCATTACCATATCTGAATTTCAGCTCCGGAGGCCTACAGTAACAGTAAACAGTAACGATGGCATTGGTTTTACCGTATCAATTCAAGCCAGAGTCCTCATCCTTTTGAAGTGCATGTAAAGTGGATTTGTTTTCGCAGCACAGAAAACAGCGTCTTCTCGACATGTTGACAACATGAACCAAACTCCTCCAGTCTCAGCTACAACTACAGTGTTTGAGGGCGGGGCAAAGTAGATGTTGTTCGACAGCAGCCAATGAACATGCTGGCATTATGCAAATTTGTTACACACTGAAGTAGGTTCATGCAGGAAGTAAGACTGGAATTAGTGATGACTCATTTAAGGCAGTTTAGAATCGCTTCTATCTTTTGGGAGACATTTATCTGTACTTTGATCTTTAAAACTTTGCAGACCTTTTACACACACAAACAGCTATAAATACACACTACATGAAAGGTAATATCTGAAAAAGCATTCACATTGTTTTAATCATTAAAAAAAATGGAAATTATAATATCAAAGCCAGATTCTGGTTTGCTAACTAATGCATTTCTCCAGTTCAGTTTTGACCACATGTAGAATTCATCTTCCCTTAAAAAAACATTTAATCTTTTTCAAAAAGGCTCCCGCAAGAACAACAGGGGACAAAAACAATGGAGGGCGGAATCTCAGAACTGCTGGCGGAAAATGGAAAGGAAAAAAGTCTTTAATTAAAATGATACTGTAACCAATAAACAGCGGAAATATAATTTGTGAATGTGCTGGTGAATGAAGGAAGGCGTTTGGCTGCGTTAACGTTTTTAATTAGTGTGGCGGAGAGCGATAGTGCCCCTTCACTGAGCAGGAGGAGCACGCAGAGCGAGGAGGGTGGTGAAGAGGAAGAGAAGGAAAAAAGACTTCAAATCCACTGTTTATACCAGTCCCACTTCTTATTGTAGAGTCACATCTCAAAGGGGGTTCGGTTATATCTCGCTTCCAGCAGAAAGGAGGAAATCAAATCTTTGGTTGGCATGCACACAGATGTTGTGATTGACGTTGGTCTGATACTACAGTTCAGTCTTTATAATGACACGATCAGGCTATACAGAATCTGGAAGTATGTAAAACACCATTAGAGATCGTTGTTAAAACTTCCTGTGAAATCTGTATTACATAATGTATAATAATAGTATTCTTAATACACTCAAAAAATGTATTCAAAATGTCTTATAGTACACCATATAGTCAGTTGTTTGTAACCATTAATATTCATATTAATACTAGTATTATTAATGAGTTTATTAATGTCCCCCTACTTTTCAAATCATATAGACTTCCTATAAAGTGTCACTGAGATGGTAATATAATATAATATAATATAATATAATATAATATAATATATAATAAAAAATAAATGTATCACTTATATTTAAAAATACATTAAAATGTATTAAATTAAAATTGATTACAATTTATTTTTACTTTTATATTTACATGCTCCTATTTTGACAAAATAAAATAAAATAAAATAAAATAAAATATTACACAGATGCTATCTGAAAGGAACAAATCACACCAATACAAATCAAAACAAACTTTCATCCACTGTACTGGTTCCTGGTTTGTTTGTCCCAACGTCTGAGAGGGATGGTAAAAAAAGGTTGTCAGTATCCACAGGAGGTGCTAATCTGTTCATTCAGACAAATGAAAGCTGCTTCTCCTCGCCTTTAATGCAAACACACAATTAGGCTTTCAATTTCACTTTAATAAGCACTATTTCCAACAGTATCTCCAGCAACAATTGAGGCCTGAAAAACTACTTTAGAGGGGGACAGTTTCTTACAGTGGGGATTAAAATCAAAGACGTTTTCTGGGAATAATAACGAACAAACTTGATCTGTATTAGCATACGTGTCAGGGCTAAAGCAGCCGTTTCTCTGTCAAATGAGCTAATCTGCTTAGAGTTGAGTTGACGGTACGATAGTCATCATCAATGGTAGACTTACGTTTGGGGGAGTGGACTAACGGACAAGTGTCTTCAAGTTTATGCTTTTAAAGCATTTTAATTTGGAATATATTATGCAGCAACTTTAAAGGCATGACCAATCCATTTACAAGATAAACATGCATATACATGCATAGACCATCCCCTATAACAGTGACAGGAAAACTCTGGACCTTTACTGTAGAAAAGAAAGATCACAAATGAGATCTTTCTAATATATTATATTAATAGTATTTATTTTCATCAGTAGTATTAATGTTAGTTAATAAAAATAAAACTATTCATTGTTAGTTTATGTTAGCTCATGTCCATTAAATATTAACAGACACAACTTTTGATTTTAAAGTCAGCATAAAACAGAAGTTATGATAGTCTTTCCTTCCCTATTGTGACATATATTAAGAGAAACGGCTTCTCAAACAAGAACAAACGTAGGGTGGGACTTGATTTTGTCCATTGAGAATTGACTGGATGGTTGTGTTTTGCTATTAGTCGATCTCATGTGAGTGACAGGTTGCCCCGCCCTCACGCCAGTAGGAAAACACATCATCAGAAAAGAGAAGAGATGTCACTGCAAGAATTCATGAGGGCACATGAATTAAAAAAAAATAATGATATGCACGGATAAATTATTTATAATAAATACTGCAATATTTGATTAGAAAATAAGAAGTACATTTTGATTTAGTAGTAAATAGGATTAATAAATGCTTTAGAAGTATTTTTCATTGTTAAATTATGTTAACTAACGTAGTTACCTGATGTTAACAAGTGGAACCTTTTTGTAAATTGTTACTGAAATATCTGAGAAGTTATTTAAATATAAACAAGATGTTCATTAAGTCTCCTGTGCTATGAAAAACATCTGAGTTGTTTCTGCTATGGTGCTCCATTTCTCCTAATACCTCCATCCCTCCCTCCGTCTAAGCATCGCACCACCCACCTCACTACAATCCTCAATGGCTTTTCTCCAGTGTCCGTTCGGTAATAGGCGTCGATAATTAGACGGAAACTGTGTGGCTGTTTGACCCGTGCTAATTAGAAAGTTTGCAGACTTGGCAGCAGAATTCATTGGCGGGATAATGAATCATAAAACGGTTCATTACAGGCGGGCGAGGAAACGTTCTCAATCTCAATAAATGGCCAAGGAGGCCTGGCAGAGCCGCCAAAGCTGGACTCAAACGCACGCCGCCCCATTTAGTGCCTGAAAAGTGACACACACGAAAAAAAAATAACATTTTTACTCTGAGCGGCTGCTATTACCAGAAAGTTCCTGCTTTCATCTTGTTCTATCTCTCACACGTCTACTCAGATCAGCTCTACACAATACGGCCCAGTTAAAGCTTTACTGATCACAAGAGTTTTGGACGTGTCCTCACTCGACCTGGATGTGGATAATGGGAGACTTTCTGACTGGACGTTCCCATGAGTAGTACAACACTGTTTGTGATGAAGTTAGTTTGTGGTTTTGCTGTGATTTATTAGTGGGGTTTACTGAGGCAAACATCACGCTTACTGTTGCTTAGTATATGCTTTAAATTTTAAAGTAAAACTCAAAATTACAAATATGAATGATTCCTCCTATGATTAATGAGATGTGCAGCTACTTAACTAGTTATTTTATATGCAAATTTACCCTAGTGGATGATAAAATGGTTGAAAATTACAACTGAAAGAGGATCTAGATCTAGAACACCCTAGAAACCACATAGCAACTATTTAGCAACCGTACAGTACACGCTATTTAGAATCCAAATCCAAAAAGTAAGACTGATGACCCCTTGACAAACTGCTAGTTGGTCAGATTAGTTCTTAAGACACAGTCTTAAAGGGGACCTATAATGCCCCTTTTACAAGATGTAACATTGTTCAGTCTTACATTGTCGGACACTGATAGAGAGACTCAGAAAGAAGTTACAAGTTTTAGAATGCATCTGGCCGTTTCTGAATGGTTAGTGGATACATTTATGTAGTTGCTGTTTGCTGGAGTTGATTCAGCTCATCGACTAGCATGTGTCGTCATGTTAATCTTTTGTGCAAATCCAGCATTGAATTGACCCTCGTTTGTGAATCAGTCCGGCGTAAAATGACGGCATGGCAACAACACTCTACTACAACAACTCTTCCTCTTCTCTAAAACAGACCAACATGGTCTCACACCCTTTGTTGTGTGTTCTCGGGGGCGGGGCTTATGTAAATTTTAGGGTTTGTGATGTCACTAACCCGGGAAGAAGCTTGTTGTAGTCCCTACCAGCTGTTTGTTGTAGTTCTTAAATACTGAATTCTTTAAAAGAAAATATCTCCCTTTGCATTGAACTTTGAGCGTCGTAACTTTGCAGATGTTGTTTATGCTCAAACAGCAACATTACACACTAACTAAAGTAAAAAAGTGAAATCATAATCAACCACCCCTTTAACATAGTGGCTATGTTTATCCAACTGGCTACAGAACACCCTAGCACAAAGTATCTAGTACAAAAGTTCTCAACTCTGGCCCTCTGGATCCACTTTCCTGCAGAGTTTAGCACCAACCCTGATCAAACTCACCTGCTTCTAACTTTCTAGTCATCCTGAAGACCTTGATTAGCTGGTTCAGGTGTGCTTGATCAGGGTTGGAGCAAAACTCTGCAGGAAAGTGGATCTCGATGGATTCTTGAGTTGAGAACCCCTGATCTAGTAATTATCCAGAACACCCTAGCAACCACATAGAAATCTTACAGTTGCACATTACTAAGGATAGCATTGGTCAAGATGTGGAACATGTTTTACTGTAAATACTGAAAAATATATGGCTTTTTTTTTTTTAATTAATTGGATAAACTACTGACAGACTAATCCGTCTACAATCCAGCTGTCAGTAGCAGCACTAGTGTTTTCTCTGCTCAGCTGTGGAAAAACAAAGTCTTAGAATGGTTTTATGATATGCACACAGATGCTATATAACTTATGATTAAATGTTTCTGGGAAATGCACAATGTTCTAATGGCTGTAAGAGCAAAGACAGCAGCAACTCTAACCTCCAAGAGCAAATCTCAACAAACCTAGACATCAAAGAAGCTTCTTTGTACTGACTCATGAAGATGGCTAATGTATAAAAACACTTCCTATACTAACTATTTGTCCTTATATAAACTCATTTCATGTTTTTACTAGGGATGCTCCAATCAGGATTTTTGCAGTCGATACCAACTACCGATTTCTTGTCATCGTGATCGGCCAATATCGGTTCCAATCCTGATATTTCAAGCTTTATATAAGTGATATGCAAGCTCTCTGTTGACTGTCACTGTTAACCCCTTACACCCTGTAGACATTTTTTTAATGATTTCAGGTGACATACTTAAAAGTAATGGCTTATAACTCCAAATTTTGTGCTGATATATCAAAGCAAGCAAAAGTTATGGCATTTGGAACCATGGTTGCCTTTTTTATCAAAAGTCCAAAAACCTGTGTTTTTAGTGTTTTACTGAACATAAGAACTCCTTACATGTGTAAACACCACAAAGCATAAAACTATTTATAATTACACAGAATAAGTAACAAGTAATAAGATCCTGGTTGATGAGGTTTGATCTTCCAGTGCTGTTTCAGCTATTCAATGGTAAATCAAGACCTGTCAATCTGAGCGATCAATACAAAAGCACTCCAGCTGTAAAACAGTGTGCAATCGATTGGTCTCTACATATCGTCCCTACCCACTATACCCAAACACCATACCCGAGATCCAGTTTCCATTGTTTGAACTTTCAAATAACATTGGAAAACACTGCATCATGATCATGACGCGATCAGATCCTGGAAGTCCTATAGTTTTAGCCAAGCAGCATGTCATGTCACTCAAGATCTACGCATTATGTTATGTGTGGACTCGAAGAATCGAGACAAACTGCTACATTATGGTTTAATATTTCACAAAGTTACAAAGCAGAATGTGACTCACAAAAGCCTCACCTGTATACTGTTTACATGCACATCGGCAGCAACTTTTTATGGTTTTACATCAAATTTAGTGATTCCCGATCAAGTCATTGAATGTGATTATCAGGCGATACCGATCTGCGGCCGATTGATCGGAGCATTCCTAGTTTTCACTGAATGGTTATATGGTTCGTTCGTTCATGGTGGTTCGTTTGTGGCAATTCTAAGGAAGCATAAAGTGTACTTTGTGGAGAAGACAATCCCAAAATGCACTGGAGTAAGCTCAGTGAAGAAAAATACTATACTAATACAATACTAAACCAACTATAAATAGATCAAATTAATTAGTAATGGACTATTTTACACAATGTTTGTGTGTTCTAATCATTTTTATGTATATTAGGTCCAACTGTTGTCTATGTAGAGTGAAATGGATAAAGTCCCATCTCTTATAGACCAGGAACATTCATTAATAAAGTAAATGAGGACAGTTTTGGATTTGACTTTGGTTTTATAAAAGCAATAAGCCCAGTACAGTGATTTTACCATGGTTAAGGGGTGTTAGGCATGAAGTCAGGCAGGTAGGGTTTCAATTTTCCCTTCTTCAGTTGAATTTACTTTGCAGGACTATCTACTAGCTCCACTCTCCAATTCCCGTTTATCTAGATGTGTTCCATCCGTTGAACTCCTAACCCACCAAGTGTCAGGTCAGGACATCTTCTGTTGCCATGGCGATGTTTAATCCCTGTTCCCAGACATGGTGATTTTTTTTTTTTTTTTTTTTTTACCAGTCTGCTAATACTGCTTTACCTTCTCATCCTCGACTGTCCTTTAAGCCAAATTAGCAGCCTGAGCTGCAGAGAGGTGGAGAGGTTATCACTCATGCCTTTATTGAACTACAATTCCCATGAGCCCATGGTCACGCCCGTTACAGAGGACAGTCAAGACCTCTCAAAACTTTACTGATTAAAACAGTCAGTGCATTTCTAATGTAAAGAATTAGTTGCGAAATTTACTGTTATATAAATAAATCATTTATTCTAGATCCCCTAACCACACCCTTATACCTAAACATAACCACTACAACAACTACCTTACTTACTATCAATGAGCAGTAATTAGGAGTTTATTAAGGGAAAAAGTCCTAGTTAATAGTGAATATGTGTTCCCTAGAGAGTTATCATTTTATTTATATTATATATTATAGAAAGGACAGAAAACAATGGAAGAAACAGGATATGTTGCACTTCATTTTGTGTTTAATTTAGATATCAGCGTTATTTTAATATCATTGATATATTGTTCATTTTTGTTGTTCAATAATCTGAATTAGACTTTATTTTTATATTTTCTGTTTTCATTTTAGTAAAAGTTCTAGTAATTTTGTTTTGTCATTTGTGTTTTTGTCATTTATATTAGTTTTTGCTTTTTGAATATATCTATATAGTTTCACTTTTTGGTTTTAGTTTATTTCGTTTCAGTTATCTAAGTACTAACAAAAATGAGAAATGATGCCTTGGCAACCAGCAGAAATAAAATAAGTTTAAGTTTTTTAATATTTTATTTAATTTCAAATAATGTTTATTTTTACTCAAGTAATGATTTATGGTTTTAGATTTAGTTTTAGTTAATGATAATAACCCTGGTATATAGGCTATATATAAGTTTTTATTATTATTATTATTCATGATCCTGGTCTTAATGTGCCTAAAATTAAAGTAAAATTAATAATAAAATAAAACTTTTTTTGTCTTATAATGCTCTGCCTCTGAAACTTTATTTTTTAATTGGGTACCAAATAGCAAGTTTCCTAAAAAACAATAATAATAATTAAATAAATAAAAGTTTTTTCAGCTAGTGGAATGAGACAGGATTTGGCCAGATAAAAGCATGTGTTTAAACTACTAGGCCATGGCTCCAATGTGTTTTACTTCTATTTTATTTCTATTTATTCATGTTTTCATGGCAAATAGTCATCTAGAACACAGTATTTTGTTCACAGTTGCACAAATCCTGCTCATGTAAGCCATGTAATTGTTCTTGGTCAAAGAAACGTCAAAGTTGTGCATCAAAGAGACCCTGACCTGCTATACAGAGAGCCTCTATACAGTGACGTGTGATGGTTATGTATTACAGCAAAGCAAAAGTAACAACGTCCAAATGTTTGATCACACTCTGCCAGCATTCATCTTCCAGCAATCATCCATTACCCATAAGCCTACAACATCCACAGACGGATGAAGGAGGCGCTCAGGATATTCTACAAACATTCGTCCTAGTCAACACACTAACAAATCACTGAGCAGCACAGAAACACTTTTAAACACCAAAAGAGCCTACATTTTTCTCCTAAAGCTCTTAACATAAAAAAACTAGTATATACACAATGTGTTTAATATTGTCAGTCATTAGACCGTTAGTGAATCTTGCTATCATTTCGAAGGACCGCTCAAAGGATTCCCAGGAGATGTTATCAAAGATACAAGACTGTGATTCAGTTGTGAAATCCTCCACAGACATCAAACAGACAGATATCACATCACGCACACCAACCGCTGGTTATTTTCAGATACAAGAGAGGAAAATGCTTCATTGATGCTGGAATTCAATAAAGTATCAATAAAATGTCCAAATAAATCCTACTAAACAGTACAGCAACACAGTCAGTGATCATTATACACTGCTCCACTACTCCATGTAATGTAATAAACAGTTGTTACCATAAGGAGCCATCTCTGCCTGATCTGACCTTTAAAAATGAAGTCAAGTTATATTAAATCACAGTTTTTGACTTGACCGAAACCAGTTCATTTAGATGAGACGTTCTCAACTGGTGCATCGGTCACAGGTAGAGGAAAAAATAATGCAATGCAAATTGCAAATTGCGAAAAAAAAAAAGACTTATTAATTATATCGTGTGTTCTGGATGTCAAACGGTGTGTGTCTAATCAAACTCTATTTTGGAGCAATTTCATCTGTCACAATATGGATGTCAACATGGGCAGGTTGAGTGACATGCATCCTCAAAAAACGGTTGTAAGTTAAATAAAAAATTAATTTTCCCATTCAGTTATTATTATGGCAAATTGTTCAGCCAATCCAGTATATTATTATTGATTTTAAGGGCTTTTTGTTTTGTTTACTTTTGAAGGATGAACAATTTTGTTACTATGTTCAGCCACAATGGAAAATTAGGGTTCTGAAGCAAAACTGAGAACCATTAATCTAGATGTTACTGTGTGGAGAACATGACAAAACGTTTGTTAATACATCTACCGCTATACACTCTAAAGAATGCTGGGTTAAAAACAACCCAAGTTAGGTTGAAAATGGACAAACCCAGTGATTGGGTTGTTTTAACCCAGCGGTTAGGTTAAATGTGTGCCCAACCTGCTGGGTAGTTTTATTTAACTCATCTATTGTGTAAAAATGTTGGAATTTAACACTTAATAATATGTTTAATAAATTAACATTTACTAATAAGTTTAATGAATAATAATTAAAAAATAAACATTTATTAAATAGCTTATTAATAAATGTTCACCTTCTGATTATTTTTGTTGCCTCTAGTAATTATGTGTCTGATTTTTAATTTCCAACCTATTTTGGGTTCATTTTAAGCCAGTCATATAGTCATTTTTAAACTATAGTTGAGTTAAATAAAACTACCCGCAGGTTGGGCAAACATTTAACCCAGTTGCTGGGTTTGTCCATATTTAACCCAGCTTGGGTTGTTTTAACCCAGCATTTTTTTAAGTGCAAGTTTAGGGTCTGTAAGTTTTTGAAAGAAGTCTCTTCTGCTCATCATGGCTGCATTTATTTGATTAAAAAAATAAAGTAAAAACTGTAAATATTGTGAAATATAAAGTTTTCAGTGTCACATGATCCTTTAGAAATCATTCTAATATGCTGATTTGCTGCTCAAGAAACATTTTTATTGTTATCACTGTTGCTGCTTCATATTTTTGTGGAAATCGTCATACTTTTTTTCAAGATTCTTTAATGAATAGAAAGTTAAAATGAATAGCATTTATTTGAAAACAGATTTTTTTTTGCAACAAGCTCAATTGAATACGTCCTTGCTGAATAAAAGTACTTATTCCTAATCGTCTTCCTGACCTCAAACCTTTGAACACTAGTGTATGTGTTTGTTGTCAGCACTCACAGCCTTTGTAGATGTCAGTAGGAATCTGTACAGCCGTATAGGAGTAGTTGACTTTATTCTTGAAGTTAGGGTCCTCCACAAACTCCAAAGAGAGAGAGTTCGGGTTTTCCAAGAGGTTTTCTCCATCATCATCATCCGGCTGCAACAAGAAGAACCAGAGAAACATCAGCACACACACACACACAAGCCGAATGCATTGATTGACACAGCAAACCTTTGTGCAGAAAATCATTTAGACACACATACACACGCATCCATGATTAATTAGACAAACACTAATTACACAGACATGACAGGGGTAATCCTGCCTCCACAACTCAAAGGTGGCGACTCTTTGGAGGAAAAGCCGTAATACATCGCCAGTCTATTCATCCACGACACAATACAACAGCAGGTATCAAAGTGTTCGCAAATTGCAGAAAATCAATTAGCAGCTGCGATGGCTATCGCATTCGCATTGAAGTCCTTCAGGCGATTAACCCTGTCAATAAATCACCACAATGATTGCCGAATGACGGCCGCTCTACCCTCTACTTGAGTCTGCCACACGGGCTGCTAATTAGCATTTTAATGCATCTCGAGTCAAAAATTCGGCACGAAAAAGTCTGCCTTTGAAAGAACTTCAGTGACTGAAAGTAGCAAGGCAGCATAAATGGCATAATCACTGGATTTTAATGGTTTGTATTCATTAAATTCCTCATTCTTAACGTACGCTGAGCATAAGAATTGAGTCTATTCGTAAACTGCATGCTAATTGCACTTAGTTGGAATAGCCTTCTTCCATAGTATTTCTGCAGTATGTATACTATGTGCAATATTCAATTGGAATACCAACTACATTTGCCAAAATGTGCAGGATACATCCAGTATCCCACAATGCAACGCACTCGACTTGACCTTACTTTTCCAGTGTGACAAACAAACCTGAAATAATAATCATGATTCATATCCCTTTTATTATATGAATCACAAGACATCTTAACACAACACTGGATTAAATGCAAAATAAGCAAGAATATGGAGTATTTTGTTGTCGTTAATCTTCAGTCTGACCTTTTCTGCAATAATTGTCATTATTCAATCGTTTTCCACTCACCGTGGTTCATTAGTCTTTTTCTCTTTAATTCTTCATCTCACAATCAAACCATCGCCTTCATGGCAGGGTGAAGTACAGTGTACAGTAATAGAGAGGCACGGGTTAATTGGGGTTGACGTAGTAAACACTGTTTGTTTGCTTTGTGTTTTTTTGTTAAATTAAATTCAAGCCTCCTGCCAAGTGAGGACTGATTTATGGCCTGCCTTTAATTGTCTATTAAAATGCAATTATAAACTGTTGTCGGGCCGAACTTGGAGACGGTGGTTTTCCAATACCCCTCAATGAGACATTAACACGCAGACACACACATATGATACAAATAACCTATTGGAAATGGGAAAACAGTTTGGCTTCCCTTTCAGTTTAGCTGGTAAATCATTTGAGATGGCACAGCACATTGAATTTACTCATGACTAGTTCACATCTGACTCCAGTTAATACTGTTTTGGCTGCAGTTTCATATATGATTCAGAGCATTAATAATCAGAATATCTTTAGCAGGTCATGATTAAAGTTGAAACCAGGACCTAGATCAGCTAACCTGTGAACTAACAAGATTAACCATTTTGTTTTTTTAAATATTGATACTTTGCAGAGAAACTTAAACAGAACCTATTATGCTTTTTACATGTCTCTGAAATTAAATAAGTTCATATAAATATTTTTTTTTTTAACATTTTCAATTCAATTATGTGTGTAATCTCTTAAAGTCCACCTGTAGTCAACTATTTTATCCCTTAAAACTCATCTTTGATCCCCAAAATGACATATTTAAACACTTTTTCCTTGAAAAAAAATCTTCATGTCTTAAAACAGCTTGAATGTAACTCTACACCCATGCCTCATTTAGTATACGTGGTTCTATGAATATGTAATTTAGCCCCGCCTCCACTCACTCACACCAGTTCAGAGATCCACTCGTTGACGATCACACGTTGGCGTGATTGATTACAAGGTACTTTGCGATGTCAGAAACACCAGCGATTTTAAACCACGTTTTGGAGACTGTCTTTGGTTGACTGCAGTTTCACGGAGAAAATACTCAGCAACTGTGTTGACTTTTGCTTTAAGACACACCATGTTCAAATTCATATTTAAAGCACCATATACATATAAACAATATTAAAAGCTTGATTTTCACCACAGGAGTACTTTAACTTTTGGCATTCGGATCAAATAATGAGTCAAAATGGTGATAAAAATGCTGATATCACATGCGGTTCTTTTGTCACACTGGAAATGGAAGGTCAAGTCGAGGGCATTGCATTGTGGGATACAGTATTCTGCTCAGTGTGCTCTGATTGTGCACTGCATATTTTGACAAATGTAAAAGGTCATGTTGCTTTTCCATGCATTGACAACATCTTCATACAGCATTCACCGTACATACTGTATACTGCAGAAATAGCAAGTATGCTCTTCTGAACAAAGCCAACATGAAAGTGACATTTGCAAAGCATTTTACTTCAGTAAGGTGACATTTCTGGGTGCAACAGCAAATTGAACAGAAAATAATAATAATAATGTTGAGCTAGACCCATACGGCAGTGGATACATCATAAAAAAAAAGAAAAAGAAAAAAGCTGCTTTAGGCTACATCCACACGAAGCCAGGATGTAGCCGATATCCGATTTTTTTTTTCCTCGTTTCAAGAAATATCTGCGTACACACGAAACCACTGAAACGACTCAAAACGATGTAGTATACATGCCAGATCAGTATGTGGCGCTGTACACAGAGATACACTAAAAACAAAGAATAAGACTTGGAGCATGCGCATAAACCTTGCGCGCTGTATACAAACTTTAGTAAAGCTTAGAAATAAAGCTTTATTTTAATAAAGCTTTAGCCTCGGTAGCTTCTGCAGCACGAACACAAGCATGTAGTCCACTATTGTTGTTGTTGTTGCGGTTTTGTGCTGTTAGCGGTGACTGACTAGGGTCGACACGTGGGGTAATGACATCATCGGTTCACAAAATATACGGATTGGCTGTACACACGAAAACGCAAGGGTGTCGTTTTCAGATTTATCCACTCTGGGACCTGGTTTCAAAAAATAGCGGTTTCACCTTTTGAAAATGCCGGATCCGTCTGGACGAAACGCCTTATACGATACAAAATGTTTGCGTACACAGCTAAACTTGTCTCCGTGTGGACGGGACCTTAGACGAGGAGAAATTGGCAATGCTTTAATATGAAAACAATCATTATATTTCTTTAAAACAACATTTATAAAAACTGTCCATTTTGATTTGATGCATAAAATCACTCAAAACTCCTGCTGTCTGCTTGTTAAACTGAGAGATTAAACTAATGGAATGCTATAAATGACCGCATTACCCTGATAACAAACATTTCGGTGTTTTTCCAGGCAACACATCACCGGCACACACAATTACACCCCATTTTCTGCTCGTTTAGACACGTTTCAGGCAACTGATTTGGAAAAGTCGTCTTTGAGGGGATCTCAGCTCGATGTCCTTTATTTGTTTATTCTTCCACCTGACTATCCTTCACTCGAGTGTTTTTACTGTCAGTCAAGCCCGGTCATAATTACCCAAGACAGCTTCTAATTAGGAGCTCAAAATCCACACAGGACGGGCTGATTGGTTCATTCTCCCCGTCCATACACCACCTGTTTAACTCCATTCATTACCTCATTTGTTAATTTTATCACCCTGTTTTGAAGGTTTAATTAAAGGTTGAGAGAGACAAAAATGACATTTTGAGGACTCTCTCAATAGCACCTTTTTCTTTCAAAGGTTCATTTTAATCACAATCAAGCATGTTTGGAAAATTTCACGCCCCTTTACCACAACCACGAGTTTCAACACACTACTAACTCAACTCAGCCAGGCCTTGCCCCCTTTTTTTGTGGGCAGGAATCATTTAAATGAGGAATATTGTGAACCTACCTGGTTGCAAAAAAATGAAAGTTCTGCAGTAGCAGTCTATGGAAGTCACGGAATAAAAGAATGAAAAAGTTAATTTCGACTTTATATCTCACAATTCAGACTTTTTTTCTCGCAAATCCGAGTTCACATCTTCCATTTCTTAGAAGGAAGTGTTCTACCTGTCATATTTCAATTTTAGTAGTTCTATTTTAGACGCTGCAACACAGAAAACACAAGATACAAAACGTCTTGATCTGCATTCTCTAGCATGTTCATGGCATTTGTGAAGCTCTAACTCCTGTGGTAATCTGTTATTTGTACATCAGAGGACTTGACAACTAACAGCCAGCAGGCAGATGTTGGTGTTTGAATGTAAATAACGTTGTGCTTTTGGACCAATGACGACATAATCAATTAAAGATGAAACTATTGAATCATCTGGATTATGATAAAGAAATATGAATGCTTAATTTCAATATTCTATAAACCTCAAAGCATTTGTAAATATTTTTATGTCTCTAAAGTTCTTCAGTAATTGCATTAATACAGTAGAAGCCGTCCATACATTGATTATTGTTTCTGGAGTGTGTCTGCAGTTGAGCGTATGAAGGAATCAAGCTCTGCGCACTTTCTGACCCTGCGTTTCTCGGGCCAGTAGGGAGCGAGGTAGGGGTCACGAGGGTCTCAGGTGGGTCGCCGTCCCCTTGGCCCCTTTAATGATGAGCGATGTCCTCCAATTAGAGACGTTGACAGCCCCTAAAGCGCTGAATCATTAATCACACGGCTGCCCGCTTCTACTGCACAAAATCACACTCTGATTTATGACTTCTTGGGCTCTATACTTTTCCTTCTCTCTCTCATTGTACCTCCATTCCTCCTCTACTCATCCAGCCTGATATAATGGCGTACTTCTCCACTGTGTGAAATCAATCAGCCGCAGAAGAGAGTCGTCGTGACCTTTCACTTATACAATGAAAAGGTTGTTACTGAGTATATGATACATGAAAATACGGTGACGTGTATATTGGTGTCCCAGAGAAGAATTTAGTTGCTCAAAAGTTGCTCTATTATAACTTGCATTCTCTTACTCTTATAAAGATCAACATCGTCGCACATGTTTCTCCGTAAAAAATATTGATGTTTCTAAACCAATTTCAAGCTTTGAGGGACACAATGACTTGAATGTAAGGAAACTAAACAAGCACATTGTCAAATATGTAATGAAAATATATAAATATTGAGATAAATATTTCTTACTGGCAACAAACATGAACAGTTTTTAATTTGAAACAGCACAAAACAAATAAAAATATCTGTCACTTACAACATCCGAGTCGGCTTTGGAGTCGTAATACTGGATGTCGTTTTCCTAAAACAAAACAAAACAGAAATATTAATTATGTAATTTTTTTTTTTTTTGTCAAAATTACTGCTTTGAGGACCATTAAATAACCTTCCAGTCATGTCATTTTGATTCACCTGTTTTCTGTATAATGGTTTCTATGCAAGACAGAAAAAAGGTGATCCTTATCAGCTCATTTATTTCCTAAGAAAATAAAGCAATAATAAAATTACAACCCTGTCCTGAGGGTGCTGCCGTGAGACGGTAATTGTCATTTGTTTTGAAGCTGTCTGTTGTGGTTTTGTATTTGCTGTCGCATACATGTCTTTTTTTGTTTTGTTAGCTGAATTAGGGATTTGCTGCTGAATTAGACATCTGCTCACAAAGCATAAAGACTGTGCTATTTATTAAATAAATAACATGACATAAGATGAAACATAACACTGAAACTTCACCTGCCATTAGTTTTGACAAGATGATCACTAGAATGACACATTATTTGATCAAAATTGACATCACTCACTCACTCACACTAACCTCTCCCATCCACCTCAGACCTAAGCTCAATTATTTATATAGACTAAAACGTTTAGGCGACAAGTGTAAAACCATCCTATACTCACAATTCATTCATTAATCAAAGTGAATGCTAGATTTGTCAATATACATAAATACTGAGACATTGCATTTGCATCTGAAAGTAACTACCTAAAAGCAGAGATATGCAAGAAAAAAACATTTTGTGAGAAAATGAAAGAAGAATAAAAATAATTATTATTATTATTATTATTATTTAAAATATATATTATATAAAATGAATACTGTTAATCAATATTGAACACACAACTTTTAAAATAATATGATAATACATGATAGGTGAGGAAAAACAAACATTTAGTGAGAAAATGAAGCATGAAGAATAAGAAGAAGAATGATAATAATATAAATAAATATTTTAAAAAATAATATTACATAAAAAAAAATAATGTCAATATTGAACATACATAATCTTTAGTAAACTGAAGCAAACAAACTATCGTACATCAGTAGTCTGTTTGTGTCAGTACTGACAGTGCTTTAATACAGAATTTCAGTATAATTTTTATAATTTATTACATTTTAATTAGGGGTGTGATGAGATCTCGTGACACGAGATCTCGCAAGATTAAAATGTGAGATACGAGGTGAAAAGATGTCTCCTGATATTGCCATGACAGAGTATGAGGGTGAAATTACAGTAGGATAGAATATGCCACCGCTACGTTTACATTACGCCTCCAATGTCATTTGCTTAATTCAGTTGGATAACGGTCACTTCAATTCCATCCAGCTCATCCAACACGAGCTGTCGTACATAGTGCAGCAGGAATCAGAGTTCACTGATCATGTGACGAGAGTAAGTGACGAGATGACTGACAAGACCATGGCGAAGGATTCGTTGCACAACAGAGCCTAAGTGTCTGATAAATGTCTTATCTTGTAGAATGCGCGCTCAGCACCGCCGCTCCCTGTTCACAGAGTATGCGCAATTGCGATTTCAATAACCCGCATTTTGAAAGCGGCTCCCTGATGCATGCAAATATCTCCCAATATCAAAGTTATCTTAGGCTGGGCTGTGTAGTTAGCTCTGTATCATGCTTATAGAAAAATTGGGTCTCTATTTGCACTTTTTTCAGTCTAGTGCAGTAAATTACATTCCATGTCTAATATTGGAAACACTATTAAGTGGTGTGCTTGAATTTCTTCCAAAATATGAGAAACATCCATGACGGAACAAGTTGAAATAGACCAAAAAGGATGTTCCCTAGAAACATCCCAGACATAATTTGACATATTTTAGAGTACAAAACCATCCAAATGTTGATTAAATGTGAGTGATGTTGTGTGTGTGTGTGTGGCTGTGATCTGAATGGATAAGCATCAGCGTGCCGTAGTATCTCTCAGTAGATGTGATGTGCTGCTGTATAACTGACTGTTACATACGACGGTTTCAACTGGTTTTAGAGCAGCATATTCATCTGTCCTGATACCAGCGCTCACACACAGAGAGCCCCTGCGGTCTGATGTCTCACGGGGGTCTGCGTCTGATCTCCTCCCTCTCTCCTCCTCTGGTTTCTACCTCCCGTTCACACAGGGGACGCAGTATCAAGGGTAAAACTGGTTGGATTTCACTGCTTTTCTCTGGAACTGCATACTACAATACTCCTTATACATACACAAAATAATGTGCATATAATGTGCATGTTATATATCTTATATATTTATAAGAATATCAGCATTGATTGTTATCAGCTACAGTAAACTTTATAATCTGATGAAAACAATGCGATGTAATGCAGTTTGAAATTCCTAGATATTCGCAGGTCAAAAACCTTATAAATCCATTTGAGAATCAGAAATCGCTGTTTAAGGACTACAACAAATGGCTGGTAGGGACTACAATGAGCTAACCCTAAATCTCCCTAACCCTAAAACCCTAAAATTTACATAAACCCTGAGAACACACAACAAAGGGGGTGAAGAAGAAGAAGAAGAGTTGTTGTAGTAGAGTGTTGTTGCAATGCCGTCATTTTACGCTGGACTGCTTCACAAACGAGAGTCAATTCAACGCTGGATTTGCACAAAAGATTAACATGATGAGTTGAATCAACTCCACAGCAACTACATAAATTTGTCCACTAACTGTTCAGAAATGTCCAGTTTCATTCTAAAAGTTGTAACTTCTTCCTGAGTCTCTCCATCAGTGTTGACTCTGGTTTGAACAATGTAAGACTGAACACCGTTACTGACAATCCTCATTTTGGCTGCGTGAGATTCTCCAGCTGTGTTGGTGTTGAGCAAAAGCGGGCCGGATGCAGCAGCTCATTTGCATTTAAAGGGTTACACACAACCAACTCACACCCAAATAGGGGCACATTTGACAAGCTATAATAAATTATCTGTGGGGTATTTTGAGCTGAAACTTCACAGACATGTTTTAGGGACACCAGAGACTTATATTACATCTTGTAAAAGGGGCATTATAGGTCCCTTTTAAAAAAAATTTTTCCATTTCCTGAAAAGTGGCATTTTTGGAGATACGAGGTTTCCACCCAACAGCAATATTGGCACTTTTTGAAAACTGCACTGCACACCTAGTGAAACGACATTTTGTTCCATTGTATATGACTTGAATGACAATAAACTCTAATCTACATCTAATCTAACCATACAGCAGAGTATACTGAATACTACATTCTGCATATTATTTTTTAATATATGAAAAAAGTATGCATGCCAAATGTTTCAAATAGTAGTATGTTATTGTTTATACAATAACTATGCTTGAATTGTCTTAATGTCTTAACGTTTGTTAATGCACTTAATGTGTCAAGAAAGAGATGTTTAAAATTGCAGCTGGGTTAATTTGGAAATATCATCGGAAATGTAGTTGTTCATGTAAGTTATCAAGGTAAGTTTCAAAGTATTCAAATATGACTAATAGTATATGCATACTGCAGAAACAGTACGAGTAGTATGTTAGTATGCTATTCCGAAATAGTGTCTCCTCCTCTCTCCGTCTCTCTCTCGTTCTCTATCCATGCCAGTTCTATTCCCGTCTCTCTCTACAGTGCCAATCCAAACAAACCAGACGCCAACACCACAGTGACAACAACAGCGTCTGAGCTGGTCACAAGGCAGTGGTCAAAAACGCTGACAAATCTACACAACCCTGCACACAAGCATGACGGCAAACACACACACACACACTCTCACAGCATCGTTCTCCCGGGACACTGTCGGGAGTGGGAGATCAACCGATAAAGACAGAAATAGAGCGAGAGAAGGTTCCATTCCTTAAAATAAAAAATCCAGTCAATCGTGAGTGATGACCTCCCGCCCTCTCAAAATCTCTCTTCTGGGCCCTCTGGGTCTAAAAGCACCTATTTATAAAATATTACATTTAAAATTAACATTTTTAACATTATATATTTAATAATATATTATTAATATATTTATTTAATAAATATTATATATATAATATTTATTAAATATATATATATATATATATATACACACATTTTATATATGTAATACTATTTTAATATTCATAAATACATATGTATGTTGTGTGTGTGTGTGTGTGTATTTATTATTATTTTAATCTATTGATAGGGTAGACTCATAACTTCATGTCTTAAATTCAAGTCACTTTTAGCAATATATTGACAACTAAAATCTAAAAAGAATAAAAGACAAAATATTAGCGTTTACTGTATGTCCATTATGACAGGCACACTAGAAAAAATAATTGCACTAAAAATCCTTTTGCTTCAGGTGTGTAGAGCCAAAAAAAAGTCAGACAAACAAAAGAATTTCTAACCACACACTGAATTAGCAAAAATATTTTTATTTATGAACTGCATAACTCCATTAATGCAGGTCAAAAATCTGCATGAAAATAAGACAATACAAAAAAAAAGACTGAATTTATGCTGACATGTTTAGAAAAATGTCTATAACAACACAATGTTGAATTTATTATTTAAGCATGTTAATAAGGCACACATTTTGTAGATGACCCTCAAGCTGTGCAAAGGTCACAAGCTCTCTGAGGGGTTTAAAGGAGGAATACAGACAACAGAGAAAGAGAAGGATGAGGAGGGAGAGAAAAAGACAGAGAGGGACGGAGCAATAAAAGCTGAAGCGAGAAAAGAGGAGCGACCGATGAAGAAGAGAGGAGAGGAGAGGATGGGCGGCAGTGGACTATTAATAGAAGTTCTCTGCAAAGACAATCCCTCTGGCGGAGTGTGGGTGTCTCTAGTGAGCCAGTGGGCTGCAGTGTGTGTGAACTGTAAACATGTGAACTGTGATCTTACAGTTGTGTAGACGTCCCACATCTGTGCTCAACACACTAACCGCACCTGTCAGAGCCTCCAAACACTAATAATGGACCAGACACAGTTAAAGGCTCTTAAACTACTAACAAAAACAAGGATGATAGCATTGCCACATTTTTTGACATCGCTATGATGTGGCGTTCTAAAAATGTTAAGTTCAACTTTTAAAAGAGGCGTAACTAAACCTGCACTGCATTTTAACCGCAAAAACGCTGTGACGAGCAGGGCAGGCGAGAGCCGTGAGGGAACGGCGCGAGGCCGGTGACGCGAGTGATAACGAGCTTCAGCTGCGAGTCGCACCGGTCTCGAGTCTCTCACGGAGGAGCTCCGGAAGCATAAAAGGAGGAGCGACGACAGTGAAAGATGAGAGAGGACCAGGCCTGGACTTTATTTTATGTTTTATTATGTTTGTGTGGCCGGCAGACGTCCGTGAGGGTCTGCTGGCATTTACTTTCGTTTTGTTGTTTGTTTATTATATATAGAAAAGTTATGTTTGAATGTTAGCCGGTTCCCGCCTCCTTCTTCCCATAAAAACAAACTGTTACAAACGCGTTCTGTGTAACTGGTCAAAAGATAAACTGTGCATTTGTGAAAGCAAGGTTTCAAATGAACAATGCATATGTATTTTAAACATTTACATTATGTTCTTTCTCCGTCCATGCAATAAATGCATGTTCCTGAATTAATTTTAAACTGCTATGACCCATTTTAATATGCGTCGGCGGCCAAATGGCACTTTAAAATCAATCAGAGCTATAGAAATGTATATATTAATATTTACAAGTAATTTAGGCTACAACACCCCGTAATTCACACCTTGACAGCAAGCAGTTTTTTTCTGCCCCTTTGGCTTGTGTTGTGTGGTTGTCAGCCACTGCTTTTCCGCTACATACCGAAGCGCGTGAGTGTATAATACACCTTGCTGTGTAGCCTACTTTCAGCTAAGAAAAAAATGGCCTACTGCAATTTTCATGTTAATTTTTTTATTGGTTGGGTATTCTACAGCTATTCGTAACACTTCTCAACACACAGCCCACCCTGCACGTGCCTAGAGTCATATGTACAGTTGCATGAAAAAGTTTGTGAACCCCTTGCAGAATCTGTAAAAATGTGAATAATTTTAATAAAATAAGAGATATCATACAAAATGCATGTTATTTTTTATTTAGTACTGTCCTGAGTGGGATATTTTACATAAAAGATGTTTACATATAGTCCACAAGACAAAAAAAAAATAGCTGAATTTATTAAAAAAGTGTCCCGTTTCAAAACTTCAAAAGTTTGGGAACCATTGGTTATTAATACTGTGTGTGGTTACCTGGATGATCTACAACTGTTTTGTTTTGTTTTTTTGTTTGTTTGTTTGTTTTTTGTGATGGTTGTTCATGAGTCCCCTGTTTGTTCTGAAAACTTTTGAACAGGATGAAGATGTCCAAATTTTTCTTATTTTGTTTAAATATCATTTTTTTTCATTTAGTACAGAAGATACTTGCCCAGAAGACAAATTAAATACAATTTACCTTGATCTTTAAATTCAAAAAGTTTTCACCCCCCGACTCTGAATGCATCGTGTTTCCTTCTGGAGCATCAGTGAATGTTTGAACCTTTTTTAATAGTAACAGAGCTCACTTGAACTGCTCAGTACAAACAAGGGACTCATGAACAACCATCACAAAACAAAACAAACAGTCGTAGATCATCCAGGTAACCACACAGTATTAAGAATCAATGGTTCACAAACTTTTGAACGGGGTTATTTTAATAAATTCTGTCTTGTGGACTTTATGTAAACATTTTTCATGTAAAATATCTAAGTACTAAATAACATGCATTTTGTATGATCTCTCCTATTTATTCACATTTTCACAGATTCTGCAAGTGGTCCACATACTTTTTCATGCAACTGTATATAAATATATATTAAATATTATTTTCTATAATATTATATTTTTATATTAAATTATAATAGAGACCTGAGATAAACAGACCAGTCATAGCATTTAATAAATACTTTTTGGGTGATAATAAATCCCTCTCAGTATCCACACCAGAAATCGATTCCATCCTGACATCATTCCCCATATGGGATTTGATTCTAAATTAGATTAAATTGATTCGAAATTGTAATCGATTCCAAAAAAAAAAAAAAAAAAGGGACAAAAATGACTCAGCAGAATATGAATGAGGAATCACTCATATATGTGAGTACAGTATGTTTTCCCGGGATACTTGAGTTCACGTGTCCCTCAGGCTCCAGGACCCATCTGTTATGACCGGTCTGTTTCTCATCTGCACTCTGTTTCAACTCACTCCATCCTGGTAGAGGCTTTAGAATAAACACACATTCACAGAGGTGGCTATTTACATTTTGTTCTGGCATCTAACAAGAAATACAGAATCAAACTTTCATTTAGTATCATATTAAATTAAAGACTATGAATGGATGATGTTAGTCCAGAAAATAACAAATCAATTCCAATGTGTTATGGCCTACAAAAATGCCTCAGTTTTACTCATTTAAATTGATGGCACAAAAACAAATTGTGACAAAATGCTCAAGAATTGCGTTGCATGAACTCATTTTAATAAACTGAACAAGCAGCAAATGCATTTCTCAGTGTGTGCACGTCTAAAATAAAGTCGAATGACAACAGTCAATAAAACAATTACTAAATCTCAACATTGTCTCGGTTCAGTGCTCCTCCGTCTGCGGTTCCAGCCAGGCTACTGGCGGTCAGCTTCTCTGCTGTTGCTATAGAAACAGGCATCTTTGTTCTACAGCCATAATAATGTTGATTTGTCTTTTCAGGAAGCACTCGCTCTCATTTCACTGTTTCAACTTCTTGTCATTTTACTTGCTCTTTGATTCGACAGGTGGGTCATACAGATGTAAAAATTCTGTCATTACTCATTTGCCCTCATGTTGCTCCTGTCAGAAACCCAACTTTCTTTTGTTAAAGGTGACAAGCAGCAGAATACCCTGGTCCAACGTTTGGAAATTAGACAGAAGAAAGAAAATCAATTTTTGGAAACACATCAAATAACGACAGAAACTGATTAAACTGGTTGGTGTTTAATGCAGATCGCTTGACCAGTGTAGTCATGATGGATGACCAGTTATTTTTTCTACCAGCAGGGGGAGATTCATTAAGATGCTTGTTATATTACCATACTACTCCATACTACCATACATACTACTAATTATCCATTATGACTTACTAAATTTGCTAAAATGTGTAGTATTTATAGTAAAACTTTATCCCAGGGGTGTCAAACTTACGGCGGTGTCCAATCCGGCCCGGGCGATGATTTGATCAATAATAGAAAATAGAGATGCCCCATAAAACGGAACGGTTTTAAGTTTTATTTTGGCCGAACTCTGTTCCAGACTTGCACACAAACTGCTTTGCATTAGTAGAAGCATTCTCCCAAAATGTCATTTGTGTGGCAACATTTAGATGTCTGTAAACAGGACATTAACACAGGCCAGATGGGGCATGCTGAAGACGGACGAAAAGAGGAGAACACAGACTGTACCAGCCACAGAAAGCTCACTGTTCATGAAATATAGGAAGAAAAATATAAATATTGTAATAGGGGTAGGGGTTGATATGAATAAACAGCGCTGCTTTGTGTACAGCAGTAAACACGAAAATGCTATATTGCTGCTGTTCCATAAGCGCCACCTACTGACAGAGAGTGAATCTGCATTTTCATTCAGTCTGTCTGCTGTTTTTGTTTTGTACAGGTGTCAATTTGATTATAATAAATCAGAATCAGCCATGTAAAATCATAATCGGGGTATCCCTAATAAAAAATATTAAATAAAACATTATTTTAAAATGTCTTTTCACTGTAAAAAGGCAATGCAGTGTACTTGACTATATCTTTTTTTCAGGAAAATAAATCTTGATTCATTATTTTATCAGACTATTGTTATTATCGTCAACTAGAAGTATTAAAAACATTTCTGTAAATTGAAATTGTTACATGTGCACTCTGTTTTGGACTTCGAGACCATCTGCATCACTCTGCTCCTTCGGCTCTCTGTCTTCGCTCAAGACTCCACCTCAATCGGCTGCGCTGCTTCGCTGCTACCACGGCTCCTCCCTCCAGCAACGTCGCCGTGGGTCGCCGTCCTGGCTGTGGCCTGGAGCAACACCTGGACTCCCCTGCTTAAGGCACCTCCCTGGTCTTCACCACCATCTGCACCTCCCTGGACTGCACCATCACCAGCACCACCCTGGACTCCTGTACTCTGCCTCCTCCCGGTTAGCCGTCCACCTCCTACACCATCTTCAGCATCCCATCTTCATCTTCCCCTCTCCACGGCGCGAGGACGCGCCTTTCTGGGAGGGGGCGATATGTTACATGTGCACTCTGTTTTGGACTTGTGTTGTTCCAATTTCCGCCACTAGTTAGTCACCATGGTTACTGATCACCCCAATCATCGCATTCAGCTGTGTTCATTCACCCTCCTTGTATCCCTGTGTATATAAGCCCTGTGTTTCCTGTTCAGTATGGTCCGGTATCATTTGTGTATTGTGTGGTTGTCTCTCCTGTGAACCTGCTTGTGGATACCCTTGCCTGTGGATTTATTAAAGCCTGTTATACTTATATCTTCTTCTTTGTGCGTACTTATACTTACAACCAGCCACTGTAACAGAAATAAAGCTGAAATAAAATATGAATATTAGTTGAAATACTAAACAAAAATTTAAAATGTTGCCTTGACATTAAACTGAAAAAAAGTTTGGAAATACATTTTAAAAAAAAAAAACTAAAACTAAAAATGAAATAAAATGAATGAAACCTAAATAGCAATTTTTTGTTTTATATATATATAAAATGACAAAAGCACATTAAACTAAAATGAACATGAAAACTAAAAATATGTAAATAAAAGCTAATTCAAATTATTAATAAAACTAAAATAACACTGGAGCCAACTGCAAATAGTTATGAAATTTTACATAAATTGATTCTACAAAAAATGTAAAAAAAAAAAAAAAAAAAAGAATAAAGATGTATAAAATATTAAACTGAGTTTAAAAAAACAGCACGCTATTTTCTGAAACATACTATTTAGTCATATGACTTTTTTAAAACATAGTAGGCAGTATGCAGAAACAGAAAACAGTACATAAATACTCCATTGCAAACGCTGCCACACACAAATGATTTGGCACCTGCAACAAACCACAAATTACAAGCTGCTATTTATCAATTAATACCTACTCAGTATCAACTAATATATATCGACTCAAATGAACAATCTTTCAAACGCTCTTTTGAATGTGGCTCTACTCGTTTCATCATCTCCATCCACGTACATTCACACAAGTCTTTCATGACGCTCTCAGACACTTTGACATTTAAATTACAAACGATCTCTGTGTTATCCATGAAGACAGCTTAGAACGGAGCCCGTATCTCTTCCAGACACACACTAATTAGTTTATAATTACAGTACACACACACAGACACACACACATAAAGACGCTGTACACCACGATCTGATCTTTAAAGTACACATAGCACAGTGGGCAACCCATTTATTTATGGATTCTGATGGATTTCCGAGTGAAACGGGACATTCACATCGAACAAGAAAATGGGCAGGATTTGAATTTGTCTATCACAAATTGATTGAATTTTTTATTTCAATAGATTCAGAGGCGAAGCAAGAATTAGTACTATTATTACTTCTGTGTGTCCGGAAATGCAATATTGCCGTCAGTAAAACTTCAATATTAACCACAAACTGATTGGATGGTGAAATGCATGTTTTTACAGTAGCTGGTTAAAAAATAAGAGGGATTTGTGATGTCATCTGAAAAGGAAAGTCATTTCAGAGGCAGAGCAAGTTACATTTATGAAATATTACAAAGGAAACCTTTCTCTTTTCTTTTAGAATAACATGCATCAATGAATCATCAATGAACATTTTAATAAATGAAACAGAGCCAATTATCATTTTAAACTGGGAGCAAAAGATTCATATAAGAAGCAAAATTATTACCGAAATATTATTGCTTCATTGTGCTGTCAAATGCAACACTGCTTTAGGTAAAACTTAAAAATCAAATGCAGATATGCTTGTGTATACAAATAAAATGCATTATTATTATAGAAATATATATTTTAAATATATATTATAGATTTATGCAATTATTAATTTATATACATTTTATGTATGAAAGGTGCTATAAAACTGCATATTATTATCAAAATAGAATAAAATATATAAAACATGCATATAAATTAAAAAAGCTCTAATTCAACATTCTCTCTCTCTCTCTCTCTCTCTCTATATATATATATGATTAGAATAACATGCAATAAATTAATTCTTGTTCTTAAAGTGTCAGGAACACTTTAAGAAAGTAAACAGGGTCATTTTCGATTTCACATAAAGAGAAAAAGATTCATCTTGGTCATTGTGTCAAGTTTAAAATGGCTGTCAGACTGTATTTGTCACACACACACGGTGACGGATGATCCACAGCAGAGAAACGATGCTTGGCACCGAGCAAGAATTATTGCTGGAATATTACTGCGTCTGTGTGTCATGAAATGCCACATTCCTGTCAGAAAAACTTCAGTAATGTGTTGTGTTTAAAGTGTAACATGCGGTTGTTTTTTCTACATTTCCTGAATGTATCAATACATTACATGCTTTATTCTGTCTGCCAGTCTTGTCTATAGTATCTGTGATTGTTGTGGTGGCCGTTTGAAAGAAAGACAAAGTGACAGGAAGGCAGAGAAACCGTGAGAATTGCTCACTTATAGATGTTGGTCCTGGACTGAGAGAGCAGAGTTTGACTTCACATCAAAATTAACTACACACTAACTTACATTTACTCATTAAACATATCACAGTTGAGACAGAGACAGATGTGAATGTACTGAGATAGAGCTCTGATTTAACTGTTCAGCACTTTGTAAGTCCTCTATCTTAACTTCAAATGTCATATCGCCAACAACACTGGAAACCGCTGGCTGAAATCACCAGTTCCAACCTGACTGGCTGAGTTTACACCGCTTCCAAGAGACGAGGTGCACAAGTCTGTGCCTGAAAGAAGTTAGTGCTTGATTTAACAAGTGCTTCTGGTGAAGAACTAATCACTGGATTTGGTTTAACAGGTTAGTGCCATCAAATCTTTGAAAGAAACCGAGGCATTTAGCAGAAAGTAAACCAGATATCTGTATATTCTGCTTGGTTTTATGTTGAAATAATCATGTGACATAAGCTATATTTATTACACATAGGGACCTATTTTAACGATCATGGTCTGAAGCGCATCAAGCAGGTGCACTTAGGGCATGTCCGAAATCTTTTGCTAGTTTAACGATGGAAAAAATGGTCGGTGCACCAGGCGCATGGTCCAAAAGGGTTGTACCTAGTCTCTTAATGAGTCATGGGTGTGTTTTGGGCGTAACGTGCAATAAACAAATAAGCAATAAATAAGCCAGTTGCGCTTGCACCATGGTGGACTGCTATTTACATGGCAGAATTTGCAAGCGGAAAGACTGAATGCTTCTCCAGAGAGGAATCCTTTAATTTTTAATATTTGGCATGTTTGTGTGCAGCTGTGTGTGTAATAAGCAGAGTGTCCAGGTGTTGTGCACTCGCCTATAGGCGCATATTACTAACGCACTCTTTAAATAAAAAAATGAATAAATACTGCACCATTGACTTTAGAGCAGGTTTCAGTTGGTTAATGCCGCAGTCGTTTTCAGTTGCTTCAAAATAGCAACACGCCAATAATGCACCTGAACACACCTCGTTTTCAGACCAGCACGCCCATGGGCGAACAGATCAGTGCATTTGCATTTGCTATTTAAACAACGTGGTGCAGGACGTGAAAATGATAACTGCGTTGGGCTGAAACTAGCAAAAAACACTTGCCTCGTGCCTGGCGTCACATTGTGCCGGGTGTATGAGTGTGCAGGAAACCTGTTTGGTAATCATTTGCAATTGTTTCTTGCAATTCCATTTCTTCACAGTAGGTGGCACAGAAATCACACACTTTACCTTTAAAGACTATATGAAATGCATTTACAATCCATTTAAATGAGTAATGTAAATGTATAAATTAGAAAAAAAAAAAAACAGAGAAAAAAAAATCAGTGGGAAATAAAGCAGGGTGGGAATGGATTTATATGGGACATGAAAAGTGTCCTAAGATATTATTGCTTAATATTATTTTCCCATATCACAACAGCCTTTATAAATCAGCAGGAAGGAAAGAGGCCAGGAATTATAATCTGATGAAGGATTATTAAAACAATCTCTTTTCTTTAAAGTAACATGCACCTATGAAACATGCATAATACAACCAAACTAACAGTGTGCATGAGAGGCCTGAGGGTCCGGCTCCTTATTAGAATATGACCCAATCCCAGGGCTTTTAAACAATTACTGACTGTTTGAGCAGAATGCAGATGCTCATTTTACTGCCAATAAACAAATAAACATGTAGATAAAACAGCTAAAATAGGCAGCACAAATCTATCTATCTATCTATCTATCTTATTGTGTTTAGCAAGTTGCATATAAACAATGTATAATAAATAAAAATATAATTTATATATATATATATATATATATATATATATATATATATATATACACACACACACACACATTTCATATATCATCATTTATATAATAACAATAAATCAATGGTACGGAATTATAATGCAATGTCAAGCACAGTATCTTTGTGTCATTCTTCATTTAAAACCATATTATTTAAAATCACTATCATTTTATCTATCTCTTTGCCTTTCTTCTTCATAACCTGTTTTTTCTTACACCTTATTTCCTTCTAATTTCTCTCCTTTTGTTGCTTTTCTATTGCCTGTCAGATCGTTGGACCTACAGGCAGCACAATCGCTCTGTGAATATTCCAATCCTCTGATAAGGCGAGGGAATGCTGTCCTGATGCATTGTGGGTAATACGGTTGTCTATTGTTCTCTGAAAGGGTTCCGTTGAGGAGTCTGTGTCTAGCAACAGATAAAATCATAACACGGCGTGGACACACTGCCTGATAACGATTCACTGCAACACACACACACACACACAAACACAAACCTTAAACTGATCTGGTTAAGAGTGTTTTAACGAGCAAAGACAAACATCAACAGTCAAAAGAGCCCACACACAAGTATCTATGATATTCTGGTCTCTAGATATGGCTCAGTCCCTCCTTCAGTGTAATTCTGTGGGATTTTTTTCACTAGTTTGATCATCTGCCAGACAGAAATCACAAGTCTGTTTGTTTAGAAAATGTATCATTCATGTAAACAGAACAAATAATTAGGGTTATGGGTTTGTTCAAATCACTAACCCTAAATATGAGTCATAGCAATAGTTAGAGGTGGCCAGTAGGTCTTACATCAATGTATGTGTAAACTTATACCGCAACACAGTAATCATTACAATATGATTCAATTTTTACAGAAATGTAATCCAAAAATGTTTTATATGTTAAATAACACTAATACCAGAATACTATTCATAACAAATTGAATGTTAAGTCTGTTAGTGCCAAAAACAGCTATCAGTCAAATAATTTTAAATGTATAAAACAAACAAAAAAACTACAAAATGAATTATTTTTTTAATTGAATATCTCAAATACTGACCAAAATATTGAAAAACTATTATAGCCACTTTTCAGATTATAATGACATTTCTGGTGTTCAAACTGTCCCTTCTTATTTTCATCAAAATCAATTTAATAAAAAATATTTTTAGTAAAGTTAAATTAAATAATTAAAATAATACATGTATTCACAAATGTGTTTTTATTTAAATTTAAAATTTATTTAATAGTATTATTTATTTTTTAAATTGAAACTTTATTAAAAATATTATTTAAAATAATAAAAAGGAAAAAAGGCCAGGGTAGGTTATAAGTCTAAAATCTCCCTAATACCGATGCAATCCTTAACAAACATCACTATTAAACATTAACAGTAGTGATGCATTTCATCTCTCCTCACTATTTCAGAACATCTTGTCCTACATTTTCCCCTCTTTCTATACCTATTTTAAAATGTTTTTAAATTAGCGCTTTTCCACGAGAGAGCCAAAGAGCCGCTGGCCCACTTCAGAGCCGTCCTGAGAGCGGCCAATCAACAATCAGCGGCCACCGTGATAACCCTGTTATTTGCGACCCTGTAATCATTTCCATCAAAACGCAGCGATGTTCATAAAATCTGCAGACAACATCCAAATCACAGGCAACCTTTTAGAGAGGATACGCATCGAGTCAAGGACACTGAGAGAGAGAAAGAGAGTGAAATATATGGATACATGTCAGTCCAGATGTTGTAGATGCACTATAGGCCCATTTAATACACATATGCATTGACCAATCCAACGCATAACCAGATAATCTACGACCCATGCTAGCACACACACACACACACCACACTCACCATGCAAATGGCCTGTTTTTCCCAGGGATATTATTTACAATTGAAAAGTGTGATTGTGCTCAAAATGTCTAGCAAAACCGAGGGGACAAAATTGTTATCTGTCATACAAGTGCAAACATATTCATACATATGGCAGCTGCTCAAATGGCTGTCAAAACAGATTTTCCTTTAAAATGCCACCAATTTTTACACCTTCTACCAGCAAGAGCCAAAAAAATGTTTTGAATTACTTAGGACCAAATACAAAATCAGACACCATAAAAAGGAAAGATAAAAATAGTTAACTTCAGTTTAGTTGCTAAGATATGCAAATAAAAGTGTACTCACAAATACAAAAATATTTCAACAACAATTAAAGCTGCAAGCAGCGATGAGAGTGCCCTCGACACCCAGGCTCACCGCCACCCATTGGCCTTAGGAAAACAGTGAACAGTGTTATAACAGAGCAATACATCGTCACAGTCGTGTATTTATTATCTTCAAAAGTGTCTATCTGCATGTTATAGCCATGGTTATAGTGATCTCTGGAAGCCTCTGTTAGTTCCTCGAATTTCACATGGTATGCTTGTTCTTCATCACGAGTCATTTGTGAACTAAATGTGCACAGAGCGCCCTCCGGCTGCAAGTATGAATTGAAAACACAGTACATCAGAGTATCCAGTGCTCATAGTGATAGAATAAATATTATCCCTCTGTATAGAAAATCGACATAAACATATGAGAATCCATCAATATTTCTCCAAATGTGCATGCTTTTAAGCTAAAAGCCCTGATGGATGTTGTTTTGTCATAGATAACGACTCCTGACGCATATTAACAAATTACGGTCACTATAAGATTTTAAGAGTAAAACAGAGGTCAAAATGTGAAGCTTGAGTCTTAGATATTTTTAATGATGTATAGTTTGTCAACTGCACATTAACATTTAGGCTATATAATATAACAAATATAATAGCCTATATGAAATACCATAGAGGTAACATGAGTGTTTAGACGCTTTGCATCACAGAAATACATTATATTTTAAAGTATATTAAAATAGAAAACCATTATTTTAAATTGTAATAATATTTCACAGTATTGCTGTTTTTTCTGTATGTTTGATATACAGCATGATGAGCATGAGACTTCTTTTAACAACATTATAATAGTAATGCGTTCAATCTTTTGACTGGTACTGTAATTTAAACTATAATAGTCCAATTTTAGACAAAAATAGACAAAAAATAGACAAAATTTTCTTCACATGATGTGCAATAATCAGTGCATGCATGAGATCACAAAAAAATCATGTTTTTTTCTCAGGAGTGGACATTATATTAACATTAATACAGCTGATATGATCCTGTTATCAGTAGGGGTATAAGAAAATATCAGTACACATGAATATCGCGATATTATGTTTGACAATACTGTATCGATTCTCAAAAACAGTGTATCGATATTTATTTATTTATTCACTTACTTACATCCAAGATTCGTGGCTTTGTGTTCGGTTTAAATCCAAGAAGAGCATGGTCCATCTGTGCATCGCTAGCATTAGCAAACCCAGCTCACAAGACGATAGTATTATTCCGGCTCCCGCCGTGGTGTACAGAGCTGAAGTGTGGATTCATTTTGGCTTCAACTATAAAGAAACTACTAAGGAGATCGACAAGAATCATGTTGTTTACAAAATAGGCCATGTCAAAATCCAAACTCAGGAACTCATTGAATCTGAGAGCTCACTTAACATCCCGATGCCATCCACGCTGCTGAGATGCGTTTCGATAGAATATGTAATATCTACTATGTACTGCACGCTTTCCTCTCAATAACAAAATAAACACACAACAAAAGTGACAGCGGTGGCAGCAAAAAAAAAAAAAATGCATCTGATCATCAGCACTTCAGTGAAGGCACGTTTATTTAAATAGCACTTTATATAAT
Organism: Elopichthys bambusa; assembly: GCA_037101425.1. Classification (NCBI taxonomy): domain Eukaryota; kingdom Metazoa; phylum Chordata; class Actinopteri; order Cypriniformes; family Xenocyprididae; genus Elopichthys; species Elopichthys bambusa. Next base: position 3,368,072 of record CM074440.1, on the reverse strand, counting down.
ATATTGCTCAAAAGCAAGCAGCTTTACAGTATTAAATATGAAAAAAAACAGTCATGCAGTCATGGAATGGACTATGACTTTCTGTTGTTAAATACTTTAGAAATTAAAAACTGCTATACTGTGAACTTTTAAAACATTTACACCTAAATAATCCTGCAGTCACTTTACTTTTTTTCCTTTACTTAGATTGCACAAAAAAGTGATTAGTGAGATAAATACAAATGATACTGTCTTGATTAAATAAAATAAAGTTTTTTTGTCAGGTTTTATGCATATGGTGGTGTTTTTCTGACAGTTTTTTTTTTTCTAAAAATAGATCCTCTTTCTAAAAAAACTAGAAATATCACAGTATAATCGTCTTTCTTACAGTATCGCAATATATCACAATATATCGTATTGTAACACCTGTATTGTGATATGCATCGTATCGCCAGATTCTTGGCAATACACAGCCCTAGTTATCAGCATGATCACAGAGGGTTTTCTCACATAGCCTACCTGACTGAAAGGGCTCATTATGCAGTTCATTATGTGGGTCTTTGTCTTCTCAGGTGTGAATCACAGCATTATTCATAAAGATTCACACCTCCATGCATACTGTGTTTCTTGACATTTGATATTCAACAGTGCTTTGCCTCTGCCTGCATTGACACCATTTTCTTTAAGAGCTGCTGTGCAGCCAAAATTATATACCAGTTATCACTGTAAAGCTGCTTTGACACAATCTGCATTGTAAAAAGCGCTATATAAATAAAGGTGACTTGACTTGACAAAAAGTGTCTTGCAAAATTTAAATCAATATATAGTTTTATATGAATGAGTAGGCAGGATAATTTTTACATCATTTTGAAGCAAAAACTCTCTAAAAGTCTTAATAATTATTTTGTGTCCTTATTTCAGTGACTTAAGTTTTTTGTTTTTTCAATAACCATGCATAAATGTTATTCCTTCAAAAATACAAACATGTACATACATGTACCTCACATATTACGGTAGCCAAGTTCGTGCTAAATACAGTGTAATGACACTTTTGCCATTGATATGTTTATGAACAACTAAAAAAAGCACAAATGTCAGGGCATGTGAAAACTTCTCCAGGGCCCCAAAAATCCTCAGACCCCAGAGGGTTAAGGGCGCTATATAAAATAAAGATTATTATTATTGTTATCAAACATGTGAAGTTTGGGGCAGATCCGAAATGGTATACCAGAAACATCAAACTTTGTCAGGCCACCATGGACCCACCCTTCAGCGAAAACTCTAGATCTTCGCAATTTAACGTCGCAAAGGCCTTTAGATTAGACTGACCGAATATGATGTTGATCTGATTAAAGCTCTAGGAGGAGTTCATTAAAGTACAACGTCGGGAAATGGCAAAAACTGCACAAATTTTGCGGAGGAAATTCAAAATATCTGACTTCCTGTTGGTTTTCAGATTTTGTTCCAAGAGACTTTTTTGTAGGTATTGGGCTGTTATTTCAATTACAAAAAAAAAAAAAAAAAACATTAAAGGGGTGGTTGATTATGATTTCACTTTTTTAACTTTAGTTAGTGTGTAATGTTGCTGTTTGAGCATAAACAACATCTGCAAAGTTACAATGCTCAAAGTTCAATGCAAAGAGAGATATTTTCTTTTAAAGAATTCAGTATTTAAGAACTACAACAAACAGCTGGTAGGGACTACAACAAGGTTTTTCCCAGGTTGGTGACATCACAAACCATAAAAGTTACATAAACCCCGCCCCCGAGAACACACAACAAAGGGGGTGAGGCCATATTGGGCTGCTTTAGAGAAGAGGAAGAGTTGTTGTAGTAGAGTGTTGTTGCAATGCCGTCATTTTACGCCGGACTGCTTCACAAACGAGAGTCAATTCAACGCTGGATTTGCACAAAAGATTAACATGGCGACACATGCTAGTCGATGAGCTGAATCAACTCCACAGCAACTACATAAATTTATCCACTAACCATTCAGAAACGTCCAGTTTCATTCTAAAAGTTGTAACTTCTTCCTGAGTCTCTCCATCAGTGTCGACTCGGGTTTGAACAATGTAAGGCTGAACACCGTTACTGACAATCCTAATTTTGGCTGCGTGAGATTCTCCAGCTTTGTTGTTGTTGAGCAACTGAAGCGTGAGCTGTTAAAGCTCCGCTCCCTCTTCTGGAAAGGGTGCTCATTTGCATTTAAAGGGACACACAAAAACGGTGTGTTTTTGCTCTCAGCCAAATAGGGGCAAATTTGACAAGCTATAATAAATGATCTGTGGGGTATTTTGAGCTGAAACTTCACAGACACATTATGGAGACACCAGAGACTTATATTACATCTTGTGAAAAGGGACATAATAGGTCCCCTTTAAAGTTATTACTTTAAAAAAAGAATGAGCAATCATACTTTAGAGTGATGCCTCCTTAGCAAACATCAGTGTAAAATGTTCTTTTTGGAACTTAAAAAACATCATCTGCCTGCAAGACTCATAGAAAACAATCACTTCTAAAATGACTAAATACAACATTCACAAAGATTCACACACCTGAGACTACAAAAAAAGCAATGACAGATAAATTATGTTTCATTATAAGTCATTTCCGTTTCGTTTTTAGTGTGGCACAGAAGTGCGATTAGTGTGTTATTTGCCTCAGTGTGAACAACAACGGATGATAAACAAAAGAAAAAAAGTGTGTGCCGCATGAGAAACAAGTCCCAAGCCTCTATTTTTCCACCCGATAAACAATGTTCTCTTGCAAAAGTAAGCAAGAAAAAGCCTCAAGACTTCCTGCTTTTATGCTGAACTTTCAAACATGCATTAAATTGTTGCAGTACTTGAATCAACACTGCATTGACGGACTAACTAGCTGTGAAATAAACTACTGATTGTTTTCCAAATGACTTTATGCTAAAAGAAGCAGAAGATTACGGCTGATCAACATGTGGTGCTTCACTTTATCTGAACCTGTGAGTATCACATTTATGACAAAAATTATTCCAGAAACAGCACCATTTAATTCAATGGAAGTGTTAAAAACCTCATCAGCAAACTGTGAAAGTGTCAATGAGAGAAAATGTGTGCTATCCACCCATTTCTACCGCTTTCAAAAGAGCTAGTTTTCTCTTTTCCCTTCGCCTCCAGTCACACAGACAGACAAAGAGAAAGACCTTCATGGAGGTTTAGCTTGTGATGAGATGGGCTGTTGTCTTTTGGAGCGTGGCGAGGTGGATTTGGGGATCTATCGATCTGAATCGCAGCTGTATGGAGGGATCGATGGAGAGGCTTTAGAGACCCCTGGGCCCGTCTCCTCATTCATGCCGTGCGGGGGATCGCAAACTCTTTGCGGCCAGGGAACTTTCATCCCATTTATATAGACTGCGCAATCATTTACAATTATGTTCACGGCGGATGCTTTCTTACTAAAGCGAATCCTGAAAAAGGGTACATGTGGTGTAAGTGGCATTCACTATAACTGGTATCAAGGGATACAAATCAAGTAATAAGGCGAGACCTCAGGCTGCAAGAAGAACATCAAGACAAGAAATATACGGCAATTACATACATGGGGCTAATAACATATCAGAGTACATGCTTCTTTAATGGTTATTCGCAGCACATTAGTTTCAAAGAACACTCGTCTCATAAAGAAATGCTTTATATTTTGAGTTAACTATAACGTATACATTTTTGAGGTTATTTAACTTTTTTAATCCTGTTAATAACACGGAGGCAAACTCAAACCCTGAGTTAACACACACAGACAGCGCGCGAGCCCCAAAGTAAGATCGCTTTCGCTTCCGTGATTTTACATAATTCAAGAACAACATGAAAAACACCTCACTTCAGTGCTCGTGAGCTGTTTTCTGTGACACAGAGAGCCGAGCCGAGTCATTTCTCTGACAATGCACGAGCTCTGAAGCCAGATCACTCTCACTTGCGTCTTCACTAAACTTTGTCAACTGTATGTGTTTTAAGGCTTGCCAGTTTGGACATTAAAGTGATTTTAGACCATCGGATGTGTATCATTATACTGAGCTACGGCGCAGCTGCATTGTGACACACGAACACTCATACAGACAGTAGCTGCACATCACGTGAAGATCGCACACACACAGAGGAACGCAGAAACTCGTTGTCAACGCTGTCCTGTGATTTACTACTAAAGTAGCCTAGAAATTCAAAAGTTATAGCATATATTTTTCTACTTTTGAAGTAACTACTTACAACCCACAGCTTCACAATTAATAGAGAGACGGTATGACTAATTCACACACGCAATCGCTCTCATTAAGGCATTCAAATAAATGCTAATTTATCTGTATCTGATTTACAACGAGCAGAAATCTGTAATAAATGTTACGAACCATAGATAAAATATTATTATATAGTTATGTCGGAGCATTAGGAAAAAATATCCCACCTTTAATAAGCATATTTACAGTATAAACCTTGACAAAACCAAAGCAAAAACACAAACACAAAATAACCTTTCAGTAATCGTAATCGAGGTAAAATGTTCAATTAATCGAGAGTTCGATGTTAGGTCATATCGTCCAGCCCTACATCAACCTGATCACTTTATTTAGTGTTCACGTAAACACTATGTTGTTCGGATTAATCAATTGGAAGGATTTCATTCTGATTGAAACAAAAGGTGTCCATGTAAACGTGGCTATTGTGAAGTCAGTGAAGAGAAACGATCCTGCAGTATTTGAGCAGAGACTGATACTCTGACATTTTGTTATATAATGCATGTTTAAGTGTGATTTCAGTAAACAAATACCTCTTGGGCCACTGTAGAAGGGTTTCTGAAGGACTACAGAATAAAAAGTTCTTTGTGGGTATTCAAAAAGGTCCTCCTCAGACTTTATCATTCAAATGACCTGTAGTTGTAAGAATGCAGATAGCACAAGTGAAGAAAAGTGATCTAGTGTTAGGACTGAAAGTATGCAGTGCCGGTAAAAAGTCAGCTTCTCTCTTTCTTTCTCTTTGACCTTTCTATTTCTCCTTGACTTCTTCAGCATGCAGAAGTGTGATGGCTCCCGGAGAGAAGCGTCAGAATATTCAGTGAAGACATGGTTTGCAGGAGTGCAGAGGAGGCTGAGAGCTAAAGCGGCCTGAGTGTTTCTACCTAGAGGAGAGACACTCCAGTAAATTACAGAGACGACTCCAATCAGGATGCTAAAATTACAAAAGCTGAAGGGTCACCAAGGCAACCACCGGAGGTAGCGTGTGCTGGACTCAAAGTATGGGATGAGATTAAGAAACATTTTATCATGAAAAAAAGAACAGCTCACAACTGCATCTAGTTGTACTATTTTAGCAGTATGCAGTATGTATACTGCGCCCATTATGCAGATTTTCTATATGCATCCTTGATGACCATCAAAATGTCTGAAAACGTGACAAATTAAGCAATATCAGCCATGATTAAAAATATCTCTTCATATTATCATTCAAAAAATAAAATACATAAATATAAATAAATATATAATATAAACAAAATAAGTAAATATAATATAAAATATCTTCATTTTATCTACCAATATTTTTTAAATAAATAAAAGTACAATATATAATATAATAATAATATTTAGCATATACTAAACATAAACTAAATAATAATAAGTAAATAAATACATAATCTCTTCATTTTATTTCCCAACATTTTTAAATAAAATATATATGAAAAATGTAATATATAAACTAAAAATATATAATATAATATAATAACAATATTTATAATATAATAAACATAAACAAAATAAATAAATACATATTTTTATACATTTAAATAAATGTAAAATAAATATATAATATAACAATTTTTAGTGTATAAATAAAGACGCTCGAAGATGACTTGCAGAATGAGGGCATGGGACAACATGCTAATGTTTGAAACATTTTGCATACTGCTTCACATGCTAATTTAAAACAAAATATTATGCTAGTATTCTATTCCAATCGTTTTTGTCATCTCTTGGCATATTTTCCCAGTGTGCCCCAGTACCCATACTGCACGTCCATCTCGCTGACCACTAATGGCATGGATCGGTACTACAGTTGGTGCCAGCTTTGCCCTGCAGCCAAGCAGCACAGCTCTGCCACAATAAAAACAGTGTTTGAGATAATTGGCTCTTCAAAGTGGAAAGATAGAGCTGCTCTCTCTCCCGTCCCCTCTAAGTGGCTGGGGCCCATTAGCCATTGAATACATTACCAGCCTTAGAGGGCCATCTTTAAGACCTTTAATCAAGCTAAAAGTAGAGCTGTACAAGACCAACCTCCATTCTGGACTTATTCCATTTTTATGTCCTTGAGCTGTGCTGACATATTTTCTACTTATTTGATTACTTTTATTTATTTATTTGCTGTCAGTTTGGTTAAACATGATGCTATATGGTGTTTTTAGAGTCTTCAAGAGTCGTCAAGAAGTGTGCCAACTTCTAATTTTCAAAGACAAAGAGTTCTTATGTTGTATGTTAACTCTCTTAAAGACCCCCTGTGGTGAAAATCAAGTTTTTAATGTTGTTTATGTCTATGTGGCGTTTTTAATATGCTTTAAGACAAACCATGTGCAAATTCATATGTCAACACCATTGCTGAATATTTTCTCTTTAAAACTGCAGTGAAAAAAGACAGTCTCAAAGACAAACCCGTGGTTTGAAATCGCTGGTGTCTGTGACATCATAAACTACCTTGTAACCAATCACGTCAATGTGGGTGGGGCTAATTTGCATATTCATTGATCTACATATATTAAATGAGGCAAGGGTGTAGAGTTACATTCAAGCTATTTTAAGGCATGAAGTTTTTTTTTTTTCACAGGAAAAAACATTTAAATATGTCATTTTGGTAATCAAGTTTTAAGGGATACAATTATTGACTACGGGGGACTATAAAATAAAATAATCCTTTATATATTCCAAGTCTTCTGAATACATAATAGCTTTGTGTGAAAAACTGATCAAAACAAGAGACCTAGCCATGTCTGGTTAGCCATGAACAAATCATGCTTTTGAGTCAAATCTTTCCAATGAATCAGTTGATCCAAACTGGTGTGAATGACTTGTTCATGAATCAGACTGATTCGGTTCTCTAGTTCAACTCAATGATTTGGTTGCAGCTCACTGGAAAAGATTATTAGTTAATAATAAATTATAACTTAAATTGTGTTGTGTTTTTCACACAAATCTATCATACAACATGAAACTTGAAACTGTGCACAAGCTACTACCTACTTTTCCATTGCATTTACATCCTTTTTGAAGCTTAAATGCTAAAAATAGTGTCTAAATGTGGTCAGAGAACAGTGACAGCACAACATGAGGCTGAATAAATAATGACAGCATTTACATTTTTGGCTGAACTATTCCTTTAATGTTTAGAGCACCTTTTCTAAGAAATACATCTGCTGCTGGGTGTAAAATGAAGATGTTGAAGGCTGTAAACTTTTTGCAAGGCTTTATAGCTGCAGGTTGAGCTTCTGGAGGCATGAAGCATATCCACAGGAGAGATAATGGAACTTACAACCTGCGTTACTGACCTCCAGAGGAAAGAGAGTCGGAAAAAGAAAGCGACAGAAGGGCACGAAACCAAAGAGAGTGAGAACTGCTCCCGGCGGGCATCTAATGTTACTGATTATCTATGGCTGTTTAATACATTGTGTGTAGGACTCTGATTGGAATGGAATACTAGCATACTACTAAAGTGCATTTCAAATAGTTGTACTCTACACTGCTGTCACATGACCTCAGCATAATGTTTAATTCAGTAAGTTAGAAACCACATAGCAACACATAAGTTCTTACAAATCTTTAAAAATGTAATTAAGTCATATGTACAGTACATATTGTAATCAAATTTCTGATTTAACAGACCACATCTGAGTAAGTCCCAAAACATTAACCTAAAGTCAGAATACATTTAAACACATGCAGAGGGAAAATTTCATGAATGCAATGTCAAAAGAGCTGCTTGAAAATAATGCAACCTTCTTGTTTTATGATGAAAGGCTTGATTGATTACAGAATGATGATTATGGCAAATGGCCTGGAAGATGGCTATGTCTCTCTCACCATAGTAACCCATCTGTAGAGTGCCTCTCCTCTCTCCCCTAATGGCACAGCTATTAGCACTAATGCATTTCAAACATACTGCTGACACACTGGATGGAAAGTGCACATCTTTTCCCCTCTCTCGCTCCCTCTCGCTGCTGTCTTACACAGCGCTATCCTTTCCTTACAACACCCCTTCAAACACATCTAATCAAACAGGCCCGGGCTTCCTCGCAGCTCTTTACCTTCAGACTGACAGCTACAAGTACAGGGACATATACGCTGATAAGCACAGTTAACGTTAGTGGAAACAGATATGGAAGGAACCATCGTAATGCATTCAGTGATAATGAATAGAGCTGTAATTGTAGTGATGGCACGATTGTAGCCACATTAATGGGTTGTGTGACATTGAAAATAGTTATTACTTTAGTGCTAAGCGCAGCAAAAACAAATATAGCTATTATCATAACAGCATGTTGCAGAGCTACAGCAGACCCTGCTTTTATGTTTATGTACATTTACTTCTTATCTATGTAAATATGCATCAAGTGGTACTGGTCAAATTCTTAAACAAATGTTTCAAATCTAGTGAGTCAAGTCTATGAGTTAAATTTTTTAAAATGAATCTTTCAGTAGTTACAAGTTTAAACTAGGTTGACGAAATTATATGACGTTAGCCAGTGTCATTACTGACTGTTATATATATTTATACAACAGTTTGTTCTCATAGCGAGTGTCCAGAAAGTCTGCCATATTTTTACAGATACTACTGTTGTTATGCCATGGAATGTAGTTTTAAGAGTTTTCTCAGGCGAGAATGTAGTTATTTAGACCTCAAATATGCGACATATATGTAAACATAGCGGCTAGTTGAAAATTTGTTTATTGTTTATTCGTTTTCGTAGCTTTGAGCTCCGGGCTGTCAGCGACCATTCAGCGCTCATGTACCCACAGAGAACAGCTTCATTTCGGCCAGTCCTTCGGGAATTTGCCACTGGCTCTTATGTAGATGGTGGTTAAACATGAGATATAATTCATTTTGGGTATATCAAATGGGCAATCTTTGGTTTTATTAATGTATTACTTGTTCCAGAGTAAATCGATTTGGCTTAATGGCTATATTACGTTTCATAACTTTATATTTATATTATTCAATGTAGTGACGATGCAAGCTGCCTCTAAGAACACCAACGAAGAAGAACAACAACATAGAGACGAAACACACTCTGTAGAGCAGTTTTTTATTAGGGCTACTGTAGAAACATGCCGGCACAAAATGGCGACTTAACATGTAAGGGGACTTGGAGTGTATGTAGATAATAAAATAAAAACATAACAGTTCATTATGTAAGGTCTTTATACACCACTGAAAACATAGTTATGTATATTATATTGCATTTCTATCAAAAGATCCTCCTAAATATTACACACTGGACCTTTAAATATTATTGTTCAATAAATAATAATTTATATAAATAACATGTCGTATTTGGTATTGAGAAAAGGTCCGTTAGTGATTGTGATTTCAACTTCAGTGAAAGTTACATTAATGCGCCATTAGATGGCAGCAAAGACTGTCTTTACAAGTGAGTCAGATGTAAGGTTGTAAACCAGGATGTTGTTTTTACTTTAAACAACATCTTACAAGACGCAACTGGCAAATGCATTGACTAGCGCTGTAATGGGAAATCCCCTTAAATGTTAAAAGGACAAAGATATCGCTTTCCTCAGCAGACATTCAAATTAATTTTGCCATTATGAATGTAAGATTGACCTGAAGAATAGATGCAGGTAATGCACTTGCTCAGTCAATCTCTCTCTCATAATAATCTATTCTACATAATACAATACGTTTCTCACAAAAAAGGGTTTTTTAAAGACATGCTGTTGTTGTTTCTTATTTATTTACACACTTGTACACTCTAACTGTTGTACAAACACAATAACACACTCATAGCCGTGCGATATGGCTCTATATTAGCACGGCTGTCTGTCTGTCTATCTATATGCTCTTTCTGTATGAGACATAGTAATGTCAATGTCTTAGCAAATATCATTATATCATTGATAAAACCAGAGGAACCTGAAAAAATGTATAAAAATTCTGAATCAATTGCACTTAGACTCTTGAAACCCATGATGCTTAACAGATATACAAGACAACCACATATTCTCATCACGTTCAGATCTAGATCTGACACAGTCCTTGTTTATTCTTCTCAACAGTGCCTTGTCATCCGCAGAGAATATGGTATTACAATACCCAATGAAAAGGGTAGCGAGTCGAGGGAAATGTAGTCTTTTTGTAGTCGTTGTGCTGCCTGCACCAGTTTAAACGAGACAATCGCATTAATCAGCCAAGAAATGGCTCTCAAACCAATTGTGACAGAGAGGCTGGCCTAAACGACCTTGAGAAATAAGACGCAATAAAATAATTTAACGACTATTTCACACACTATTGCATTCAGATGGATTTAAAAGGCCGGCGTGCCACGACTAGCGCTGTTGTTATTACAAGCCGAGCCGGGAGAGCTCGATACTGTGGTCAAACATGACAACCACTGCATTCAAACAGCTTATTCAGTATTGTGGATGGAGACAGGTGGATGGACAAACAAATATAACATGTCAAACACTATATGTTGTATGATCTGGTATCATAAGTTCCTAACAAAAGAATCTTGACGATTCACATGTCATTATATCGACAAGGGCAGTCAGGTCAAGTATGTTATGCAGCACCTCATGAACTAAATTTTGAAGTTTTGACTTTCAGAAATATGCTGGGATCAAGCTCTGACACTTTTTATATAGTATATTATTAATTAGATTATTTTTTAATGTTATGAAATATATGTATTATAAATGAATAAAATGGAAAAACAAATATATAACATTAAATATAATTAAAATATATATTTTAATTTAAGAACTTAAAATGTGAACATCGCAAATATTTACTTTCATTTCCCTCCAAAATGATGTTACTTCCTGTAGGATGATGTCATTAGGAAATGGCTTTTTTATTTAAATGGATATTACAACAGAATGTAAAGTGATATTGATGACACTGGTGAAAATCTATAAATTGATCACAGATTAACATAGTATCGCCAAGAAAACATTTAAAAATTTTTGATTAAAGGAAAAAAAAAAGAAACACTTGGAATATCTCTTAATACATTTCCATTTCAACGAATACGATTTCTATGTTCTATCTCTAAATACTGAGTTTAACATTTTATCCATCATATTAATGCATATAAACACAAAAAGCATACAGCATAACAGAAATGACCCGGTCAATAAATGACGTCTTTATGTAAAGTGGCTCACTGTGTTTTACGTCACTGATGTGCGAGGACAGACGCACAGGACTTTCCGAACAGATGAGGTGTGCGGTTATCTATCATGCCTGTCATGGTAATTAAGTGTGTATGGCAGCTGCAATGTCTGGCCAACAGGGGAAGCGCGCGGGGCAAAGTAATGGTGACTCGCGCAATGAAGTACGAGCTGTCTCGCCGGTCGCTACAGCAACAGCAGCCATGGTATTCTGAGAATCTGGGCCGATGATGTCACCTCTGTTAGCACAAAGCACAGATGGACTGAGGCAGGTACTGAACAAGCGCTTCGCAAACACACACGGACATCCACACTAGTATGGGCAGGTGTTCTCGTTTCCACAGTTGGCCATGCATACAGAAACACACATGTGGTCGGCGTTTATGGGAATACAGTTAAGCAAAGAGACGTGTGGTGATGTACGCACAGGACATTTCATTTGTGTTAGGGCTTCAACGCAAGTGGCCTGCTACTGTGACCTCTACATGAAAAGAGTTACTGACTGTCAAAAGAGGGTGATTTTACAAGCTTTGTTCATTAGCAAGAAAGTAAATGTATGCATATCATATATTTGTTAACAATTAGTTAGTTTCAAGCTATTTTGAAACTACCAATCATTTAAAGTAGTTAAACTACAGTTAGTCTTCTTGAACACTACAAGCTACTACAACACTGAAAATAATTAATGGGGCAATCTTTTTAAAACTGTTCATGACTTTGAGATCACAAATACTTTATCAAATACAAATACGTTTAATACTTTACTTTAAATTACAATTTGAACCTGCATTTTTATATTTTAACTGCAGATGTCGCTAGAGCGAATCCTATATTGTACCTTTAAATCAGTGTTATTATTGTTAACTACTATTAAAAATTGTTTTCGTCAATTGAAGCTTAAATCAAATTAACTATAATTTTTAGAAACTTAAACATGATAAACTCAAAAATATAAATACACAAATATTACTGATTATTATTAATAATAAAAATGTGTACTAAATAAATACTAAAATGACTAAAACTGAAATAAAAATAAAGCTTAATATAAACATTAAAAATTAATCAAATAAAAATTATTAAAAAATAATAATGAATCAATAATAATTTATTAATAATTAATTAAAAGCACATAGCAAAATCACAAACTTAAATGAATATTAAAATTTAAAGATTTAATTAAAATTTAAAATGTTAAAATTACAGCTTATTCAAAATATTAAATACTATAATAATATTTAAATAATACTAAAATACTGTAAGTATTAAGTAATAAAATTGAGAACAAATTAGTGACAAACACAGAGTGAAAAACATAGTAATTAACTTGAATAAAAAACAAATCAGTGAATCATTTATCTAAACCATCCATGGGAACATGGCTCCCATTACTATCACCTGGCTTTAACTAGCAATAGCAAGTAGCAAATCATAGTTACTAGTGTACATAACTATGTGAGAGCAGCTTAACTACTTCAAACTAGCTTCCCCAACACTATTTATAAGCCTGTTACCCTTTTGTATCTGATCTGCGTGCCTCTTTTTCTCGCCGTCTCTCGTATTTGCTCAATCCGTCGCTCTGAGACTTGTGCGTTTTTGCGCTGCTAATGTGCTAAAGAGCATGTGAGACTAATCTAATTACAGCGTCGCTCCAAAAGAGAGAGAGAAACTGTTACGAATCTAAAATCGACAAATGGAGAGACCCCTCACCGTATCCCAGCATCCTCGACGCCCCTCCTCTTGCTCTTGTCTCTCCCGTAAAGACGGTGAATTGGTTTGGCCCCTACAGTGCTTCATTACCTGGCCTAATTATAAAGGCAAATGAAATCAGCCCCGCAATACATTATTAATGTCCGCACGCCATTAGGATTCAATTGCAGTATTTGCAACAATATGATATTTTCAAACTGTTTTCACGCCTGATTAGAAACGAGGACAGATAAGAGGGAGGTGTGAGAGGAAAGAGAGAGATAGTGAAAGAGGAAGGTGAGTGGGGCGGGAGAAAGAGGAGAGAGTGATGGAAATACAGAGAGAGAGAGAGAGAGAGAGAGAGAGAAGCCATATATGAAAGACGTCTAAATGAATACGGCAAAAATATCTAAACCTGTACGAGTTTCTTTCTTCCTTTGAACACAAAAGAAGATATTTTAAAGAATGTTGGTAACCATACAGTTGATGGTAGCCATTGACTTAGGAAAAAAATACTATGGAAGTCAATGGGTGCTTGGTTAACAACATTCTTTAAAATATCTTTCTTTTGTGTTCAACAGAAGAAAGAAACTCATATAGGTTTGGAACAATTTGAGGGTGAGTAAACGGCAACAAATTTTTGGGTGAACTATCCCTTTAGCATGCTAATGTACTAACCCATTGTACATACTTAACAAGTTCACACATTATTGTTGATTACAAACCTCAGTACTCAAGATACTAAAGTCTAAATCTCAATATGAGTTCAAATATTTCACCATGAAATCAAAATTGACTGATAGCGTATTTTTATTACCATGAGGGCGGAGCAAACTGTCACTCACATGAGATCCACCAATACCACACCACAACCATCTAACCATCCAACCAAATCCCCATGGACAAAATCAAACCCCACCCTACATTTTTTCTTGTTCGAGAAGCTGTTTCACTCGGATATGCGTCACAATAGGGAAGAAAAGACTATCACATCTTCCGTTTCATGCCGACTTTACACTGTATTTTCCTTTCTCCAAATAAATGTTAGGAGAAACAGGAAAAAGTTACTTAAAGGGTTCACCCAAAAATGAAAATTATGTCATTAATTACTCACCCTCATGTTGTTCTACACCCGTAAGACCTTCGTTCATCTTTGGAACACAAATTAAGATATTTTTGATAAAATCCGATGGCTCAGGAAGGCCTCTATTGCCAGCAAGATAATTAACACTTTCAGATGCCCAGAAAGCTACTAAAGACATATTTAAAACAGTTCATGTGACTAAAGTGGTTCAACCTTAATGTTATGAAGCGACGAGAATACTTTTTGTGTGCCAAAAAAACAAAATAACGACTTTATTCAAAAATATGTAGTGATGGACGATTTCAAAACATTGCTTCATGAAGCTTTACGAATCTTTTGTTTAGAATCAGTGGTTCGGAGCTTGTATCAAACTGCCAAAGTTACGCCCCCCAGTGGTGAACCATTGAAATTTCAAAACGTTTATGACGTAATGAAGCCTCGTTTACTGAAATCATGTGACTTTGGCAGTTTGATACACGCTCCGAACCACTGATTCGAAACAAAAGATTCGTAAAGCTTCCAAGCTTTATGAAGCAGTGTTCTGAAATTGACAGTTAATAGAACAATTATTAAAACTTAATAGTTACTTATCATTACAGTTACTGTCCTTGGTGTGAACAGCACTTTAACATATATTAATATTAACATATATTAATATTGTCAGTAACATGCAGAACATAACATGCTAATTATGGCATTTTGATTTAAAGTCAGGATGAAATAAAGCGACATGAAAACATATACATACAGTTTGATGAATTGTTCCCAATAATATCTATAACATGCATTTAGATAACTGACAGGGTGAATTTTTATTTCATGCTGACTTTAAGGGCCTGTTTACACCTGGTCACTTCATGTGTTTTTACTGATCGGATATTTATCTGATTTGTTAAAAACGATTCCATTTACACTTGCCCACATAAATGTGTCAAAATGAATATAAATCCAATCTTCGGTTCCTGCGCTATATGCAAACTTAATGTAGTTCACATCAATAAAAGCAACAGATATGAGCTGCATTTTATTTATCATCAGCTAATTTCAAGGTCAAAGACAGCAATAGGAGAAAGAGCAGCATCAGCACTTGTACGATCATTTAGTCTCACTACTTTTAATGAAGATGATTTTGTTTTGAGTGTCTGTGACTTATTTTTCATTTGCGGCAGTTTGCATGTTAGCTTGCGGAAGAGGCGGCGATGCATGTTGCAATGTCACTGTCATATCTGGCTATAACATGTCATATAGCCTATAATACGCTCTCACATGTTTGTTTTTTAACATTTTGGGAAGAGTAAAATTAACATATGTGGTTTCAATAACCAGATGCATTTACACTTGTCCAGTTTCGTCTGAAATGCGTCTCAAACCACCTCATGAAGTTATCAGATTTAAATCTGTCTCAAAAGCATTTAGGAGGGCATTTCCTGGTCTTTTCACGTTCAGATAGCTGTCCAATCAGAGAAAATCCATGAAGTGACCAGCTTTAAACAGGCCCTAAAATTCCAAGGTCAAAAAAATGCATGGATGAATTGTTTTCAACAAGGTCAATAACATGCATTTAGAAAATAGGATGAATTTTCATTTCATGCTGACTTGTCCAATCCAACTACAAAGACATCCAAAGACAACCGAGGCTTTAAAAAAATCCTCTGGAACAAGGTTAGAAATAGCCTCTGTCAAACAGTTTGGTAATGCACAGCTATGTCCATGTATGTGCTTGTGTGTGTATAATATAATACACAGTCCATCAGAAGTCTATCATGTCATATGAGTTGATGCCGGAGCATGTGGGGTGACAGACAGCGTTCTGCGTCCTCTATCGCCTACCCCTTCACTGGTGACTTTAGTGGCTAAGCAGCCATGAATAGAGATGGGCTCTCTCAGAGAGGAGGTCTCATAATTATTAGTTTTAGAGCCTATTCTCAAATATCCCGCGGGAGCAACGGGGTTAAAAATCCATTTGTGGGAAGTGTAGCATGACAGCAAGCACGGTCTCCCTGGAGACAGCCAACATCACACAGCAGTGTGTGTATGTGTCATGTATGTGTGTTTATGTCTGTGTGTGTCCTCTGTATGTACCGCATTGGTCTAGTATCTGTTTTTGTAGCCATGAACGGTCCTGTTCACAAACCGGCTCTGCTGAAAGTTAATACCGATCATTCACAAAGTTGGTCAGCCCTTATATGTTCATATACTAAATATTTTGGCTAATTTTAGATTACCTGCTTTTATGAATACAGATTTGAGACTAGCTTTCTTTTCACATATACAGTCTCAGCTGTAAAATTTAACAGCATTTCCTTACTAGATTTCATTTGACATTTACCAGAACCTGATAAATCAGCAATTCTGACTTATATACATATGCCCATCTATCTATCTATCCATCCATCCATCTGTCTATCCATCCATCCGTCCACCCACCCACCCATCCATCCATTCATCCGTCTATCATCATCCATCCATCTACCCATCCACCCACCCATCCATCTACCATCTATCCATTCATCCATCCACCCATCCATCCATCGGCCTGTCACAACTATTCATTTCCATTTGCTACTGTTACTGAAAGAAAGAAAATTATATTCATCTTATATTCTCATTAAAAGTTGAGTAAGTTGGTAATCTCAAATCTCAAGACAGTTGAACTTTGACCTTACTTTGATTCCATCTTGCCACTGATGCTCTCGTTGGATTTTTTCAGCCTCTCCAGCCAACCTCTGAAAGAAAGAAAAGATACAGAGGTCAAAACAGGGTAACAGAAGAACAAAGACCTGAAATCCAAAATGACAATTTGTTTTAAATCAGCATCAAGATTGTATGTAAAAAAATGTTATGAATGTAAGGTAAAGTGTATATTTTAGGACTTGTGAGTGTTCACCATTTTAAGTTGTTTTTTTATATGATTTGTGACCTACAGTAGTTCATCATTTTGAGTCACTTTGACTCAAAGTTTTACCCTTTTAAGTAAAACGGAATGATTATTATTATGTTTCTATTTCAAACTGTTGCAGACACATAATTACTCAAATGATGGCTGAGACTTTGCTTTTTATTTTAGTGCTTAAATTTCAAAAAGTGTTTCTGGGTCAAAGTGACTCTGAAGCATGTCACATTTTCAAACACCTTTTTGCTCACTAGTTCATTTTAAATGGGTTATTCCATGAAGTTTCTCAATTAATAAGCTGATGCTGCATGCATAATAATTATAATTAAATGAGAAAAATGTTTTAGATGGAGTTTAGCACGTCACACTGCAGGAAATGCTTTTCATACAAAAGTATTTGTCAACTACACATGTACTAGTTACACTGGTGGTAAAAGGAGGAACATAAGTGTACATATTTTTTATACTTTATCTGAGATAAAATGCAATGCAATTAATCTAAAACAGCATGTATTATAGTATTATTTATTGGAAATTTATTTACTTTATTTCAAGGAATGTCAAGAAAAAAGTCTTTACAAATTAGTGTAAAAAATGCAGCATTGGAATCCTACAAATCTTATGTAAAATGCTTTATGTATTGTTTGAAACGCAGGATAAATTGTCTCTTGACACAGTTCTCGGAACACGTGGGCCGCTCAGCATGTTATAGATTCATTACATGCGTCATCATCATTGAAAAGCTCCATCTCTACAGAAACAACCCACTCCTCTGTGTTAATAGTGATAATTCACTTCAAACCTGCTCAATATGTCTGGAAACTTCTCCCAGAAAGTCAGTGTGGCAGATGTTTCACAGAAATCTACATTCATGACATCCACTACACTGACTCATATGCTGCATCCCAATTTGCAGTCTTCTACTGCACACTAAAAGTATGCAATTTACTGATGAGGGATGAGGAAGTATGTACATTTGAGTATGTGGTAAGACACAGTATGGAAGTATTGGGACAAAATATTACAGTCATTAAATTGGAAAAATCAACATTTTGTCACATACTATTTGTGTTTGCATGAATGTGTTGAGTTAGTTATTCAGTTTTAGGTTCACATCTAAAAACTGCTTCTTAAAATGTCCAGTTATGTGAAAAATTTGATACAAAATAACCATCCTTAATCACAGAACACAGGATTGTGGGTAATATTAGCCCATAACACAGTCATAATAACAGAATTATGGTCGCTATTAGTCCAAACACCATGATGGGATGCACATTTTGAAAATAGTGCACCAAACAATATGATTTAGGATGCACTAATGCTAATTTCACATACTACCAAGTATGCAAATTAGGATGCAGCCTAATACTGCATTCCATTTAAAGTGAGATGTGGAATATTCCTGCTTGAAACGTTTCTTGCACTTTTCTAACTAGAATGCAAGAAATTCAGAGTTGCAGCAACAGACCTGATTCCAGCTTCAACACGTTGCCATCTAAATGAAGCATGTGTTTAATTGGCTGCATATTGATTGCATCAGCACTAGTAATTGGTTAAATGTACACCATGCAAATTTTAAAAGTAGCTGATCCAAGTAAGACTATGTAAAAGATGCTCTCCCCATCTGGAGATAACAGTGGAGTTTTTATCTGACCTACGCAATTCTCACTTTCTGTGCTCATGAAGGAGAAATGAACACCTGACAGCTTCAGACAGAACCACAGATCAGTGCGTTTGCCCAGTTAAAAATAGAGGAAAGTTTGCAAAAGTTTTTTCCACTAATAATTGCTAGAACTGTTCAGGCTGTGTCTTCAGAGTTTGAACAAGATGTTCTTCTAATTAGAGCCCATTTTGTTGAGGTTCATAGCTGAGATGCCAGCATAATAATGGAAGGACACACAGACATTATATATCTTTCTCATCACTCCTAGCACAGGGAAACATTGCTTAAAAAAACAGAATCAACCAATCTATCTATCTATCTATCTATCTATCTATCTATCTATCTATCTATCTATCTATCTATCTCTAACTTTGCTTTTCTAGTTAAATTCTTTTGAATTAAAATTCTATTTACTATACTGTAAGTTTTCACTATTTATTGTATAGTGAAAGAGACAATGTTCAATATATGGGGTAAGAGCAAGTTAAAATGAATTTCAATGTGTATTGTGTGCATTGTATACGATTTTTTTTAAAGTCAGATAAACAGCATTGTGAACATTCAACTAAACATCTCCTTTTGTGCATCACAGAAGACAAGGTTTGGAATAACATGAGAGTGAGTAAATGAAAGAATATTACATTCAGGGTGAGCTATTGCTTTCATCATGCGTGGGAGCGCGATATTGTTTCTAATCTCCATTTTCGGACACCATTGGACGTACCATAATCAGAGCAGCTCCCACACAGGTGATTCACGCTCTCTTGTCTCGCTCAATCCCTGTTTTTCGTGATTCTCCTGGGGAGATTCACCTGATCTGCATCCAGACTCACCCACGAACACCTGCCGCCCGTCTCCGGGCTTAAGGTGCAAAAACTCCCACTCATTTCCACTCGGAATGCGGGCAGACTTCCAGACGATCTCCTTCACTCGACTCTTGACAAAAGAGCCCTCATAAAAAATATCAATTACATACCTTTCACTGACTGCATTCAAAAGCTTTCAAACGGTGGCTTAAACGACTAATAGGCTCGCTGCAGTAATGTACCTAATGTTAGAGAAATAACAGAGCGAGCGTTCGAGAGGTGAGCCTAATTCAAGGGCAGTTGCATTTAATGGCTACACCATTAGGAGTAATGCAAGCGCCAAATGACACTCCACTCCAGGGTGCCAATTCAAACAGTATTAAACACTATGTCTTACACTGTAAACCCTAATGCTCAAAATACTTAATTGGTTTGAGTAGGACAAACTTAAATTGAACAAATGAATTCAGTTAAAGGTGCAATATGTAATATTTTCTGTCCGCTAGAGGACATTAGAGGCCTATTCAAAACAAAGGCGTAGCTTGATGACGGCAAGTTTGAGCGCGGGATCTTGGGACATGTGGTCTTCATCTCACAGCCGGTGGAAAACAATTGGGATAGGACTCGGGAAGAAATCATGTTCATGGAAGTGATTATTAACGTTACTGTAGTTTGAAGCAGAGCAGGACCGAGTGTTGCGGGAGCTGAACGAGGCCGCTGGATTGACTGCGAAACACACGCCTCACGAGCAGCGGAACTTTTATTATGCCACAGTCGCCGGCACTGCTGAGTATGAGGTAACGCAGCTCTGTTTATCATATTAGATACATTTGAGTGTGCTGAAAATGTTATAACGTTACTCTGAGCGTTTGCTTGGTGGCTGCTATGAGACACTTGTTGCACACTGCAGTAAGCTAGAAATTTTTTGATTTTAGAATATCATATTAAATGCTGGATGGCTTGTGTTGATAAATGGCATGCAATTAATTTTAAAACGTATTGTATGATGGATAAAATTCTGTATCACTGTTACTAAAAATAAAGCTGCATCTGATTATGCTATGTTAGCTACTTGACAAAATAGTGTTTTTCTCTGAGGCATGGTAAAGCATGGTACTCGCAAAAAATAATTTAAAAATTAAAAATTAGATTTAAACAATAAGATTAAACGTGTTGAGCTATATAACAATAATTAGTTTTCTGTCTACAAATATATCAAAACAGTTGTTCCCTTGTCTGGTCTAGTGGTTTTCAGATATTTTACTGCAAAATTCATACATATTGCACCTTTAAATTAACTGCTATGAGTATTAAGAACTTTCTTTTTCTTTTGAGTTCACAGCACAGACATATTTCAAGTAAACTGAACTGTTTCATTGTTTTGAGTTGTATAAACTAATTTCTTTTAATTTGCTAAATGCTAAAATTAAGTTTTATATAATGTTTTTTTGCACAAGATTAATGGTAAGAGAGATTTAGTAGTGATTAATGTTTATGCTAATTTAGAAGAGTTTCTGTTAATGTAGGTTTTTGGAGAGTTACCAAAATGTATGAGTTAGCTAACTCAGTACTTCAAGTTAGAAGCAATTAACATGCATGAGTACTACAAACTCAAAACTTGATAGTTCTGCTTACTTAAAATTGGGAACATCATAACTCAAAAAATTTGATGTTACTGATTACCTCAATTTTTTTGAGTCAGCCCAACTTATTCGGGTTTACAGTGTATTGACCAGGCTTGCATTAGGGGCATTATCCACATCTATACACCATCCTATGCTTTTCATGCATTTTAAGTCATAGTCGTGATCCTGATTATAAGTAATATTAAGATATTAAGTGTAAATGAGTGTTTGTTGCTGAAGGTGAAGAGTGTAATTTCTGCACCTCTAGCAGCACTAAACAGCATTGCAATGTTTGGCAGCAATCAGTATTCTTGCAATTCTGTTTGGTGCCATCAGTGGCGCAAAACTACACACTCACTATTTAATATATAGTGAAAGCTGCAAAATTTGATATATGGGGAAAGAGCGAGTAAACTGAGTGAATCTGAAAAAGTTGTAATGTGTGTATGAAGTATGAAGTATCCTGAAAAACACAATTTCTCATCTAACAAATCAGACTGAAGCTAAGAATGGCCATAAATAAATAAATAACCACCTGAAAAAAATCCAAAAGAGCAAAATGAACCTGGTTTATGTATAAAAACACAACTGTACTACGCTTAATGTCAGTCGTACAGTATAGATAGTTAGAATGATGATAGACAGATATAATGATAGAAAGATAGAACAATGATAGATAGAATAATGATAGATATAATGATAGAACAATGGTAGATAGATAGATAGATAGATAGATAGATAGATAGATAGATAGATAGAATGATAGAACGATGATATAACAATAGAACGATGATAGATAAAATGATTGAGTGACTGATTGATTGACTTGTGAAAATAGTACAGTTCAATGCCACAGCTAGTCCATACTTACCTAACTATACTAACCTATCCAGGCTCAGTTATGGGGTTAGTAGACTAGCTGTGGCATTAAACTGTAAACCGGGCCTGGTTACACAAAGCTGCATGTGACAGACCATATCACACACTCATTGTATTATAAAATCTGTGCCTGAATATAATCAGCTCAGTACAGTTAACCTGAAGGCATTCGCTGTTAATGTTGAGACTACATTAGCTAACATTTAACTCTGAGAGGCCATTGGATCACTGATTGATGACCACTAAGCTGTGCACAAATCACATATGCACAGTTAAACAGCCATGACACCTCTGATTGGTGCAATATTTACAGTAGAGACACAGTACAGTATTTGTCAAGTATGTTTAGTTTGGCCTCCTCTGAATAATACATAAAGACAATGTGAAATCAGAACTGATCCTGTGTTCTGTACTGTCTTAATAAATGTCTCTGGTCTTATTCCACAGATTACATCAATGCAATTTAATTTTTCAATAAACATATAATAATATCTCCATCCCTAAAATAATATAAGCAAGACTGCAAAAGCAGAAGAAAAAATATACATAATATATATTTGTAAATAATATTATAATATTTTTATTATACAAATTTAAAAAAAAATAGCTAATATTGAAATAAATAAATAGGAAATTATTATTTTTAGGCTTCTTTATATTTATTATTTATACATATAAAATGTATTAACAATTAAATAAATTCAGTTAAAAATACTACTAATGTAATATACATATAAAAAGTTTAATAATTTGTCATTATCACGAGAATGAAATTATATTAATCAACAGACTTAATTGTCATAAAAATAATACTTTTCAGTTTTCATTTTTACCAGATTCACCCATCTCTCACTGTACACTTTATTTCAGCTGGAAACGTGGTATATTAAAAATGTTGCAGATGCCATTTCATATTTTTCTTTTAATTAAGGCAGTGTTTTGGAGTTTGCAGACAGCAAAGTGGCATTTAAAAAGTCAGCGAAACTGTGCAGAGTGAAAATTCAATATGGCTTCTTTATCTGTCTGATCAGTAATCATGTCTCACATCTCTGTGTCACAGCAATTCAATCTCTGAGACTTATTGTTTTGTACTGTTTTTTTTTTTTTTTGTACTGTCCTCCTCTTATTGCCTTAACTTCCTTTCTGTCTATCCATCTTCTTTTCCTTCTCTTTTTTTTTTTTTTTGTTCATCTTTCCTGGGCTCCATCTCTCTCTGTCAGACAGTATTTGGTGTAATTGCTCAAGTTTGCTTAGGCACGCTTCACTATTACTATTGCATGGATTTAAACAAACCCCAAACCTCTGACCCTAAGAATTAAACTTCAGCACGTGACTCGTCCTGCATTGTTGGTGCTATGGACATAAATAATCCCACACAGCTCTGTCTTCTGTCCTGACATCAATGGACAAAACAAATGGCTTTTAAACCAAAGGCAATGACAGACTGATCTTTTCCTCTGTCCCCTAATGTTTTTTTCATTTCATTCCCTCGTTTCTCTCTCAGCTTGCCCTATCTGTCTCTCTCTCTCTCTTTTCCAGGAATATAAAATCCTTTCCAAGAGCTAAAAAAATGAAAAACCTTAATATTTATAACTGCTGTTTCACAGTAACTCAAAGGGCAACTATAATCACTCACATAAGCAGTCAAAGAGAACAAACACACAATGGCTGTGCATACTAGCATACTACACACTATATATACTACCTTTGTCTGTTACTTGTATTATAAATATTTTTGGATGGATGGACGGAAACATAAATAAATGTGGTTATTTTCCATTTTAACCAAACTATGACCAAAAAAAGTCCAAAATGAAATTGCTTCTGCAACCTACTTTACCTCTGTAATGTGACATATTTCCAAGTTAAAATTGATATTCAATGAAAAAAAAAAAAAAAATAGATTGAATTGATTATAAATTGGTATTATTCATTATGCATATGCAGAAATTGGTTGGTTAGTGAAAACAGAATCTTTTGCATTTTTTTGCAAATACATGCAGGCTTGTCACACTGGGAAATCTGATGCATTGAGGTCAATTAATAGAGTTAAAGGGTTTAAGTCAACACACACTGAAGCGTGTGGAAGAGGAAGTCAAAGACATTGTTACCGTGCCACCTTGGCGCTACATGCATGAACACATGGACAAATGGATGGAAGGGTGGAAGAAGGGATGGACAAGTGAAAGTATAAAACAGACAAATACATGCAGCCTTTACTTAAACAGAATGTGCAGGTCACAATCGCATAAAAAAGCCTTCATGAGGCCTACATGAATGTCTAACTGACCCACAGGACATTCAAATCACAAATGTAGATCATTGAGATTAAATGTATACTTTTGAGATGACTTGAAATTGTCAATTGTTTTTCTCTAAAGGGGACTTCATCAAAACTCCTGAATAAACTGTTTCACTTCAACAGCACTGAAAGTAAATGACTTGAGACTTTTGCTCAAATCTCTTCTGCTTCTCAGATTTTCACATCGGAAGAAAGCCCTAGAGATTTGTCTCATCCAAGAGTTCATAAAAGATCTCAATGTATCAAATTGCAATCAAAAGTCGGAGACTTCAATAATAAACATTTCTCATTTATTTCTACCAAAAACTAATGATCTGAGCTGCTATTCACATGGACATGAGCTACACTGTGAAACAAAAACGATTATTGGGTAACACTTTAGTATGGGGAACACATATTCACTATTAACTATGACTTTTGCTTCTAATTTACTGCTTATTAATAGTAATGTAATTGTTGTAGTGTTTAAGATTAGGTATTGGGTAGGATTAAGGGATGTAGAATATGGTCATGCAGAATAATGCATTAATATGTACTTTATATGTACTAATAAACAGCCAATATGCAAGCTAATAAACAACTAGTTAAAAGTGAGAATTGTTCCCCATATTAAAGAGTTAGTTCACCCAAAAATAAAAAATTCTGTCATTAATTACTCACCATCATGTCGTTCCACACCCTTAAGACCTTTGTTCATCTTCAGAACACAAATTAAGATATTTTTGATAAAATCCGATGGCTCAGTGAGGCCTGCATTGACAGCAAGATAATTTAGACTTTCAAACGCCCAGAAAGCTACTCAAGACATATTTGAAA
The DNA here is from genome assembly GCA_037101425.1 of Elopichthys bambusa. NCBI lineage: Eukaryota > Metazoa > Chordata > Actinopteri > Cypriniformes > Xenocyprididae > Elopichthys > Elopichthys bambusa. The sequence goes on along the minus strand of CM074440.1, from coordinate 3,342,923 downwards.
CAGTTCATGTGACTACAGTGGTTCAACCTTAATGTTATGAAGCGACGAGAATACTTTTTGTGCACCAAAAAAAAAAAAAAAAAGACTTTATTCAACAATATCGAGTAATGGGCGATTTCAAAACCCTGCTTCATGAAGCTTTGAAGCTTTACGAATCTTTTGTTTCGAATTAGTGGTTCAGAGCGTGTATCAAATTATCTCAAAGTGCTAAAGTCACATGATCTTGTTACGTCATAAGTGTTTCAGAATTTCAGTGGTTCATGTGACTTTGGCAGTGCTCCGAAACAAAAGATTCGTAAAGCTTCGAAGCTTCATGAAGCAGGGTTTTGAAATCGCACATCACTAGACATTGTTGAATAAAGTTATTTAGTTTTTTTGGCGCACAAAAAGTATTCTCTTTGCTTCATAATATTAAGGTTGAACCATCGTAGTCACATGAACTGTTTTAAATATGTCTTTAGTACCATTCTGGGCGTTTCAAAGTCTAAGCTAACTTGCTCTCAATGCAGGCCTCACTGAGCTCATTTTACCAAATTATCTTAATTTGCGTTCCGAAGATGAACGAAGGTGTGGAACAACATGAGGGTAAGTAATTTAAGACAGGATTTTCAGTTTTCAGAATTTTCCCCCTTTAAGTGTTACCAATAATGTTTATTAAAACAAAGATTATTAAAGTATGCTTTACAAGAAAATAATATTTAAGTCTTTCTACTTCAAAATGTAATGTTTAATTCAATGTGTTACTTCTTTGTAAGGATTTTTGAAATTTACCAGCAATTTATGAGTGAACATTGTTTCATATCCAACACCATTTTTTTCTGTTTATGAAAGAGCAATAGAATGTGCATGTGCGAATTCACAAGATCAGAACTTAACCTGAGGAAAGATCAACCAGCGTCCAGGTCTCAGAAGTTTCTAGACGTGTTGGAGCAGCGCGGCTGTGCTCTGGGCTCTGAAGCGGCGGCTCTAAGCCCTTCATTCACTCCTCAGCGCTCAGATGGGATTAAACCCAATCACTACAGCCACTGAGTCAGAACACACGCACAATAACAGATGGGCACACGCACACAGATAGAACCAGAGAAAGACAGCCATTGGAATTCAAAACTTTCAGCTTCTGTCTGTCGTGTGTGTGTGTGCTTGTTTCTCTCCCTCTTTGTAAATCACTCGTTTGCCTTCATAGCAGCCACTTATTCAATCAATTTCAAATAGATCATATCGAATTCCATCCCATTTTGCTTAGAATATCACATTATTGTATAAAACAAATGCTAATGACATTTCATGTTTCAAGACATTTAGTCAAACAACTGAAATGCAAATTCACTGTAACTATTCCTAAACTGAATGATACATGCAAAATGGTGAGGTCATGTGACAATGCAGAATACTAGTGTTTGTTCCTTATTACATACTATTTCACATACAATAATAAGACAAAAACAATAATAAGAAATCAGAATATTAGAATGATTTCTGAAGGATCATGGAGTAATGATGCTGAAAATTCAGCTTTGATCACAGGAATAAATTACATTTTTAAATTATTTAAATAGGTAACATTATTACATATTATAATATTATTTATTAACAGTTATTTAATCTATCTATGATATACTTTATCAAAAACAACTGCAATTTTTACATATCATCTGTTGCTTTTAAAAGCATGATTCCTTTTCTTATTCCTCCTCCTGGTTTCATTCCTCTCTTCTGTCAAACCAGCCTCTCTAATTCACTCCAGCTGACTGAAGCAGCGATTGTCTGGATTTAATTGAAACTCTTTTGAGACAACATGCAGAAGTGGACGAGAATAAACAGGATAATGGGTCTGATGGCAAGTAAACATGACAAACACACAAAAGCGGAGTGGGTGTAGAAATCCAACGCTAATCTACATATCTTCTCAGACAACGTAACAGGCCAATTCTCTGAAAACCCCTTGATCTTAGGATGTCTCCATTTGTTTAATTCAGGGAGTTTCAAAGTCCCTGACAGTGGGCATTACATCTGACAAAATGCTCTCAAATCAGCATGTTGCACAAGAGAATCTGACTGATGCGACGACACACTCGTCTCCCTCACCCACATTGTGCACTTGCTCGTAAAAAATGAACATTTTTGCTATTTTCAAATAGTTTTTGCAAGGAATAGACATTTAAATAAGCCAATGTACATGCAAATTATGTCAACATTTACACTTCACTCCTCTTGCATAGAAAGAGAATAGCAAGGCTGCTCCAGACAACAAAAGAAAGTAAGTGCGAACTGACACAGACAAGCTATAAAGTGTACCATAAAAGTAGTCCAGATCTCACGAGATTAAAATGTGACAAGATTTCTCGTCAAGGTGAAAAGCTGTCTCGCGATATTGTGTGAGGTGATATAGAGTGTGAGGGTGAAACGTTTACATTACGTATCCACTGTCATTTTGCTTTTTATGGAAATAAAATATTTATTTAATTCAGTTGGATAACGGTCGTTTCAATCCCATCCAACTAATCCAACATGAGTCGTAGATAGTGCAGCAGGAACCAGAGTTTACTGATCACGTGACAAGATGACTGACAAGACCATGGCGGAGGATTCGTTACAGAACAGAAGTGTCTGAGTGCCCGCTCCCTATTCACAGAGTACGTGCGAAAGTGATAGTAAAACGCGAACGCGCATTTAAACGCGATTTCAATACCCCGCATTTTGAAAGAGGCTTCCTGATGCATGCAAATATCTCCCAGTATAAAAGATATCTTAGGCTGGGCTGTGTAGTTGTAACCATCTCTTAGCTCTGTATCATGCTTGAAGAAAAATTTGGTCTTTGGTATTATTTTACCACTTTGAATATCGAAAGAGAACTTTGATTATGGTTGCAGTTATTGTTTGCACTTAAGAGAAAACTGTTCATTTTTATTTATACTGTTTATATTTCTATTATCAATTTGTGGAAAGGAGTTCAGTTAGGAGGTCAAAAGTTGTAGAAGCTCATAAATCATGTACAGTTCTAAAAATACTCGTCTTGTGAGTCTCGTCACACCCCTAATGTGTATGGCAGAATAATTCTATCAACTTGCATTATTAACATTACACTTTCATCATTTTATTACTGAAATAAAACTTAATTTAGTCATCTTATAAGCTGTTTATCTTATTGGCATCGTGAGATTTGCCTCCCCAGTGCAGGGTTTTTCTATGCTTTACATGTGTTCCCTAAAAGGACAGCAAAACCTCACACAAACACACACTTGTGCAGGTACCATAAGTGCTGACACTGGCTGAACAGCCTCAACAGTTATTGTACAAAAGCCAAGCGTGGGCTGAAGAGGACACCATGAGGACACTCACAGCCTGCCGTCCTGTTCCACACAAACAAACAGAGAGAGACACATCGCCACATTGTGTCCGTCACCTGCACTTGTAAAGCAAATAGAGGACACGCACATTCACACACAAACACCGTCACCCTGAAAAACCCTTCGTGGCGCTCTGATGTTGATACGAATATCATCTCTGGATGCGTGTTTGGCTAGAGGCAGAAGGGAAGGTCAGCTTTTCGGGTCTCATGTTAGTAGTCAGCGCCCTCGCTGTCTCTGATCTACATAGGCAGCTACCTTCTGAGACAGCATTCTAATTCGAATGTAGCCTCAGAAATGACATTTAAAACACACTACATAGGCAGTAACCCTGTACGTCTCACAAACAGTGCTTGACACACATCTGATTCCAAACATAATTTCAAGTATGTTGCTAAGATAACAACTTGATACTCTAAAGGCCCGTTCACACCAAGAACGATAATTATAAAGATAACTATATTTGGGTCCACACCAAAGAACGATAACAGTCTGTGTATTCTAAGCTCACGCACTGCGGTTTCAAAGTGTGTACAACATGTTTTTGCTGTTCTTGTTGCATTTACACGGCTTTAACCAGCAGATGTCCTCAGCATGCTATGTTTCGAGTGAATAGCTAGTGTAATCGATCTAATCTAACAGTGAATTTAGCTGACGAAGTCAATATAGTGGAATAAAAACAACGCCTAGTCTTTTTCACTGCAACTTCAAACGAAGCAAGACAATGTTGTCGAAACTAGCGCTGGATACATGAGGTAGTTTTATTTTACACTGTTTGCTAACCTGGCATATATTGTTAACACTTCTCACCATTTATTCCGAGGGTATGACCAATTGTTTTCCATATATCCATTTTCTTCAAAGTATCTTTGAAAAGGGGGTTTAACTTGTCAAACAGTGGTGGCTGTTTCTGGACCTCGTGATAAACTTCTCCGCAATGACGTCTGCCATTTTAAATGCGCAAGCCAAATGGATTCTGATTGGCTGTCAGTGTTTTATCGTTCAACAGCTGGAAAAATCGTTCTGAATCGTTCTATTCTTGTATATTTAGAACGATTTTTAGAACTATATCTTTATCGTTATCTTTATAGTTATCGTTCTAGGTGTGAACAGGCCTTAACAAGGCGAAAATTACATAGTACACACTAGATATTTACTAAATTATTACATTTTTTGAAGAGACGTGTGGTCAATGTAATTTTCAACTTAAAACATCCTCCTTATGTTTTCTAACATTAAACAATATGAATATGCAAACTGACGAGTTGCTGTCTATTTCAGGACCCAACATGAAAACTGTCCAGCCTAAAAGTGGACTAAAATGGTTATGCGAGACCAACTCCTACCTAAAACAACAAACAAAACATTACTAGAATGAACACCAGTCACATTTCTGAAAACTGCACACTTCATTAAAACAGAAAATCCAAGAGTAAATGTTTCAATAATATCTGTGTTTCTGGATAGCTCAGATGTACTTGATTTTTTGAAGGTAAATACTATTGTAAAAATAGCATTATTTATACTATGGAAATTGTTTTGCACATACATCACTGAACCCCTAAAGTCAATCCCATCAGAATATGCTGTCTAGGTAGGCAGCCCACTATGCTTTAGAACAGAGCTACAGAATCTTGTAATATACACAGCAGCAGAGATGAAGAGAGAGACAGACAGAGCGGACGAGATAGTCGGAGAGAGATGACAGCCAACAATGTTCTTTTAGGTACTGACATGGCAGTGTTATCTTAGTCTATCAAGCCGCCCTGCTCTCTTCCACGTCCTTCTCTCCCTTCCTCGTCTGAAACACACACACACAGAGTCTGGAGCTCAAGGGCGAACTGTTTATTTTTGCTTCCCATCTCGTTGCCCTTTACTTCAATCACGTTCATGTAGCTTCAGATCCGCGGCGGCAATCATGAAACGCTGCAAGAAAAAAGAAAGGTCACGCAGAGCACGTGGTGACAGATATCTGTGCCGCTGAGTTATTGTATTTTTCATATTCAGGAGGGAAAGATCTGCGGTGAGATGACAGCATTGTAATGTAAGCGCTTTGGTGAACAGACAGCGCTTGTGTTCGACAACGCACGTCGGCCGCGTTTTACGTGAATGTCCGATGGCGTGTGTGTGCTCGTGTGCATCGGAGCTGGTGTTTGAGACGTCCATGAGCGCACACACACATGTGCATGTGTGTCAGATTGGGGGGCTTTGAAGAAAATATGCCGAGCCAGCCAGCTCTCAAAGCAATTACAACAGATTGGCAAATTAAAATGGAGGCCTTGAGCAAACGCAGCGTGGAAACGTGAATAGACGGATGGATGTTGAGGGGGGCAAAATCATTTCAGTGATACTAGCAGCTCAGAGCAATTCAACATCCCACCTCCAAAATCAGCATTCGCTCAGTTCATTACATTTACATGGACTTCATACCCGTCGCTGCCTATTTCAAGACCCAACATGCAAATGGTCCCGTCTAAAACTGGAAATTACATCAGACTGACTGGCATTACTTACTGTAGCATGCTTGAATTTAGCATGCTAATATAACACATTAGCAGTAAGCAAACACCATTGTTGATATTGTTAAACTAAAAATAAAACCATTAAAAATTACTTTTGTTAATCGAAATGAAGCTGAAATAAAATACAAACATTAGAAGAAATGCTGCCTTGGCAACTAAGTGAAATACATGACTAAATTAAAAAAAAAAAAAATACTAAAATTACTAAAACTAGTAATGAAATAAAATAAATGAAAAATATAACTAATAAAAATGACAAATGCACATAACGAAATGACTAAAATTTAAACTAAAATAAAAAATATAAAAATAAATTTATATATATTATACCCTACTTGTGGTATAATGTTAAAAAAAAAAAAAAAAAAATCTGGGTTATAGTAAGACTTATAATGGAAGTTTCAATAGTATAGCCATAAAATGGACACACTATGCATGTTAATATGATTTAGGGCGGGGGTGGGGGCACACAGCAATCTTTTGTGTGTAAAGTTATATCCAATTTTATGACAACATAACATCTAAAACCCTAAAATGACCATAAAATTGAGGAGAATTTTGAGGAGAAATTGAGGAGAACTCAAATAAAAGACAAGTTAAAAAATGATTATAACCTTCACATTTATACTTTTCAATCCTCCAAAAATTAGCCCATTCACTTCCATTGTAAGTAACCAAGGGGATTTTTTTTTTTGAAGATTTTTTTTGTAGTAATTTTGCTGTTGATTAAGTGTGATTTGTATTGAACACAAATTATTCCTTTAAAGATGAAGTAAAAAAGTTTTGCCCCACAGTAGCTGCACCAAAATTACAGTTTTCAATAAAGTTTTGTACACTACAGTGATGCTGCATTTCCTAACATTTCTAAACATTGATCATACTGAACTCATACTAGATTTGTCACATGCCCATCTGTTGGAGAGATCTGTAAAATCGAAAAAAAAAAAAATCAGACAGAATCAGTTAGTTTAAATAGTCCAGACATTTAGTCCACTGCTCCAAAAATACATTTATTCATCTAAAGAAGATGTAAATGAGTGATTATAAGTAATGTGAAGAAAAACTTTAAAAGAAAGAGCAAGAGATGTAGCATGTATGTGGGAGAGACAGAAAGAGCACTCTAATCTGAGTCTAATCAGGTAAAAGGCCCTTGAGAAATCCACACAGCGAGACGCTGCTAATGTCAAACCAAGACCAGCCGATGGGGTTTCAAATGAGGGGATGACAAGAATATGTTGTTCTTTAGTTTGTCCTGTAGTCGTGATGGAGTATTAAGTCACTATTCAGGGCATAAATAGGGTCTAAAACCTTTTAACCTTTAAAACAGATACTGGTCTCTACTCAACAGCATTAGATGACCTTGATTTAGAAAGGACATTTTCAACCATTTTAAAATTCTGAAATGAAATAAATGAAATGGACATAAATACAACACACACAAAAATATATTTTATAGTAAAGTATACATTAAAATAAATAAATCATAATACCATTTTTGAGAGAAACCTATTTGAACATCATAAACCGAAGCAAGCACATATACTAACTCTATCCGGACTCCTACACAGCATACTTTGATAGTGTCGTGGGACACACGTGTCTTTAGAGGATTCACAACATCAGTTTTTAATCTTCCAAGATAAGCTTTTTAAATTGTCACCGTCTTCTGAGAAAAAGCGGCCTGGATTTTAACCTGATCTAATAGCAAATTTCCTGCAGACACCTTTTAGAAACCTTGTCTGTCTTTTTAGGGTGCACACTTGCTGCAGAATAGAAGTTACTGCATAAAAACTTAACTATTTAAGGAGAATTCGGCCCGGCTTGTTAGTAATTGGTATGTCCAGAATGGCATACTCGTAGTATGCAGCATGCACGTCATGCACAGTATGCAAAATGAGCACACGGCATGGAATACTGCATCCCACAATGCAATGTGCTCGACTTGACCTTCCATTTCTAATATGGTATATGAATGAGAAGTATGGAATCGTTTAGAAATATCAATCACGGTTTTAAACATCTCCTTCACTCATTTTTGTTTGTTTGTTTTACACAAAAACTGCAAATTTCCTTCCATATTTCCTTCAAAATTATGAATCATCAAATTAGTTCATTGCTGAATTAATTATTACATAATGAGACAATACTGCACCATACTACTGCCTGAAACAGTGCCACATATTTTACTGCTTTTAACAAATAGTATGCATTATATACTGTGCAGTATACATTATGCTAGCAGTCCATTCTATACATACACATCAATTATGTCATTTAAAATAAAAACAACTTAGAAAAGAAGGTATTTTACACACTCGTGCACATTTCCTGACAACACTCTCGATAGGTGGAGAAGGCGTCGGGCCTCTGAGGAGATTGTTTGTATTGTGATAGTTTAAATAGTGAAAGGATAAGCTATAGCTGCCTTGAAACTTCTGATCTAATCTCATTTTCTTATTCTCCCAAGAAAGCAATTCATCTCTTATCCATTTCCTTCACTCTCTTTTCCCCTTCACTCTCTCTCTCTCTCTCTCTCTCTCTCTCTCTTGCTCATGGTGTCTTTTTCCACTCAGCACCATCAAACATTTGTTTGGTGTATCATCACTTAAACGTTTTTCCAAACGTTTTCTGCTCTTTAAACACTGCTAGATATTTATAGTACAACTAGCATTCAAACGGAAGTACTATAATGTTCTTCAGTTCTTTGATAACTTGGCATAAATCTGTTTTATCTCCTATTTGCGAATTAAATGATGCAGGAATAATTCAATTCCTACAATACCTCATAACTAATCATGTTAATATATCAGACTAACATGACAAAAGAAGACAAGAGAGTTAAAAAGTCTGGACAGGAGAGAGTCACATATAACCTTAAGACATGATTATTACTAAAACCATAAAAAAACATTTTCATTACTTGAAATAAACTGAAATAAAACAATAAAAACTTATTTTATTTCAGCTAGCTGTCAAGGCAAAATTGCACTTGATGTACTAAAAAAAAAAAAAAATAAATAAAACTATATAGTTTTATAACTATATAAAAATTAAAAGACATATTAAATATATAAATGACAAAAACATCCAACACAATTACTAATACTTTAACAGAAACTAAAATGGAAACATAAAAATATAAAAATAAAATCTAATTAAATATATTAATAAAAAACTATAATAGTATCACAATGATACTAAAATAACACTGCCTCATATGACTAAATTGCTCAAGAAGAACATCTAAAAAAAAACAAATATATGAAAACTAAGGCTAGATTTGAATAGCTTATTTGAATATGCACAGTGCACACATACAGTACATGCAAAAAAAATCTTGTGTTTTGTGATATTTTTTCTTGCTTTAAACCTCACTACATTTTATATTTTACAATTTGGAGATGAGATAATACAAATAAACCATAAATAATTTAAGGCATAAGTATTTAGATTATTTTAATGTTTAGATATTTTTTCTGGAAAATAAGGCAGCATAATGCTGTTTAAGAAACGTTTTTTCTTATTGATAGACAAACACAATCAAATTAACAAAAATATTTCATAAATAAACACAAGGAACATGTTTAGAACCCTGTAAATGATGGATGTTTTAATTTTGCAGGTGCAGATTCCGTGTGGTTCTGCTCGCAGGTAATATTTCATACCTGTTGAGCTCATTGATAATTACATTCTGCCATAAAAAGCCTGCAAATGACTTTATTTTTGTTAAAAGTCCCATCTGGATTAGATGTATAAATAAATGAGACTGAACTGAACATGGATGCCTGAGCTCCTTCCTCTATTCCCATCAGTCTTTATAAAGAGGACAGAACAAAATAAAGCTGGTTTAAATGTCAAATGAGGTAAATGCATAAACTGTATTAAATAAATTTAGCGGCATTAAACATTCAGCTAATTAATCTCAAAAAGTTAACTCAAATGTGCAAACCTAATGAAAAACAAACAGCTTGATCAAAAGTTGCTTGAATATGCAGCAGAGCAGTAGGAAATGAGTGAAGATGTGTTTTTAGTTGGTAAAGTCCCTTGCTCATTCTGTAGTAGTGTTTAGAGCAGCATAATCACTTGAGAGGAAACACATAAGCTGATTAGCGGATGCTCAGCCGGCAGGATTTTAATGGGGTAGATATTTGTGTTTTTGGATGCCAATTGTGGACCTGCTATTCCATTATTATAAAATCTACATCCAAAACAGCTCTTTATTTTTGTCCCGGGCAGACACCGTACATTTTCACGATCTTAATCACACCAGCAGAATGCAATTACATTCCTTATACAAGTAGGAATTACTCTGGTCGGCACTATGACAAAAGATGATACCAAAGGGATGGCATTCAGATGTGAGAGAAGGAACAGTCCCAGTTGCAGACCTGACACACACTGCAAACAAACAAGAGCTTTCTCAAAATGGCAAGCTCCAATATTATTGGTTGGCTTTATGCAATTTCCAATTGCACAAACTAGTGTTGTGGTAAAGACCACAGAGACCAAGTCAAGACCAAAACCAGTGTGTATTGAGACCAAGACAACATCAAGACTTTGACGGGTTGAGATTGAGACCAAGACGAGACCAAGACCACTGTGTGTCGATACTAAGACAAGACCAAGACTTTGAGGGGTTAAGACCAAGTCAAGACCAAAACCACTGGGTGTCAAGACCAAGACAAGACCAAAACCACTGGGTGTCAAGACCAAGACTTTAAGGCGTTGAGACTGAGACCAAGACAAGTCCAAGATCACTGGTTGTTGAGACCAAGACAAGACCAAGACATTGAGGGGTTGAGACCAAAACGTGGGGAATGATATACCCACGCCGCCATGCTTGAGGGGAGTGCATGCCAACAAATGGCTGGACAAAACGTCAGAACTAGCAGGTTCAACCGAAGTGCCATAACCTATCTCCCTACGTGTCATACATAGGCTGTCATTGACAGCACTCCCTACAGCCAACAGCCCAAGCTATAAGCCTCAAAGAGGCCTTCCACAGAAGGCCTACCAAGGCCGCTCAAAGGCTTCTGGGACCAAACTTCTTTCCCGAAGAAAAGAGGGTACCTCTAAGGGAATGTAGCCAGGGGGCCCGAAGGAACCCTAGCCAGTCACTTGTCAGGGGAACAAAGTCAACCCTGACTGCCACCAGGGAGGCCGACCTGGTCTATTTAAAGCAACCTAGTCTTGGCCAACAATCTGTCTGATCACAGAGTCTCAAAACATATTCTTCAAAAAGGCAGTAACCAACTCAGACCAGAGCGTAGAGATGGGCATCCTGGAGAGCAGGACTCAGCTAAGCGCGTTTAACCCTTACCAATGGGGGGGTGTAACACTCTGCTCAATCCTAGGATCTACTCAGCGCTTGATTATTTGCACTGAGGAGGCTGTGCACTCTAAAGGAACCCAACACAGGGGAGTAGATTTACCAGCCTAGGGGCTGATCCTCAATAGGGAGGCCTCAGAGAGGCCTTCAACCACTTGACCAGACTTAGGGAGCTAAGTACTATGCAGGACAACCCTCAAATGAGGGGAGTACAGGGCTCAACCTAACAGATAAACCGTACTGTAGGCACAAATCATGGAGGCCCAGGAAAGGACCTACAACATGACAAATATTCTACATCCTGTAGAAATACAACACAGCAGCCATGCGAAAGGCCAAACATGTGAACCTACATGCTCAATCTGCCTAAGAACACCCAGATGTGGTGGGGGAAAGCTTAAAGGGCGGCCTGTGAAGGCCACACACCTAGAATAGCCCGCTTGCTGAAATGCAAGATCCCACAAACATGGATATTGTTTAAACTAGCAGAAAAGACTGTAGAGTGCCCACATAACAGTCTACCTTAACACAATCTGACAAGCAGTGTACTCAGTAAAAACATTTTCTACTCTTTAAAGCAAGAGGAGTACAACATACGCTCTGCAGGAGGCCCAAAAAAGGGCAAAAACTCTGACTAAACATCTACCAACAAAACTTGTGATACACCAAGCTATTGTGCTCTGAAGGAGGCGCAAACAAAGCTTTCTACTCCAAACAATACAATCAACATCTTGTGGCAGTGTTCAAACTCTAAAGGGAGTCATATAAGAACCAAACTGAATAGTGAGGTTCACAAACATTTTCAAGGGTGGGCACTTTTCACCAAAGACAGAAACATCTGTACTGAACCCTAGGGAACAGGAGCTAAAAGAAAGCTAACACTGTTTCACTCAAGCTTGAATATTAATTCAAGGGGTTCAAGGGAAAAGACAAAACAAAGCACAGAATGAAAAGCTCTAGAAAAGTGGGGCCACAGCAACACTAGCATTTTTTATTCACATAGTGATAAGGGGCCTACCAACTGAGACAACGGCACCAGGGAGACTACACCAAAAGGGGTAATGGGCTTTTGCCTGCCAACTCCGATAAGAGGAGGCCAGAACTAGGAAAAACTACACTCTCCTGACAGGGGTAGTAATAAAAGGGGTGAAAAACCTCAGTATATCACCTAAACCCTAGTTCTAGCCTAGGCCAGCTATAGCTGTGGGCCTATAAGGTCACACCAAAGCATAGATCTGCCTAGGGCTAAAACTCAACCTCTAAAACTCTCAATAGAGAGGAGGCAACTCTGAAATAAACTCTAAAAACAAGAGCTCAGAGGAGCGAAATCAACCCTCGCCAAACAATGTCAGGCGGCCTGAAGGCAGACGCTTAACATTAAATCTATTCTAAAGTAAAGAGTGCCAATCTCTAAACAAACTCTAGCTATGACCAGAGGACAAAGCTACTCTACCAAATGGTGGCTGAAAAGGTGGCCATGAAGCCAATACAAAGATAACCAACCTAATGGGAACTTCACGGCTCAAAAAAATTCTAATTCTTTTAGACACCCAGGAAAAGCTATACAGGGAAACTACAGTCAATATATTCTATAACATAAATATAGACCAAGCTTACCTTCCTGCGGCTCGAAGACCAGGGACTCCTATCATGGAAGGGATGGAATCCATGGTACTTTTAAGCCTAAAAGAGCCTCTTCACTATCAAGCCTCAGCCTGACTGTAAGAAGCGCCTAAGCGTGTTTCAAAAAGTTTTCAATTATTCACTACACAGGAGGTGGAAGAAGAGAGGAGAGGGTAGATGAAACTACCCTCACAGAGAGGAAATCAATCACAGATGTTGCTGGTGTCTGTAATTGATCACCTCCCTCAGATCCTGCTTCTTTTTCCTGGAGTCCTGTCTTCTCTGGGACCTGCTCCGAGGAGGAGGAGGTGCCCGAGAAGCAACACTGTTTCCGATCCTCGAATCGGGACGGGCCAGGATCAGATCTGAGTGGTATGCAGGTCTTAAACCAAGGGTCTCAAACTCATATTGGCTGGGGGCCGTTGCTGTGATTGACACCTCATAGGAGGGCCATTTTAACATTCAAGCACAAGAAAGCGCAAAATTTCTGAAAAATTACTTTCCTTTGCATTATTTCCCATTTACTTCAAATTTCATTACTAAAATATTTTTGCCATATTTAAAAAAATGTAAATAGCAGTGTCTATCATTGTTACATACAATAGTAGTTTTTAAGTTTTTCCCTTACTTTATTTTAGCTTAAATAACATTAAAATCGTGCACTGAACAACACTGTACTGAACAAATGCAATCCCTGAATACATTTGTACACTATTCTATTTCTTGCCAGACACCTGGCAGCGCTTCTGCTCACACAGCTGAGCCACATCTGTCCAAGATGCCGTTTGAGCATCGGTAATGTTTATATATCTATATATCTAGTAGTAGAGCTTAATTTTTCTTTTGCTGAAACTTCCTAGTCATCATGGAGAACGCAGCTCATGGTTGCATAGCAACGACAGACGCCACAGGAGCGAAATCACTTTGTAAATAAGGAGAAAGCGGCGCGCTCGCTTATGTGACGCGATATGTGAATGGCCCCTTAGAACAGCGACCTTTTCTTTGCATATCAGACAGGTAGCAACTAGAGAATAAAAATAATAATTTAGCGGGCCAGATTATGTTTTATTTTTTAGATCAGTTGCGGGCCGGGGGGAGGGGGGCCGTAAATGCAGTTTGAGATCACTGTCTTAAATGCTGCTGAGCGCGCCTTCGCCTCTCTGAACTTCCCCACCACCACCTCGACGGAGTTACCAAAAAAGTTCAGAGGGCGAAGCCGGCGCATCGAGAAGAAAGCCCTTTTCTTTCTCCCCAATGTCAGCTATGTTCAGCCACAGGTGTCTCTCCGTGGCCACCATTGCTGCCATCGATCTACCAACTGAGGCAGCAGTTTGTTTAGTGGCCCGGAGAGCCAGATCCGTAGTGCGGCGTAGCTCTTCTACCGCCTCAGGGGACAGACCCTGCCCCTGATCTAGATCCTTCAGCATATCAGCTTGGTAGGCCTGTAACCGCCATGGTGTGTAAGGCCGCACCAGCCTGACCCGCTGCTACGTATGCCCTTCCATTCAAGCGAGAGGTTACTTGGAAGGCAGGACCGGAGCTTTCAGTGTCAGAGCCCGCCCTGTGATGAGAACGTCTCATCAATAAGGGGCATCGACACATACCCATGCTGGCTTAATCCCTCAACATTAGCGAAATTAGCCTGCTGATGCCGGTGAATACAAGCCGAGTATGGGTTCTTCCATGCCTTCTGGATCTCAACGTGAAGATCAGGAAGGAATGGAAGGCTCACGGGGGCTGTTGTGTTATGGCCAGAAAAGGACGCTCGTCAAGCCGTCCACGTGCGCCCCCTTTCTTAACACGCTCCCAAGGCAGCTGCAGCCTGCCAGAAGCGTGCTCCATAACTTCAAGCAGCTCCGCATACACAGGGCAGGGAGGCTTTGAAGTCTCAGCAGGCTCACCTGCTTCCTCTTCAATAACCATCTCCTGCTCTCTTGGGCTTGACGCCAGAAGAGCACTCGCTGCTGGATCTGATGATGTCAATGAAAGAACATCATCATCATCCAGCAGCTCACCCTCAAGCACTGTCCGTGCATGCTCTTCCCCCAGACAGAAAACGCACAGATCGTGTGTGTCACCGGGTGCCAGAAACCTGGGACATGGATCCACAAACTTCCTAAAATGTTTGTCAGACATAGTAATTCCTTACCAGATTCGAAGTAATCACAATCAGACAAAAACAGTCCCTGAAGACGATGATATACTGACTGCTTCTCTAGGCGCTCATTTATACTTCCGGGTCGTGTCTATAATGACATCATAGGCTGTCGCCGGCCAATAGGATTGGTGAGATTTGATGATTGCTTTCAGACACCGGTTCACGTGATGACGTTCCCCAAAGCGTGTCAAATGCAGTGTAGAGTTCCCTTTCGAAAGGGAATCTTCTTTGCACTGCACCTGAACTGATATAATTAAAGCTGCATTAATAATGTTGAGATTAATGTTTAAAAAATAAAATTTTGAATATAGAAATAGTACACAAAAATGAAATTATACTTTTTTTTCCCCGCTGATTTTCTCAGTAATTAAAAATACTTATTCTTAAGTAAAAAAAAAAAAAAATTAAAACTACTTTAACATTTGTGCAAATATTTGGTGTTTAAATATTTTTTGATATAATATTTGCATTTTGTTTGAAATAATATTTTGTCAATAAATAAATAGCACATCTCAATGCCAAAACAATGTCTACAAGACCACACACAGGATATCTGCACATGATGTCTTTATAAATCTATAAGACTTGGTTTATGAATATTAATTTGCTAACATGATTGGACAGTCCTGGAAGATTACTGAGCAACATAAGCATGAGCTAATTAATATTCATGTAATGTCTTCCTTGTATATTGACAACACAACTCATCCATCATCATCTTTAAAACACTCCTTAACTCTCTTCTTGCCACGGCTCAGACTTTTTCCTGTCTAAGTGAGCAGTTCCTGGCCAAATTAAGCTGCAGTGTGGAAACTTTATGCTAATGGCTTGACAAGACCAGATGAGAAAAGAGAGGAAAAGAAGACAAAGGAGGAATAAACAGTGAGGGAGGGAGCCAGAGAGAGAGAGTCTAACCTTGACGGAGAGAGTCTTCTGACAAGCATCTGGCGGCTGTAATAATTTGGGAAATAATCTGCGCTCGCAGAGGCCCAGCAGCCTGACTGCTTCAACGCACAGCGCCTGATCGATCTCTCCATTCAACCCCCACATTACATCCATCAGAGAGAGAGAGAGAGAGAGAGAGAGAGAGAGAATAAAATGACTGAGACAGATGGAAAGAGACGAATAGAGAAAGGAAGAAAAGTTCAGACAGATGGAAAAGGGATGCCACTGGCAGTGAGATCTACTGAAATGATATGGCCAAAACTCTGCTGTACTGTGAGAGACTTCTGGAATTTATAGAATTAACATTCACTACTGGCATTTAACAAGTTAACATGTATACTTACACTCCAAACAAGGGGTCACAATGTTTGAAAACAATTCAAGCCAATTCCATTTAGTTTATGTAACACGGTAAAGTACTACTTTCATAATGTCACACTGTTGCACACTATGTTTTTAAATAGTAAGCACTATATACTGTAGCGTATACTGTGCAATATACAGTATGTAGTAAATGTATTTTGCACAATACAGCACACATTCAGACAGCCTGAATTCATAACGACATATCAAATGTTCACACTTTGGCAAAGCACTGCTGGGAAATCAGTCATAAGTAATGCAACATGACAAGACAACTTAAGGTAAATTCTGTCTACATCGCGAGCAAGTTTGGTGGTGTGTCCCAAATGTATCTCCGCTCCATAAAATCTTGCACTTATAAATCCTAAATGAACCAATATAGATCACAGGACACCATGTGAGATCTTCAAACACGTCGCTGAACTTCTAAAGCAATCTACTGCACTTTACAGTGATTTAATGAGGATTTTATTTATAAAGGTTTTCTCAATATTCACATATTGTTTTCACAACTGTTAATCTGTCCTCCCATATTTGTAAAATTAGCTGCTGCTGTAAAAGAAAAAAATCATTGTGCTTTCCAGCAAGCCTTAGAAGTGCTATTAGTTCTAATTACCAGAAAATGCTAATTAATTAACAAGAAATGTATTGATTTTAGCAGTGTACCAATCCAATATTGTGACTAAAGAATAAGTGCAAATTTATTATGCATCAGTTCCTTCCCAACCCTCAATCAACACAGCACACCTGTTATTTTATATTTTACATACTAAATAATGAATATAATATAATATAGATGCAAAAATATAAATGCACTGGTCATTATTCAGAAAGCAAATATTCCAGAGAAAAAAATCTAATTTATATCAATAAAATAATACACGTAAAAGATAACAAAATAGTCATTAACATTCATTAAATTAACATTATTATTAATAATATAATATATGTAAGGCATAATGCAATGGTCATTATTTAGAAAATAATACAACCCGAATTCCTGAAATGTTGGGATGTTTTTTAAATTCGAATAATATTTTATTAATAATAATAATAATATTTTATTTACAATAGAACATAGATAACATAACAAATGTTTAAACTGAGAAATGTTACAATTTTATGCACTAAATGAGCTCATTTCAAATTTGATGCCTGCTACAGGTCTCAAAATAGTTGGGACGGGGGCATATTTACCATGGTGTAGCATCTACTCTTCTTTCCAAAAGTTTGAAGACGTCTGGGCATCGAGGTTATTTTCTGGAGTTTTGGTGCTGGAATTTGGTCGCATTCTTGCCTCATATAGCTTTCCAGCTGCTAAAGAGTTTGTGGTCATCTTTGACGTATTTTTCATTTAATGATGCACAGAATGTTCTCTATAGGTGAAACATCTGGACTGCAGGCAGGCCAATTCAGCACCCGGACTCTTCTACGACAAAGCCATGCTGTTGTAATAGCTGCAGTATGTGGTTTTGCATTGTCCTGCTGAAATATACAAGGCCTTCCCTGAAATAGACGTTGTCTGGAGGGGAGCATATGTTGCTCTAAAACCTTTATAGACCTTTCAGCATTCATAGTGCCTTCCAAAACATGCAAGCTGCCCATACCATATGCACTTATGCACCCCCATACCATCAGAGATGTGGGCTTTTGAACTGAATGCTGATAACACGCTGGAAGGTCTCCCTCCTCTTTAGCCCGTAGGACACGGCGTCCGTGATTTCCAACAAGAATGTCAGATTTGGACTCGTCTGACCATAGAACACTTTTCCACTTTGAAACAGTCCATTTTAAATGAGTCTTGGCCCACAGGACACGACGGCGCTTCTGGACCATGTTCACATATGGCTTCTTTTTTGCATGATAAAGCTTTAGTTGGCATCTGCAGATGGCACGACAGATTGTGTTTACCGACAGTGGTTTCTGGAAGTATTCCCTGACCCAGTTAGTAATGTCATTGACACAATCATGCCGATGAGTGATGCAGTGTCGTCTGAGGGCCCGAAGACCACGGGCATCCAATAAAGTTCTTTTGCCTTGTCCCTTACGCACAGAGATTTCTCCAGTTTCTCTGAATGATGTTATGCACTGTAGATGATGAGATTTGCAAAGCCTTTGCAATTTGACGTTAAGGAACATTGTTTTTAAAGTATTCTACAATCTAGACTCTGCCTCTCTAAGACATCCCTTTTATAGCTAATCATGTTACAGACCTGATATCAATTAACTTAATTAGTTGCTAAATGTTCTCCCAGCAGAATCTTTTCAAAATTTCTTGCTTTTTCAGCCATTTGTTGCCCCCATGCCAACTTTTTTGAGACCTGTAGCAGGCATCAAATTTGAAATAAGCTAATTTAGTGGATAAAAGTATAAAATTTCTCCCTTTAAACATTTGTTATGTTATCTATCTTCTATTGTGAATAAAATATTGGCTCAAGTGATTTAAAAGTCTTTTAGTTTTCATTTTATTTCATTTCATTTTATTCAAACAGTCACAACATTTCCGGAATTTGGGTTGTATATAATTGAGTTTTTCCCAACCATTTCACACTACTTGTAAAATGACATCTGTTATTATTGGTAAACCTTTGGATACCAGTGTAGTACTGTTGCAACACAAAAAGTAGAAATAAATGTAGAAGCATAATGGCACACCTCCCCTTATTATTTGCTGCATCAATTGTGCAGAGTGAGTTACACACCAAAGTTCATCCCTTAACCCTAGGTGTGAACAAATGGACACGTGTATGAGTGAGTGTAGCACAGCACAGTGTGAGTGAATGGTTTAAACCAGGTAGAGGCTTATTTTGATAAGCTGTGCATAAGCTTGTAAGTTTGTAATCAATGAGGGGGATTAATTTGTATTAAAGAAGTGAAGACACTGGAGTCAACGCCAGCGCTTTTATCTTGAGCCACTTGGATTACTGAAGTGAGAGATCTCAGGAGAAAGAGAGACAGAGACAGAGAGAGATGAAGGACAGGGAAGGGGAAAAAAACCAAAGGTAGAAAAGAAGTAAGAGTCAATCTACATGCATCCCATAGGTTATTTTGTCAAGGTCAAAACTCTCCTCCAGGCATTACATGGACATAAGCCATAAACCAATCAGCAAGTAGAACTCATTCCTCGTGTTCATTTAGCCGCCGGTATGGCTAGAAAAAAGACACATGTACGCATGCATACACTGCAACACGCCAGCTAAATGCATGTAGGGAATTAGCAAATATACAAGCAGCTGAATTATGTTGCATACACATGCAAAAAAAAAATCCAATCTGCCAATCAATATGACAGTCAGGTCTTCACCCAGTGAGATACCGTCAAAAAATGACAAGCTGTCAAGCGGCAGGCAGGCGTTTGGAGCTCTCTCTGACAGTAAAGCTGTGAGTGATCGGTTGAGTTTCGGGCTGAACACAGACTCACTGCTTCTGTAAACTGATGGAGCACTCTGTTATTTATGGGGGTATTAGGGCACAATAAACAATCATCCACTCTAATAGATGATCATTTATAATATCAAACAATGACTTGGCCTCAGACTCTGAGCGATAATGTGGTGCGCTGGTGTAACATATCAAACGCAGCTTCTGCAATAATCTCAGACAAGCCGCTGCCTGATACTAAGTCAAAGCACCAAACGTCTTTGACTGGATTCTATTTTTGTGTTTTTTAAGGCAAGCATCGCTATTACTATTGCTAACACATCAAATCACACAACTAATAATTATTAAATGATACCTCAAATGATTTGAGGTTTAAAACTCTGGTCCCACTTGATATTAGGTGGCCTTATCTACTATGTACTTGCATCAAAAAAATAAGTACAATGTACTTATTGTGTTCATATTGTATTGCAAAATACTTTTGCTACTATTGAGGTGAATACGGGTAAGGTAAGGGACAGGTTTGGTGGTATGGGTAGGTTTAGGGGTGGATTAAGGTGTAAGGGATGGGTCAACAGTGTAATTATAAATTAATAACAGATGTAATTACATGCAGGTATTTTTAAAAATATAAGTAAAATGTAAAATTATGTATGTACACAATAAGTGCACTCTATCAAATGATTACTTTAAATGTGAGTACATAGTACTCACATAGGCTACCTAATATAAAGTGGGACCATAACTCTTTTTGAAAGTAAGCAACCACCCTAGAAAGTGCAAAGCAATCCCCTGGCAACTGCCAATAACATCCTAGCATTGTGGCGCCGCATTCTGCATGAGCAAACACCACTAAAGGTGCAGTAAGAGATTTCTCATAAACGCTGTTGAAAGTGGGTGGGACTGAGCCCCACAACATATTTGTAGCCAATCAGCAGTAAGGGGCATGTCCACTCAAGATGGGGGAGGAGAGAGAGTGAGCAAGAGGGAGATATGAAGAAAGACTGTAGAAAGAGAGATGGCTGAGAGACATTACAAAAGAGAAAAGGTGGTTTTGCTATGTTTCACAAAACCAAGAAATGCTGTTTTTGTAATGTTAGCTGTAGTAGGACAGTTTTGAGTGTCATTGTTTGTCTGGAGCTGCTGTGTTGCTGGTGACTAACAACCAACTCTTGCTTGTATATACACTCTTGTGTACTGTGTTCAGTTTTTGTTCTTCCTTGTCGTTCGTTCATCATCTTCATTTTATTTTTTGCAAAGCATTATTTTGCTTTGCATCAACTATGATAAAGAAACATCCATGCTTGCATTGCCAGTTCATGAATTTTGGGGGTGGAGCAATGAAGGGAGAGGTGTGTGTGTTTGGGCTGATTTCAAATATCAAGTGTTTCTCAGAAATCACTTACTGCACCTTTAAACGCATGAAAAAATCAAGTCACTAAAATGTCGAAATAATTGTGATGGTGTATAGGCCATCACCATAGATATTTGGAAAGATATGCAAAAAAATATGATTAGTAAACTTTTTTTTTTTTTTTTTTTTAAATTAAACACTTTTATTCAGTAAGGATTAAATTTATCTAAAGTGACAGTAAAGCAACAGTAAAGCAACATTTATAATGTTAAAAATGATTTCTATATCAATTAAATTATGTTTTTTTGAACGGTAGTGTAGATGTATACAATACTTGTTTCGCAGCATACAGAAGGTTCCAATTCAAATAATGAAAAACGTTTTACTAATAAAGGATGTCACAGATAGTTTTCCATGTTTGTCAATGTAGGATGTTGCATAGTTGGACTTGCTATATGATGAACTTATTTAAGAGAGTGAATGAGTGAAAGAGAAGGGAAAAATTTGGAAATTGCTTTATTTCAGTTTGCATTGTGTGCAGACGCATCTCATGTATTCATGTGTGCACATGCATTTGTGTTTTTGACCTGTTGTCCTTCCTACAGAGTTAGGCTTTCACTCTCACTTTATTCTTCCTTTCTTCTCTCTTTCTCTCAGTGACTAGTAGGAGGAGACCATCAGGGTGCAGTCATTCTCAGACAGGGTTTGATCAGGAGGAGTCTGGCCAGAACACACACACATACACATACAGAATGCTTTCATGTCACTATATAAAGCTGTTTGATGAGCAAACGGCAGCACCACGGGGTCAGTCCTAGTCAAACAAGGTCTTTGATTTCCATTCGAGCAGCTAAACGAAAGTGCTTGTGTGTAAGACTGAAATCACGGCTATAGCACTGGGGAAAAAAATAAAAAATAATATATATATATATATATATATATATTTAATCAGTATTGATTGCCTATATCTCTCCATCCAATCAATTCCAGAAGGACAGAATAATTTTTAGTTAAAGTCCCCCGTAGTCAATAATTTTATCCCTTAAAACTCATCTTTGATCACCAAAATGATACATTTAAACATTTTTTCCTGTGAAAATTTTTTCTTAATGCCTTAAAATAGCTTAAATGTAACTCTACACCCTTGCCTCATTTATTATATGTGGCTATATGAATATGCTAATTAGCCCCGCCCCCACTCACTCGCACGAGCTCAAGAGATCCACTCAATCAACTTACTGAGGTAAACGCTGCACAATGGTATCGCTTTTTTAAAACGCCAAACACATAACGGGAATTAATATGATGACTACGTTATCAAACAGCTGCTAATGTGTTGCTAATGTTACACAAACCATGTTCACATTCATGAGTCAGACAGCTGCCTTCTAACATTCAGTATCCTTTGAAATGCTTTTAAGAAAGCATTTCAGAAAGGCATATAGTTCATCATAATATCGTTTTATATACATCATACACCCGCTATATTGCCAAATCTACCCGTTTTTTTTTTTTATATCAACAGAAAAATATATCTGGATATATTCTTTAGAGACTCTCCTGCTTCAGAGCGGTCATGGTTAATGATATGTTAAAGCCCGCCGGCACGCTGACATGATTGGTTACAAGGTAATTTGTGATGTCAGAAACACCAGCGGTTTCAAACCGTTTTTTTTCACTGCAGTTTTAAAGAGTAAATACTCAGCAATGGTGTTGACTTATGAATTTGCACATGGTTTGTCTTAAAGCATATTAAAAAACACCACACAGACATATAAACAACATTAAAAACTTGATTTTCACGACAGGGGGACTATTTTTTGTACCCATTTAAATTTGGTTAGATTTGTGCTTAAAAGAAGAAAAAAATAGGTGAGGTGGAAAAAATAAAGTCTTATTATGTAAAAAAAGAGTGTCAAACAGAGTAAGAACTGCTTCATTGGTTTGCACTAGAGCTGAAAAATTATCGTTCAAAAATGAATTAGACTCCATATTTTAGTCTTGTATTGTCTTTTTAAGTGGATCCTTTTAAGTTCTCCTTCATTAGCAGTCCGCTGGCTCCACAGATTGAACCTAATTAGTTTAAGTGCTAACCTTTTCGACTCGTTCTGTAGCCGGCCTATCTCTTATGCCTCGGTATGTGGCTATGCAAATAACTTGGGACTTGAGGTCAGTCTGCAGCATTAGCCTGGGTTTCTGTCCGCAAGGACGGCTAATCTACGCTTCACCTCTTCTTATCTTGCCGACTGGCCGCTCGCTCGCTTCCATGGGGTCTGCTGAGGGAGAACGCTGCCTCTCCTCGGCCTTCAGGCTCCAGGGACTTCTGCTGAATTATCATTAGCGCTTCCCTTCTCCTCCTCGCTGTGAGATTGTCTATCCCTCTCTTCTGCTTTGCTCTTTCTGGTTCTGTCGGCCTGGCTGTCAGATTTCGGAAAACAGACTGCTTTTTCAGGCTTGAAGGTCAGAGAGTGGGAAGTCTGGAGGATTAGCTGAGTGGCACAAATTGCGTGTCTGCACTGGAGACTTGTCTGATTTTCTTTAAGAGAGCAACAAGCTTGTGCTATAGCATATGCCTAAGCAAATGCTGCATGTTTTGGCCAAGTTGAACTGCTTGAGTGTTTTACATGGTGCGTCGTAGATCAACAGATTGAAATTGTTTGTTTCTTTGCTTGATGCTGGGTTAGTTTCAGCAGCCTCGTCCAAAGTGATTTTCAGGGCGGAGATTGAGGTTGGAGAATATGATACCACAGTCTTTGGTTTCTGATTTTAATAAATAACCTGACTGTCTACCAGCTTTAGAGCTTGTATTCTTTGTACTGATCTAAGAGAATATGTCTTTTTTGCTCAACTGGAAACGCTTGCCAATTTCATTGATGAAGACAATGAAAAGAAGAAGACAAAGAAATAACTGGGAGCCAAGTCAGATTCAAACTCTGATTAGATTCATTTTCTGCACATAATTCATGTGAACAAGTATATTTTGTATTATATATTTTCAATGTTTAGACAGATAACCAAGTATACAAGACTATGACAAAGTAAATAACTGAAATAACTAATACTACGCTACTATACTATTAATACTATAGTATACAATTAAAGTAGTATGATGCTAGTATGCCATTCTGAATTGCTATTTTTGTCCTAGCTTTATTCTGTCTGTCAAATTAAAGTGAAAATTAATACACATTTATGGTCTTATTGGAATGTATTAATAGCAGTTTCTATTTGCATGTTTATTCATTTTATTATTTTGGTTAGGATAATTTATTTATTTTTGCTCTTATATAGTTTGTTTGAGAAGCTGCTTTTAAAGGCTCTATATAAAATAAAGTTTATTATTATTATTATAGTATATGATATGATCAGTGTACATTAATAAAAAATCAAATGAAATAGTATAAAAAATTATATAAATAAATGAATAAATGAATTAAATAATGAATGAATGATTTAAATAAAATAAAAGAATCAATCAATCAATCAATCAATCAATCAATCAATAAAAAAATATCCTGTTCACATAAGATTATTGTTATGCCAATTCATGTTGACTAAATATGACATCACGTCTATATAACCTTATCCCATATATGCAATTGTATAGATATGCAAATACACGCACACACGTCTATATAAGTCTCTCTCTCGCATTCCCACAAGCTCTGCACTCTTTACTTGCTATTCAGCACAGAGCCGCTGTTCATATTAGATTGTAAAGGGGAACATTTTCAAAAGCCCTTTTTCACACAAAGCGATCTCTTTCAATTGTAGCCTGCAGCCGAGAAAAACAACAAGCTGAATAGACTCGTGAATCAACTCTAAACGCATCCACAGACAACAACAGGGGGAAAAGAATGCCAAAAACATTGTTTATGTACTTCAGATACAGTTCTTGTTTTAGGAGATACTCTATAATTGTCATGCCACACTCAAGACATTTTCCTCCTCGTCACACATTTTGTGTACATGTTTCACGTGTCTCTACAGAAAAATGCTATGAGTGCTAATTTCTATTCATCTCGATGCCCTTGTCTCGCTCTTCCACAGGAAATGCGGGAGTACGGTGAACAGATGCTAGTCGAACAACTGCTCAAACACAGGAGCCATTTCTGTCTCCTCAAGAGCATCTCGTAACAATTAAGGCGACAAATTGATAGCGCAGTTTCCTCGGACGCACATACAGCCGATGCAATCAAAGAATTGTGTCAGACGTGGTAGTACTCCTGTTAAAAAGGAAAGTGTATTGTGTTTGAGAGAAAACAAAAGCCTACTCGAATTAGCAGTATAGTATGAAGAAATGCAAATAGTTTGTTAGTGAAACACTGACTGAGCATAAAAACACAGAGCGCTTTATAGAGTAGAGCTGTTTTAAATAGATACATGTTAAATCTTTTGTCGGTCAGGCATTAATCTAGTTTAAATAAAGGACATGTTCTAGTCTGATTTTAATAGGTGATCTAAACTTGCTGCTCCCTCGAGATTTCTGCTGGCTTCTCTTAAGTTATTCTCTATTTATACTATGGGATTGTTGAATTCTTGACTCTGATTGGTGGATAGATGTTCCAAGATGTTCATAGCTGTACGGCTAGTTGTAGTTCCAGTTTTGTTGACCGCATTCAAAGTCCTTTTAAAGCAAGTCAGTCCACTCTGTGGCCTTCTGGGTAAAATCCAAATATACAAAGCAAGTCAAAAAATGTCATGTTTAAATAACATATTACAAGTCAGGAATAAAAAAGCATCACATGCGCATCAACTACGAAAAAAAGTTTGTTTTTAAAAAAAGGATTTTTTTAAGGACATTTTGCATTTTAGCATCAATGACAATTGAGTAAATTTCTCATGCAGTTCTCATAATAGCATTTAAATAAATAAATTACAAGTATTTAAACACCTAATTTAAAACTCATTACAATAGTTTCTTTCTATAATAAAAAATACTGTATTACAGAAATTGTAAAATTATGAGAATATAAACACTGAAATTAATAAAAGTTACAAAAAAAAAAAAACAAATGTAAAAATGTAAAAAAATCCAAACATTATAATGTGAATTTAGGGGTGAAATTACTCATTTTCTTTATGCAGAATATAATTTTTGATATTACACTAATGAGAATTTGTATATATACAGTATATATATATTTTTTTTTAAGGCACAATATGTAAGATTTTTAGATAAAAATATCCAAAAACCACTAGAACAATGTTATATATTTTGTTGACTTGTGTACTTACATTATCTCAGATGTTTCCAACAATGTTTAAATTCAGAGAAATCAGCAATTTTAACCAGGACACGGACCGTGTAACTGCGTCGCCTGTCAATAATGTCATATCCGCGTTACCCTCGATTTCCGGTTATACTTTTAATAGAAGCCATGGGAAAAACAAAGACACTTTAATATATTGTGTTTTATTAGACAGGTGAGCAACTGTTTAGATTATTTATTAACAAACTGATCATTGTTATACAGCTTAACACGGTTAGTCTTATTGTTTGAATTGTTTTCTTGATTTACCACGAGTACCATGTTTTTACCATGCCTCAGAGACAACACTATTTGGTCAAGTGGCTAACATAGCATAATCAGAGAGATGCTTTTTCCATAATACATTATAAAATTAACTGCATGTCATGTAGCAACATTCATTTAGTCATCCAGCTTTTATTAATATATTCTAATATCAATTTAGATTACTGCAATGTGAAACAAGTGTTTAATTCAGCCACCAAGCGAAAGCACAGAGTCACATTAACACAACTTTCAACACAAATGTACTTAGTATGATTGTTTTAACCATGTAAAACAGCGCTGCGTTACCCCACATATGCAACGAAAAGACCGAAAGCGTCCAACTGCAGTATAATAAAAGCTCCACTGTTTTCAAGACCGGTGTGAATCGCAGATGTCTCTCATTAGCATTCGCTCCCACGGGCCGCAGCTCTCAGTGCATCCTGCTTCATACCACCATGACAAAAATAAAACGTTAATACATTTGCTGATCCATGAACATGATTTCTACCCAAGTCCGTCGGATTGCTTTCCATCGGCGGAGGTGACTCCCATGATTCCACGCTCATTCACGGCATCATCAAGCTACACCTTTGTTTTGAATAAGCGACCTCTAGCAGCGAAAATTACATATTGTGCCTTTTTATTTTGGACTCAAACATGACACCTGGAGCAATTGAGAAGTAATAGAGGTTCCAGCTTGTTATGTCCAGTTGTGTCTAGGAAAGAACCAGATGACATCTGTGAGTTTGGAGTGTTTGAGAGGTCTGTAGCTGATTTGTCTCAAGGTTTGTGATATTGATAAATGAGATCGGCTTGTCAATCGGCGGTTGTTCTGACCTGGAGCTTCAACATCATAAAGGTGTTCATCTATCTAATAAGCCGAGCAGGAAAGTGAAGCTTAGCATGGCAACGAGCAGCTGTAAGTGCACACGTGTATGCGTGTGTAAGAGAGAGATAGGGAGAGAGACACCGAGAGAGGGCAGGAAAGAGGTGTAATGGCTTTTGCTGCAGGTGGTAACAGATGGTTGCTAATGGATGTTCATAGATCTGAATGACACAGGCTAGAGGGTGGTGTGATGCACGCTAAAGAAAAAGACGAGCAGAGAGAGAAATAGTGAGATGGAGAGAAATACAAATCACAATAAACAGAGAACAAGATCTAGATGTACACAGAGGAAAATGGTATTGCTCTTTTAAAGTTCCAAAGACTTGATAAGGTATTCAGGCTTTGTGTTATTTAAAGGGATGGTTCACCTAGAAATGAACATTTTGTACTTACTCACCCCTCGAGTGGTTTCAAACCTGTATGAGTTTCTTTCTTCTGCTGAACCCCAAAAGAAGATATTTTAAAGAATGTTGGTAACCAAACAGTTGATGGACCCCATTGACTTCCATAGTACTTTTTCATACTATGGAAGTCAATGGGGTCCATCAACAGAGAGGGTGAACTATCCCTTTAAGTATCAACTTCATTCTATATCTCAAAATTCTTTGGAAACATACAAATATACACAAATGAGTCAGTACACTCTAAAAAAAAAAACCCAAGTTGAGTTAAATATGGACAAACCCAGCATTTGGGTTAAATGTTTGACCAACCTGCTGGGTAGTTATATTTAACTCAACTATTGACTGAAAATTACTAAATTAACCCAAAATAGGTTGGAAATCAGACACATAATTACTAGAGGCAACAGTAATAATCAAAAGGTGAACATTTATTAATCAACCAATTAAAAAATGTTTATTATTTAATTATTATTTATTATGCTTAATAACACATGTTAATTTATTAAACATATTAATAAATGTTAATTTCCAGCCTATTTTGGGTTCATTTTAACCAAGCAATATAGTAATTTTTAAACAATAGTTGAGTTAAATAAAACTACCCAGCAGGTTGAGCAAACATTTAACCCAACCACTGGGTCAAAACAACCCAATCGCTGGGTTTGTCCATTATTTAACCCAACTTGGGTTATTTTTAACCCAGCAACCCAACACTAAGAGTAGAAAGCTAAATCAGATCATTTAGAAGAATTTAATGACAAATGTTTGTTTATAGTTGCATTGCTGATTTTTGTATCAGTCTAAAACTCTAGAGGAGACACACATCAGATTCTTTTCCTCAGGAGAAACATCTGAGAAGCAGGAATCTCAGAAATCTCTCATTGCGGTCTAGGAGAAACCATTCAGATATTAAAGCAGTCTCATTTGGGATTTTGAGACAAATTGAGACAA
This sequence comes from Elopichthys bambusa, assembly GCA_037101425.1. Classification (NCBI taxonomy): domain Eukaryota; kingdom Metazoa; phylum Chordata; class Actinopteri; order Cypriniformes; family Xenocyprididae; genus Elopichthys; species Elopichthys bambusa. The sequence continues at coordinate 3,314,141 of CM074440.1, read as the reverse complement.
ACCTGCGGTACATCTGAGAGGAACGTGTTGCTTTGATGTCGCAGGCGGACGTCATAATTCACAGAACTGTTCTCTAATGACTGCTATGATCTGAAAAGGATGCACACGGATAATTTACGGCTATTCAAGTCAAATGTTTTGAGCGGTTCTGTGTGATTTTTCTCGAACACTGATGTTGATGTGTGCTATTTTCGTGCAAGGAGACTGCGGCCTAGTTCTAGCGCCCTCCCTCTCCCTTTCCAAAGGGACCGGAGCGCTATAACCGCTTCACCGTGGGCCTGCAGGAAATTGAAAACTAAATTGCTTTTCTTAGTTTTTTCTTTCTCTTTTTCTGAGGCACTAGGACTGAGGGAGGGCACAATCTCACTGCTTTTGTTACCGATTCACGAGCGCTGTACCAATGGACGAAGAAACTTCAGGCCAATGATACATTTCGGAATGGTATACAGTCAGGGAGTAGGTTTACGGCAAAATTACAAATGGAGAAAAGCGCACTGAAATAAGTGCGTGAGTGCATGTAGATTAGTGTTAGTGTAGTGTAGTGAAGTCGTGCAACTGTTCTGCATACATTAGCAGCCCCCAAATCCGCCTTCCTCTCAATATAACTCCTCCATCTGTCATCATCATACTTGCCTCCTTCTGACTAAACAAGTACTGCACTGTATCCTGGAGACTTTCTGCAACACAGATCAACAGGAACTGAATATTTTGTTGCCATTAGCTTAAGCATGATTTTATTCCATTTAGGACAAAAATGCCAATTAAAAAGATTAGCTTTGCCAAAAGGAAACAGCAGTGTTTGAAACATGGAAAAAGAATCATTTTAAAATAACAGCATTTATGTGATTTTTGTCGGTTCGATTTTATAATGTCACACATTCTATCAATGTAAGTCAATGATATATTTTTATTTTCTTAAAGTATAATGTAACAACCAAACAAACGTACAGACGTATATTAATACACATTTCTTAGACTAGAAAATGTGTAAATCTGCATTAATTTAATTTAAACATTAACTAATAATCTGAAAATTAATGTATTTACAAAATTTGATTCACAAATGTGTATGCTAATTCCCATTTTTACGAAAAAAATTATATTAAAACTCATAACCTAATTCATATTCACAAAATACAATTTGCAAAAGCACAACCACATTCAAATTCAAAATGCAATTCATAAATATACAAGTATGTTGTACATTTATACTTGTGTATTTATGAATTGTGCTTTGCATTTGAGGATCTTTTTTGTGAATGCAAATTTGTTTGTGTATTTGCAAATCATATTCTGTCAATATGATTTAGGTTATGAGTTATGAAAACTTATTTTGTTGAAGTAAATTACTTAATGAATTAGTAAATTATATTTTGTAAATAAAATGACAATTTAAGCCTCATAAGCTCCTGTATGGCACATAAAAAAATTTAATTCTCAAATAACCCTGTAACTCAAGAACATATTTCAAAAGCAATAATTCTCTACGTTTACAGTAAATGATGAAAATGATTTTATCAAAGTCATTTATCAAAGTTTGCTGGAGCGTTGTGGCATACAGTAGATGGAGCTTCCAGCACAATAAAACCAGCCGACTAAACTTGACAAGTTCTCACAGTCACAATTGACTGTTTGTCGCCTGGATTGCAATCTCCAGGTCCCTGTGGGTGCCATGTTTGTGACACAGCTCAAAAGCTAGGCATGAGTGAATTTTGGGTCACGTTTCCTTTATTCATCATCACTTGTCAATCACATGACCGGCCGCCAACTCTGGACTGAACTCTGAGGGGCAAACCACATGAGTCATGACATGACACATGGTCAGGTGAACTGAACAAATGACAAACAGAACTGTGCTGATGAATAATACAGTATCTGTGGTGGTGATGCTGCTGTTTTCTGAAATTTTAAAATACACAGTGAACTAAGTCTGCCATATAGATATTTTTAATATTATCTCATATAGGTTATATTAGGCTGCTGTCACTTTAAGAACTGACGCAAAGATCCATTATACTGTTACACATGCATTTTTTTTCTCCACTGTTTACGTTCACTTAAAACATAACTGACTGTGTTTAAGTGAATACTCACCAAGGTCTGCATTTTGACATTATTTTGTGTGCATTTGACTTTAAGCGCAATAAGAGGTACTGAGAGGCGGCTTTATGTGTGCACACTTTGGATATGAGCACAAAATCTGCGGGAATAAGTAAAATTATGAGCAATACACACAATCCCATGCCGAAATTCAAGCCCTGTAACTAACAATATTCATCCAGAGCAGTAATGAAAGTAATGAGAGAGAAAGCGCAGCTGATATCGTGTTTCTGCAGAAAATGAGTATTGGAAGAGTTTCCGAAATTTCAGTTATTGATATCGAAAAATCTATATTTTTGACAACACTACACTTCACTACACTGCACTTAGTTTATAATTTCAGATACCTTTTTAAAAGATTACAATTGAAAAATATATATATTATATATAAAATTCAACCCTGCGTTACACGCCACTGCTGAAATACAACCGCATTTGGCGGATTAACAAGTGTTATATTTATTTATTTACTTACTTATGACAGAAAGACCAAAACACCACTAACACACATTACACAGAAATTTCATTAATGTGACCGCACCTTAACAGAACTCAAGTACATTTAAATTGTACTATATAAGAAATTCTATGAAGCGCTTTTTATATATATATATATATATATATATATATATATATATATATATATAAACCAATGTGAATAATAATAATATTTTAATAAAAATAGGGTAACACCATTTCAATAGTCCACTTTAACCTTAACATAAAATCCCTATACTCCACTGAGAGTTACTTGACATGTAGTTGCAAATTAATGATTTAGTTGGCATGCGGTTGCAAAGTTACTTATAATTAGTAGAATGTCTAAAGTAGACATAAATAAAGTGAAATAAAGTGTAACCATAAATAGTTCTTAAAATTTAAAATTACATTTTTTTTGTTTTTGATACATTTTAGAGTCTGGATTATTTATTTTCTAAAATGTAATGTCTGTTAGCTTAATTATCAAAAGTTAATATAAAGTGTTACCCATCCCTATTAATGTGCCCCTACAGAAACACAAAAGTGCTGTGCTGCCCTACTGAGTATTTTCTGCCTGATGAGGCCCATCAAAACCGTCCTCTCATTAGTGAAACAGCAGGAGTAATTAATTGTGTGTTTATTTTTAGGGGCGGCAGAGAGCACGGGACTAAATTTAGCACGTACGAAGATCTGGGGGCCCGGCCAATTAAACGCGGCCAGAGGAGAGTAAACCAGGGTACCAAAAACAAACTGCGATATGATGAAGTGTGTGTGTGTGTGTACAATTTTGACACGCTACAACCACTCTGTTTCCTTTGTGTGTCTGCTTCGACAATGTCATACTGAATTTCGCGGTGTAAGACAGCCTGATTCACTCGGTCACATGCTGCATCTGCACAACGTCCAGTCAATACGATCCAGTTCATCATAATAGTCCTAATCAGGGTCAGTCATACACAATCTACATCATATGTGTGCACACACTATAGCCTTTGGAAATTGTGCTTACTAATCTGTAAGATGTTATTTTTGCTGAAGTTTCTCCTATGAGGAAAATATGACATCACTGCCGCACTCGCCCGTAAGTGACACAGCGTAAGTGATGCAATGTGCTCGGAGTTTGATTGGCAGGTTCTGTTCTGCAGTATCAGCTGGTTTAGGGAGCACAAAAAGCAATCCATAAAAGAAAGAAAGAGAGAGAGAGACACAAAGCTCAGCTCAGCTGTGATCCGTACGGCTGCAACACTGTTCGTTTACATGACAGCTTCCCAAGCTCGGCCTTGACATCTGTCACTCACACCCACCACGGTCACAGTAATAAACTTTTAAGAGCTTCTAAAAATACATGGCGGGACACAAACACACAAACACGAGCAGAAGCAGAAGCAGTCAGACCGTCCCAAAAGAGCAGCGCAACATCAGAATAACATCAGCCCTTCATGAGGAATCTGTCTCAGATCATTAAAATGCTACTAAATGCGTCTGCTGAACTACCAGACAGGAAATGACACGTTTCAGGACAACATGGCCGACCCAAATGCACATCAATCCTCTAGAGTAAAACAACACAGACAAAAAAAAGAAGTTGAAAAGAAGGAGAGCAGAGAGGGATCTCATTCATGAAACAAATATATGCAACAATTTATGAAAGAATGGTTTTACGAACAGTTTGCACAGGAATTTGTTAATTAAATGCAACTATTTATGCACAATTTACACAGAAATTCAATATGCACATAATTCTGTGCTACTGTTTACATATAAATGATTTCCTGAACAATTTACATTGAAATTTGCTAAGTAAAATTTAAATTCAAAGAGCTGATATACAACCAATTTACAAAAATTCATTATAAACATCATTTTATGTGGTCACATAAAAATGATTTTGCTACAAATGATTCAAATTCAGGCATTTCAAGCCAATTTAAAGCGACAATTTACTTATGAATTGTTTTGGAAACCAGTTACACAGAAATATGTTATACATATCAATGCAGAAATATACTAAAGCATGAACTATTGATTATGCACATATTTCGATGCACTAGTCAATGTAAGAATGATTTTTTGAACAGTTTACACAGACATTCATTATTTACATTCAGATAATTCAATGCATCAATTTCTGGTTCTTCTGCTTATGTGATTTTGCAAACAATTTACTTGGAAATTTGCTATGTACATAAGCAAATCAAAGTGACAATTTACATATGAACTGTTTTACAAACAATTTACACAGAAATCTCTTTGTTGGGTACATAATTAAACGTGGTTTAAATAGAAATGATTTTATGAATGATTTACACAGAAATTTGCAGTGTACTCAGCCAATTCAAATATTTATATAAGATTTTTTTCACAAACATTGATTATGTACATTTCAATGCGTCAATTTATGTAAGAATGCTTTTACGAATAATTTACATAGACATTAGGTCTGCTCGATTTTCACAGACAAAGCCAACGGAAAAATGACATCCTCCTGGCAGCTTTGGTGAACTATTTTGAACGGACTATGATTTGGGACACACTAATGTGAATCTCACATATTATTTAGGACAGGCAGTATGTGAATTGGGGCGCAGGGTCTATCTTTCACGCTCATTAGCGGTGACCTAAAGAAGCAGGTGTGAATAAACAGGTCGTTGCAGGTGTGGACCAGTTTCTGCACTTGAAAAGACAAAATGAACATTGCCTAAAATCTGTAGAACCTAATTTCTAATTTCGATACCATATAAAACAAAGAAAAATCATCTTCGTGGCAATTTTGGTTTTGAATTATGACTTACGATTTTCACTATAGCTTTCCAAAATTCTGTCGATTCAATGCACGTTTTTAAAGGGGTCATGACATGGATTTTTTACAAATATTTTAATATTTTTGCACAAAAAAACCCAAACATATATGTGGAAAAATCGTAATTTACAGACAAAGCATTATGAAATTGTTTACTTGCGGTTTGTGATGCAGCTGCTGTCATATCCAATACAGCTGACTGCTTCATCTGTCAACAAATGTTTCTTTGCGAACTTTTCATTACACAGTGCCTCATTTACAAAGCAAAATAAATGTTATGCACGTTTTTAAATATTTTTTCCATGTGTAAAAGATTATAAGATTGCAGCGAATTATTAATTTATTGTGAAAACAGCTATAAATCACAATACAAGATTTAACATGATCCATCTATGTGCTTCTATTAAACAATGTCAAAACTCATCCCCTCCAACTCTTTATCATGAGATTACAAGACGTCTCCTCATTCCTCTCTTGATTTACCTTGTTCTACATCCTGCGTCCTACATTGCTCACTCTTTCCTCTCGATTTCTCCCGACTGCAGCTCATTTTGAAATCAATGATTTCAGAACTTCATTTCCTCGCATTTCCTGACGCCTGAAGGGCCGTTCTCATTCTGGGCCCATTTTCTCTCTCTCGCTCTCTCTCTTTCTCTCAGTTGTCGGGAGTCTGCTGGGCTTTGGGTGATGGTTCGGTCTAGTCGCCAGCATATTGCTGGACCTGATAGCAGCGGGCCCTATCTTTAGCTGTTCAGTCAAGAAAGCTGCTCGGAAGCACTCCGAGCTCTGCCGCTTTCTGGCGAACCAACTCAAATCCAGAGCACTGAAACATCGGCTCTGTTCCAAACCCTAGTGAGCTGCCTTGCAAAATGTGCAACAGCCATCAGTATGCAGCAACATTACGTTGCTTTACCAGATGTCTCATTTGAGCACAAATTTAAAGGGGAGCTATAATGCCCCTTTTACAAGATGTAATATAAGTCGCTGGTGTTCCCAGAACGTGTCTGTGAAGTTTCAGCTCAAAATACCCCACAGATCATTTATTATAGCTTGTCAAATTTGCCCATATTTGGGTGTGAGCAAAAACACGCCATTTTTGTGTGTGTCCCTTTAAATGAAAATGAGCTGCTGCTCCCAGCCCCCTTTCCAGAAGAGGGTGGAGCTTTAACAGCTCGCGCTTCGGTTGCTCAACAACAACAAAGCTAGAGAATCTCACGCAGCCAAAATGAGGATCGTCAGTAATGGTGTTCAGCCTTACATTGTTCAAACCAGAGTCGACACTGATGGAGAGACTCAGGAAGAAGTTTCAACTTTTAAAATGCATCTGGACGTTTCTTAACGGTTAGTGGATAAATTTATGTAGTTGCTGTGGAGTGTTCTCTAAAGCAGCCAAACATGGCCTCACCCGCTATGTTGTGTGTTTTCAGGGGCAGGGTTTATGTAAATTTTAGGGTAAGAAGGAAAGAAGTTTATTGTAGTCCCTACCAGCCATTTGTTGTAGTCCTTAAACAGAGAATTCTTTTAAAGAAAATATCTCTCTTTGCATTGAACTTTGAGCGTTGTAACTTTGCAGATGTTGTTTATGCTCAAACAGCAACATTACACACTAACTAAAGTTAAAAAGTCAAATCATAATCAACCACCCCTTTAAATCAGCATCACTTGCATCTTTCACAGAAAAGCCAATCGCGGAATGCATTGTAATGAATCCAAAATGGCGTGTGGTCTAAACAGAATTCCAATTCAATGAATTGCAACATTGTAAACAAACTATTTTTCATACAGCAAAAGAAGCTGGTAGGGATGGGCCAGAATTGATGAACTAGTCAAATAACATGTTTAATATGGTCGGTGTTTTTAAAAGGTGATGCAGAGATGCAACATTAGAGTGTTATAGTGGTAAAACTCATGTGCTTTAAAGCACTGGTGCCATCAAAGTAGCATTTTTGCAGTTCAGATGTCTTAGAAGGTCACTGCCTAGATAGGGAGTAGAGAGCGAAGTAGCACACTAGGGTTTGGAACAGTCATTTAGAGTCTTCTGAGAGTCTGCATGGCATGACTCACATTCAAGAATCTAAGCTAATCTTGCTTGAACGCCAATTTATGATAAGAAATTCTGAGTGTCTCCCAGTGAAAGACCTAAGGCAGTGTTCATATGCTACTTTTAGTCAAAAGTACTTGACTTACCAAACACATGACTCATTTCTGAGGTTTAATAAACACTAATTTTTCAGCTGGAATTGTCACAATATGCCTCCATATTCCACATGCTTCAATCAGCCTTTAAAAGACTCAAACCAAAACAACAAAAAAGCACTTCCAGTTCTTTAAAGAATACCATGTTGCATACGTGCAAAATAACATGGTAGTTTTTTTTTTTGTTTTTTTTTATGGGGATGTGTAAATGCGATGCTCCATTCATCCCAAACTCTTTGAGTGTCTTATGTTTGGCTGTGTCGATGTCCTGTGGATTTGAAGAGGGAGCAGATTGGAGGAAGACAAACTCATTACCTGCTTAGTTAAGCAGGCTAATAGAGAACAGTGGGCATTGATAATATTTTTTTAGAAATCCAATTTTTTTCTGATTGAAAGAGACAGTGGATCGATTCCCCTTTTTAATGTAACAGATAAGAGTTTTACACCACGATTATCAACGGCTCAACATCCTGCTGGGAGAGAGGGGTTGTTAGTGCTGCTCACCTCCAGAGCTTTACGTTTCCTTTTCAGCAGATTGGCGATGTCTTCTGCCACCTTCTCCACCAGCTGTTTCGGCGTATTTCGCTCCACATTAAAATGACTTTTCTTGTCGATATAAATCTGTGGGAGGGCAAAGGTCAAAGGTCAGGCACACAATGATTTCCTTTGTGATCAATTACATAAATAATGCACCTCAAAACAATTATATTTAAAAAATGTACATATGAAATTCAATATATATGAATCTAATCGTATATTTTGTCCAAAATGTTTAATACTAGAGATGCAACCGATCGATCGGCCAGGGTGGTGATACGTAAGGTAACCAATGTAAAATAACACTGAATTATAGTTCTAAGAAAGAAAATCGGAATCGGCAGATCACACTAACAAAAAAATCGGAAATCGGAATTTTGCAATCGGTGCATCTCTATTTAATACAATACAATAGTCAACTCCCTCAGGCAATCTTACTCATGGACAGTTAAAACCTAACAGGGTCTCTTCATTGATGATTGATTTAAAACAAATCTATTAATCTTATTATCTACAGTTGTACATTTATTCCACTTTTCATTTGCACATACTACACTTCCATTTTGCACTGTACATCTGTATATAGCATATATATATATATATATATATATATATATATATATATATATATATATATATATATATATATATATGTGTGTGTGTGTAATTCTGTCTATACTGTATTTTCTATATTTTCATTACTGTATTATATTAATTATATTGCCTTTTTATTGTATTTTATTCCCTTTTATGTCTGTACTTCTTTTTTTCTGTACTGGAAGCTCCATTGCATACACATTTATCCAAACAGTACATTTAAAAAACAATCAACATGAATTTAATTAAATTAAACTAAGTGAAAAAGAGTGCAAGTCAGGCCACAATCTGATGTGGACTTGTGGGTCAGCATTGTTCCTAATGTCAGCGGTTTTTCCCAGTGATTTACACACAGCAGGTCTGGTCTTACAGCCTGACTCAGCACACCGCCGTGCCGTCCACGGTAATCTGACCCCCTGGGATGCCCACTTATCCCCTCCACCCCAGGGACTCCATTACCCACAAATCCATCTATGTCAAACTGAGGACTAGGCAAAAAGCCAATAGCAATCTCCCTAGAAAGAGGGGACCATTCACACACACACACACACACTCATACAGCTGGCAGAGCATTTAGTAAGGGCTGTGGCCTCCAACACCACGTTTGAAGCTGTACGTTCCCCTGTTACCAGATAATGGCTGAACCACAAGCACTGTTTACGTCAACTTGAGTGAATTGGGACAGAATTGGCGGCTTGCATCGAATGGACTGACGACTGGAGAGGTAGGGACATTAGCGTAACCTACTTTTAAAACTGTGATACTTGTTATTTTTGGAATACAATTATAGAGCCTTTGCAAAAGTCATTAGCGTGTTTGAAAAAAAAAAGATATGGAAGATACTGATCTCATAAAATCATAAAACAAGAACACAGTTCCCATTTAAAGTCAGTACACTAAAAAAATTGGAGATGTTCATATTTTTTCTGCCTGTCTTAATATGCAATTAAACGCATTTAAGCAAAAAGGTCAATAACAGCATAAAAAGACAATAATATAAAGAAAATAAAGAAAATATATAAATGGTGTACATGTGTGTGTGTATATATATATATACACTCACAATTGAAATTATATTGAAATTATATTTATATAACAATAAATAATCATTCTCATTATAAATCTTGGGATTTTAAACGCCTTTTTAATGTTCAAAGGAAAAGAAAAACAATATTTAGATATATAGCCAATGCTAAACTGCCCTTATTGCGATGCAGTATGCTATTATTAACAAAACAGGTTTAAATTTAATCTGTGAATATTTGTATTCAGTTAAGTGTGAAATGCTGGAGTGACTCATGGACTTTAGCTTTCAGGAAAAGAAATTAGGTCAAAATGTGGAGAAAATAATATACTTTATATTGTGTGTGTGTGTGTGTGTGTGTGTGTGTTCTTGTATATATGGTTTATGAGGAGACAAATGTGTATAATAACATGGGTATTACAACGTACACTTCCTGTGTCCTCATAAACCAAATGGCTTAAAAAACATACTTAACTGTGTTTTTTTTTTAATTAAAAAATGTCCTGTGACAAGTAGGTTTAGGGGTAGGGGTAGGGGTAGTGTAGGGGGATAGAATGTACAGTTTGTACAGTATAAAAACCATTATGTCTATGGAGAGTCCCCGTAAACCATATATACAAGTATGTATGTGTGTGTGTGTGTGTTGAGTGGAGAGGAAGAACAGCAGGCAGGAGGGTCTGCTGTCTGGGTCGGGCCAAGAGATCTAGCTGAACTGGGCCAAACACACTCACACCACTGAACCAGAGCGAGCAAGAGCCTGTCAAATCCAATATGCTGCCATTGGCAGTCACACATCACACACACATAAGTACATAATGACAGACTCAAACAAACAAACATAACACAAACTACCGTGATCTCCAATAGAAGGACAGAAGCAGAACACACAGTGTGCTCGTTAGTGAGGAGAACGCGTCCCAGTATGCCAAACTGAGACTGTGCTAGTATAAACACACAGATGGTGCAAGAGAAAGAGAATACAAAAAAAACCCAAAAAAACAAAACTCAAATATGATCAGATATTCTGCTTGGTGCACACTTCAAGTATACATTCAAGTTATTAAAATCAATCCAATGTATGAGAGTTTCTCAGGGGCATCTATCACTAAGGGTAATTCCAATATAACATAATACTACAGTAATTATAATTAAAGGCCTATATACATGACAACTGTCTGGGTCAGCGGCAGCGCAAACGTCAAAACGTCTTTGATTTTGTCAAAGGTTTAATAGACAGGCAAATCGTAGTCATTTAGAAATGAGATTGCCTGGGTGTTTGAATCAAGACTGCAATCTTTTAACAATTAATCATACAGCTCTAATATATATACATACATACATGTCATAAATATGTGTACGTATAATTCCTCAACCAGTGTTTCAACCGCGGAAAGACATCAATAAAACAGCTTGAGAATAATATCTCACATAGCATTACATTTACCTCAGGCAAGTCATTTAGTGTCCACAGCATGTTAGTTCACTAGAGAAATGAACTCTAGAGGGGAGCATTTCACTAAATATATGCACTATATTAGCATATATATTCATTATATTTACTTTACCTGTTAGTAAAGTGTTATTTAATTAATACATTTGTCAAGAAAACAAGTAATGACAGTAACTGTGTAAATGATTATATTTCAAAAATGAATTGGAGTAGAAAAATAATTTAAAAATAGTTTTATAATTAGATTTTATTTAATTTAGAAGTTAATGCAAAACCTGCCTTATGTGCAATTTACATGTTTTTTTATTATTTGAGTGTTGATTATTGTATCTAAAAATAAATAGCAACTAAATATAATAGTTTGGGCTGTTGTTAATTGACCCTTTGCAGGGATTTTGATTGACAGGCGATCTAACCAATCAAAACGCAGAATCTGCCATTTTGTTAGGCAAAGCAGTCAGGGGAGTAGATTAATGTTGGTGGACTTGTGTACTGAAAAATTGTGTGTACTGATGTCTTTTCATGATTGAAACAACATTCCTTCTGATGTTCATTCATGTTTATTTGATATAAATGAACTAGTAGGAAGAGATGATCGGTTCACAAGCCGCCTGAACTGAGGCGCTACAGCGATCTGTCACGACACATTAAAGAGCCACAAAATTTGAGACAAAATTCATATCAAAAGTAACCTGCTCTGTCTTGTCTGTCAACGCGTTGTCAGTGTCCTCTTCGCTCCACAATGTATTTTTCACCGCGTGAGAACACGATGTGTGGCGAGAAATCGGCATGGCTTGTCGGACGTAGCAACAGTAACTAAAAGGGGCGGGTCTTTGTGAACGGCCAATTGTAACCTTTAATATTTTAGTAATGTGCAAGTAAGGGCTCCCTGTATATAGTTTACAGTACCGAATATACACACACAAACACACACACACGCAAATATCATATATATTGATATCTGAGTAATGATATTTGATCCTAGACATTTCCTTTTGTGTTCTATTGTAGAAAGTAAGTCATACAGGATGTGAGTAAATGATAACTTAAAACAGCTCAGTAAACACTTCAACAAAAGAGACTGTACCTGCGATTACACTCCAGCAGATTAACTTTCCCACCCTGACAGCGAGTTTCTTTTTTCCTAAACACCAGAGAAAAAGCAGCAAAGGAGTTTCAATTTGACCTTGTGTCTTATTTTTTTCTCCGTCAAAAGATTTGTTTGAGGTTTTCATTTTTTTTTACGCGACTGGCTCGCATCGGGGAGAAAAACGGCTCCGCTTATCAGCCCATGAAGGCGGACTGTTGACAGAGACAGATGCTGCGTCATTAAGGAATATTAGTGGACTCTGCCAAGCAGACAGTGCACGCATCCCGCCAGGCAAAGGAACAGTTCAATAAAACCGAGAGAGAGCGAGAGAGAGACAGGGAAACTCTGAGTCAGACAATGCTAAGAGGAAGCAGTCAATGGAAGAAAAAGATATGGCCTCCAGAGATCTGAACGGAGAGATTCGATACAGATGTGGCAAGACGGAAAGGACTAAGGGACTTGAGTGACAAGAAACATACATAACGTGAGCGCTACTCCCGCAGAGGCTGCAGACAACAGACTAATAGAAAAAGAGGGCTATAGATCAAGCAGGATAAGAGCAGGTGGGGAACTTGAGCGCTGGAAAAAGAGAGATGCACGTTTGTTGTGAGAAGACGGCCATGACTGCTGTTTTTCATCAACAAATAAATGTTGGTGCCTTCATTGCCTTCACTACTCTAACTCAACATAAAATGCTGTTGAAACCATTTTACTTCCACATCAGGACATTTATCGATCTAGAATTAATTTGATAAAAGTGCCTCTATATGACAGGTGGTTGAAGGAGAGGAGCTCAAAAATAAGAGGTCTTGGTGACATCAACTGAAAAGTAAGTTTGATGAAAGATCGCATTGAGGAATAAAAACTCTACAGGTGTCACAGAGACAGATGTGATTTGTCATCTATGCAGTGATATCTGACAGGTAATAGGGATTTTATACAGCAGTTTAACTAACTTAAACAGCACAACTTCATGGGTTAACAAGCTTTATCACAATTTCAAGTTGCATACAGTAGTTGGGTGTTACCTACTGTAAACGGAGGGCTAAATAAACACGCACTTTTTGATGTTATTCACAACAAGTCATGAACATTATTAACACTATGTCAATGCCAATTCAAATGACATTTTAATAAAATGGCAGACTCATTTCTCATGCTAAGGCTATAACACTAAAATTTTATGCATCCTAAATAAACACAATTAAAGGAGACCTACAATGTCCCTTTTCACAAGATGTAATATAAGTCTCTGGTATCCCCAGAATGTGTCTGTGAAGTTTCAGCTCAAAATACCCACAGATCATTTATTATAGCTTGTATAGCATTTTTTGTGTGTGTCCCTTTAAATGCAAATAAGCTGCTGCTCCCGGCCCCCTTTCCAGAAGAGGGCGGAGCTTTAACAGCTCACGCTTCGGTTGCTTAACAACAACAAAGCTCTTTTTGGCTGGCTCTCACGCAGCCAAAAAGAGGATTGTCAGTAACGGTGTTCAGCCTTACATTGTTCAAACCAGAGTCGACACTGATGGAGAGACTCAGGAAGAAGTTACAACTTTTAGAATGAAACTGGACGTTTCTTAACGGTTAGTGGATAAATTTATGTAGTTGCTGTGGAGTTGATTCAACTTATCGACTAGCATGTGCCGTCATGTTAATCTTTTGTGCAAATCCAGCGTTGAATTGACCCTCATTTGTGAAGCAGTGACTTAATTTGAATAAAGATATAGTGATTATTTAACTAATCAAATCATAATGATAGATTATCATACTTTAAACATTGAACACATGAGTCTGAGTCTAAGATGAGTAAAAAAATAAAATAGAAAAAAAAAAACAATAGACAGAAACACAGTTTAATATAACCTTCATATAACACCAATATGTTATCTATTGTTTTAATAAAAAAAAATCAACCCCTGGGAATTAAAAGCACCTAAAGCTAACCAGAACACACCTGCATGGAAATTCATGCTAGTCTATAGCTGGACTCTCCAGCGGGGACGACAATAAATCTGAACCGCTTTCAGCAATAATGTGTCTGATTGAGCCAAACTCTGAAGATGCCATGTTAACCACTGGCTCGCGTCACTGTTCATGAGGAAAACTGACCGTTTGAGCAGATGGTGTATTAGATGAGTGTGCCGATGCTAACTACCAATGCAGCGGATTCAATTGTGATGTTGCCCGTCCTTTCAGACAAACATTTACAAAACAAGCACTAAAAGAACACACCATCAGGCTGTAAAATAGCACATAAAGACGGTCAGAAAAACAGATATGAGCGATGGAGACGCCACACGCTTGTCAGTGGAAAAAAAAAAAAAGATCCTCTATCTCTCTCTACCTCCTCATCTGTTCATGGTATCAGTCTTTAAGACAGATATAAACGTCAGCTCTTTATTAACTTGCTGATGGACGGGATTGTGTGTGCATCACTTCCTTTTCTGTGTCTCTTTTGCCCTCTACCTCTCAATCACTCTCTATAACAGCAGCTCCTATAATTACTAAAGAGTAACAACCAGCCCTAGTTGACGTCATGTTGACTTTAATGCATTATATTCACAAATTTACACAGAAGCAACAGATTTTAAGACTGAGACAGCAAGGTAAAACCACTAAAATCCACCTATAAACACTGTTTAAACATTATATAATGATACAAAGGGGCTGATGGAGGTTCGGGTACGGGTGGGTTAGTTATGCGCCTAAAGTCAATGTCACAACACAGGATGCAATTAAGGAAAATTGTGCTTTAATCTGCCACTTACTTCTGCGTTCCTTGGATAGAGCTGATAACTAATTAATGTAGAGAAGGTGGAAACAGGAAACCAGCTGTGACACATAAGTTCACACACACACACAGACAAACACACACTTCAGGCTGTCTTTGATTGAGTTTGACACACAAACTCTCATGGCTACAAACCTCGAAGCCTCCCCTTGTGAGCTGATTGTACTGATAGCTAGGAGGAGTGTGTGTGTGTGTGTGTGTGTGTGTGTGTGTGTGTGTGTGTTGAGCTCATCATGCTAATCACTCCTCTATTTCCTGCTTTGCTGATGAAGGTCGTCATCTGTCCATCAACATGAGCACAATCTATCGACTTCAAACGTTTAATCCTCTCTCCGTTGAATCGCTTTATTATCAATGGTGCTTGCTAATCATCATTATTACTATTGCTCATACTTGTGGTTAGAGATTTCAACAAGCTCTTAACTTTGGAATTAAACATCATGTATGGGTGTCACGGTTCAGTGCATACAGTCAGATGACGAATACAGTCAGTCACAGGCAATTCACACTCCAATCCAGAAGGGGGCGCACATGGTAACGCATAGCCACTTTTAACCAGCATTAACCACCTATAATCGCAATAAGCTCTGTGTTTTGTTACTTTTGATAAGAAACAAAGTGCCATCATTCAAATTCTGTCCCTTTTTAACAAAATTCAAACAATAGATGCCTCTTTGATGCTTTTTGATGTGGCGTAACAGATCGCTGTACAGATTCACTACTAGTTACAGAATGTTTAAACCGCAGAAAGACGTCAATAAAAGAGCTTGTAAACAATGTCACGTAGCATAACATTTACCTCAGGCAAGTCATTTAGTGTCCACAGCTTGTGAAAATTAACTCTTTCGCTAAATATATGCACTTGTTAGTGATGTCTTAATTATTTAATGTATGTTTAAATAAATCCGTCGTGAAAACAAGTTATGACAGCCACTGTGTAAATTATTATATTTCAACAACAAATTAGAGAAACATGAATTTATAGTTAGATTTAGAAGTTAATGCAAAAACTGCCTTATGTGCAATTTACATGTTTACATACATTTTTTTTAAATTATTTGAGTATTGATGATTATAACCTTTAATATTATAGTAAAGTGCAAGTAAGGGCTCCCTATATAGTTTATAGCGTTAGCAGAGATAGATTTTCCCTGATAGGTACATTTTTGTGCACCGTTACACCCCTACTAGCAACCCCCTAGAACATCATAGCAACCTCCCAGAACACCCAAGCAACCACTTAGAATGCCTAAGCAAATGCCCACAATATCCAAGCAACCGCCCACAACCATCTAGCACTTGCTGGAGTGTTTTGCACAGGCAAACACCACTTACATTTCCTTCAGTTGTTAATTTATCCACTCTGTCTCTGGCTCCTGTGTGAGAGTCCGTACCCTGGGGGCTTTTACTCAGGGTTTAGCTAAAATTAAAGTGTGTGTGATTAAAAACAAGAGCATGTTTAGATGTTGCTCCTAATTGTTCTCGATTACTGAACACCCGAAAGCCTTTTTTTTTCTGTTATGGATTAAGTTCCTTAATTTATACCGAACATACTCACCCAGAACTCACAGAAATGGATCATACCTCAGTGATTCATCATTAATCCTCTCTGGGCAGAAGACAGAGGCATGTTTTATGATTGTCCATACGCATGGTCCCCAAACATAGACTTAATCTTTAAAGAAGCCAAACTGAATTAAGATAGAACTCGTAGCATCACTGCAAACAGATGTGGATGGAATCATAATCAAATCCAAAACACTTTCAGTCAGAAACCTCAAGCTAATCAAAAATAATAATAATGTTTGTGCCATGATACACAATCAAACTGCATTATCAAAACACAACATATCACAATCCTATGAGGAAAATTATATTGCTTCATGGAGCCTGATTTAAATATCAACTTTGTCTCAGATGTTTGTTTTTTTAGTTGAAATAAAAACTTGAATTAAACTATTATTTACATACAGTAACAGTATAAAGCTATAAACTGAATATGGACAGCATAACCCATATAAATTGGTTCTACACAGTAAAAAACTTTGGATTGTTTTTTAACCCAACCACTGGGTTACACATATTGGGTCACAGTGTTGGGTTATTTTCCATAAATGTTGGGTAATTTTTAACATCACTGGGTTATTTTTAACCTAATTCATTGTTCACAGTTGGGAAGGTGCTATACTAACCCATATTTGGGTTACTTTGTTGGGTTATTTTTAACACAACAAATTTTAAGTGAGTAGAAGAATTTATTGAGAAAGGTCACATTGAGATCTCTGACGTTTGATTGCAGACATTGTTATCTTGGCAAATCTCACCACAAGGGAGAGACACACATGGGATCTTTTTCTCAAAAGAAACATCTAAGAAGCAGAGGAGACTTAAGAAAAAGGAAAAAGATATTAATCATGATTTTATTTTCCTAGAAGCCACATTTTAATCTTTTCTGTAAATTGCAATACTAGACATCCAATGTCACTCCAGTAAAAATGTATTTTTTTCCTGGAAACAATTGAAAATGCATAAAAAGAGCTGCTGCTGCTTTCATGAAGGGATTTGGGGATTTCTTCCCCACCTACAGAGCACGTACGGGTCAGTTGGTAAAATTACATACGAATGTGTCCTTGGACAATGCGTGAAAAGACCGATGTAATCGCAGAGTTTCTTATCTTTGAATTCTGCCCGACGTACTTCTGTAAATGGCGGTGAAATGTCACCAAACGAGTCCCCTGCCACCTCAAATGTCAAATGAATTCTAAACGCGCAGCCATTGCCCTTGTGCGGGCTAAGTCAATAAAGTTAGCTCTCGCTTCTGGAAATATCCCTGTCTCAGTCCATAGATACCCATTCAAATATGAAGCCATTAAATTCAGTTTAGAGTGATTTATTCAGCTGTGCAATGAGGCATGAGCGGGTAAGAGGACCAGACCAGCGTCAACCATAATGTATACTGGGGTTGGACTGTTTTCAGTCCCATGCACAGCTAATGATGAGATAAACGAGAAATTTGGGAAGGGTTTAGGAATGTTGGAAAAGAAAGTTTAAAGTCAAACATGAAATGGCATTTACAACCCATTTTACTCCCATAATAAACAGGTTCTGGAAGGGGAACATTTTACTTAAATTTTTTTTTTACTTTTTTACTTATCTTTAAAGACAGACCTTTTGTGAGGTTTATAATCAGTGGTGTAGGCTTTTGTTGAAGCCATCTGTTTGCATTATTTTTTAAATAATCATGTTTAACAGTAAAAAACAACATCACCCATGATGCTGTACAGAAAATTCCAACAGTCTAAGTCGTGGCAAGCAAATTGCATCAAAAGAGCAGGAAAATGGCCAATGAAGCACTGCAAATGATGTAATCGAGTTGGTCTTGCTATCTGTCAAAATACTTAAATATTTGTATATATGCATATAATGCAATAAACTTTAAATTTATTGTTTCTATAGATATAATCAACAACTTTAAATTAATACTTTTATATTTCACCATTGTTTTAATTTGACGTCATTCGCAATGCTCAATGGGATTGTAGTTCAGATCACAGTCTTGTAGCTTTGTCTTTTTGACTGATTTTCAAATATTTTTTGCTTCAATTAAAAGTTTTTAATGTTGTGATTAGCCTCGTAGTGTTTTAACAAAGAATTTTTATAAAATCCCAATAGAAAAGACTAATGGAAAAAAATATTTACAGAACCAACGCCAATGAAAAAGATGGTACTGTATACGACAAAAAAAATGTAGGATGAAAGCATATTTCAGTGGGTGTTACAGTACATACCAGAATAAACTGCACTGTATAAATTCCGTATACAAAACCACATTCCGTTTTTTCTTTAAAATAACATGCACAGATGAATTGCTCACTACAACAAGGAAAGCGACTTCATGCTGACTTTAACATGTATGCTCAAAAAATATTAAAATAGTTATTAATTAATAATACAGTATGTGCACACATCTCTGTGACCAAATGATTCCCACCCCGTTACAGTCCAAATCATCCCTACTGGATTTTTTCCCTCTCCTTCATATCCCGATAAGTGAAAACATAATTTAATTGATGGCCACATACTGTTAAATTCAAACCAGAAAAGAACATTGCAGTGAGCGGCTTTACGGCTACTCCTCTGATCTGCCGTTTGACAGGAAGTTTGCAAACCCAGACAGCCGAGGAGGAGGAGGAGGTTGATGAAGGCTTGCCAGATGTGCATCCCGCTGGTGAAACGACAGGTCTGATCTGCCTTTAATTGCTTACCATTATACCCCCCGAGGAACGCAATTAACACACGAGGAATCTTTTGATAAATCAGAATTGAGCTTGCCGTCCACTGATGGGATATTTTATTTTAATCCGAAATGTTGCTTTATCATTAAAAATGGTTCAAAAATACACAGTTGACCTCTTTGAAATCATCTAGATTTCTGCAGGAACGGCTCCTAAAATCTAATCTGATATTATCAACTATGTCACAATAAAGGCGGTTTAACTTTTACTAACAAACACATAGAAACTTAAAACATTGCAATGCATGGTTTACATTTAATACTTTAGGGTTAGAGATTTGCATAAACCTAAGTATGAGCTACCGCATGTTTTAGCAAACCTTACTGAAAAGGTCATGAGAGGAAAACGTTCATAACTTCTAGCATAATGACTTGTTGAAAACAATAATTGGGGCGAGCTGTTCTAATCATTGCACAAGTGCATTTGACCTTCGCTGCTACATGAGCAGTATGTTTACCGGCCCTTCACAAACAGATTTGTGTTCAAGTGCAGCATGAAGATTTCAGAAGACCTCAGAAGGGCTGTTGAAGCTCATAAGACTGCAAAGAGTTACCAAAGGATTTCGGTTCACAATCAGAAAGAAATCCAGCACTGCTGCTTCTCCCCGCTGGAGTGATTGTCCTACAAAAGTAAGTCCAAGGACACACTGCAGAATCCTCAAACAATCGACGGAGAACTCCAGGGTGATAGCTAAAGATCTGCAGGGATCACTCACACTTGATAATGGCTGTTCCTGAGCCTAATAGAAGAAAATCACTGAAGATCTGTGTTCATAAGAGGTTATTGAGGACAGTAAACCACTGCTGCAACTATCAGGTTTGAATCAGGGTGAATCCCTGGCAAATATTTAGTGCTGTCAAATGATTTATCGCAGTTAATCGCATCCAAAATAAAGGTTTGTGTTTACATAATATATGTGTGTGTACTGTGTATATTTATTATGTATATATACAGTCAAACCAAAAAATTATTCAGACATTTTTTATATATTTTTACTTGTGGGTGCAGGACACCATAGTTCATTTATGTAAGTGAGGATAGCAAAATAAAGTAAACTGTGACATATTACACAGAAACATTCTTCATACAGTGGACTACCAGTAATACTGATAAAAAATTTGGGACCAAAAATGATTCAGACACTTTGACTGGACCATGTTTTGCTTAAGTGTTATCTGACATAATTAAGATTATTTTTGAACTTGCATTAATGCATTAATGAATGAAATGTTCAAGGTGTCTGAATAAATTTTGGTTTGACTGTAAATACACACACATATATGTATTTATTTAAGAAATATTGATACATGTATATTTATATATATATATATTTTGTTAAATATATACATGCATGTGTGTGTGTATTTATATATACATAATAAATATACACAGTACACACACATATATTATGTAAACACAAAATTTTATTTTGGATGCTATCAACATTCCCAAATATTTCACATTTCCAAAAAAATACCAATATATTCATTTATATTTTGCATTAAGAATGTCTATTTGTAGGACTTATAACATGTTTGCATTATGACATTTTCATGACAATTAAGCACAAATGCTTAATTACTCTAAAGTGCCTTATTTTTGGTAACTTTCATTTATTTACTTTGCAAAAATATTGATTATTTTAAAGATATTTTTACAAAATTTATATAAAAATATTTTTATAATAATTAGTATTATAATATAGTCTATTATTATTATAAAATTATTATTATTATTATAAAAAAAACGATTTAAAATAATATACAATTAAAAATTATAACTGTGTGTGTGTATATAT
This sequence comes from Elopichthys bambusa, assembly GCA_037101425.1. Classification (NCBI taxonomy): domain Eukaryota; kingdom Metazoa; phylum Chordata; class Actinopteri; order Cypriniformes; family Xenocyprididae; genus Elopichthys; species Elopichthys bambusa. The sequence continues at coordinate 3,292,983 of CM074440.1, read as the reverse complement.
ATATATATATATATATATATATATATATATATATATATATATATATCCTGTCCCTGCAACTGAACATAAAGCCATAAAGCCCCGACTGGTGGAGGGCTGCAGTGATGGTTGAATTTCTACAACTTTCTCCCATCTCCCGACTGCATCTCTGGAGCTCAACCACAGTGATCTTTGGGTTCTTCTTTACCTCTCTCACCAAGGCTCTTCTCCCCTGATAGCTCAGTTTGGCCGGACGGCCAGCTCTAGGAAGGGTTCTGGTCGTCCCAAAAGTCTTCCATTTAAGGATTATGGAGGCCACTGTGCTCTTAGGAACCTTAAGTGCAGCAGAAACTTTTTTGTAACCTTGGCCAGATCTGTGCCTTGCCACAATTCTGTCTCTGAGCTCTTCAGGCAGTTCCTCTGACCTCATGATTCTCATTTGCTCTGACATGCACTGTGAGCTGTAAGGTCTTATATAGACAGGTGTGTGGCTTTCCCAATCAAGTCCAATCAGTATAATCAAACACAGCTGGATTCAAATGAAGGTATAGAACCATCTCAAGGATGATCAGAAGAAATGGACAGCACCTGAGTTAAATATATGTCAGGATCGGCGCTTATGGTTTCATAAACAAGGTCCAGTTCTACGCTGGATTTACAGATCGTTTAAACTGAAAGATGGAGTGGTCCAAGCGATAATGATCCCGGTCATGAGTCGGAACAGCAGGTGGTGAGTAAAACTGCTTCAAATGTCTGTTTTATTGGCAATAGTTGCCTAAGTGCATATAATGTAAACAACTCGAACGTAGCGAATTCATAAATTCATTATTCATCATTCATACACTATATTCATTATAGTGATTCAAAAGTTATCCATGGATAATGCGATGGTGTATTGTGTGTTTCAATACAGTTGTTTAGCTGACCATTAATAGCTTGTACACGATCTCTACACAAAAGCTGTGCGTACGCGTGACTCTTTAGCTCCGCTCACGGCGCTGACGGTAGACACGCCTCCAGGCGCTCAGCTGTTTTCAGAAATACTCGATACAGCGTATGTAACTTGATTAAACTAAAGACTTTTAAGAGATCTGAAGGATGCACTACTACTCTATAGGTACTCAAGATTAACATGAGATTGGCAGAAACTGTGTGTGATACCCCCCTTTAACCTCAAATCAACCTGATTATGAATGTAATACAATGTTGTGGAAAATACACTGTTGTATTCAGGTCTTGGCATCATTAATGAACCAAATAATTCCAAATTCTGACATAAAATGGCATGACAACGAAGCTGAATGTCCAAAGAAAATGCTCCAAGAAACACACACAAACTAAAACTATATGAGAAATAGGGTCACAAGAGAGGACAGGATTTAAAACTCTGTGCAGGTTACATTCTTGCCAATAAAAAGGGGACACATTTAAGCGATCACACCTAATCTACATCACCAAAGCATCACACTCTCTGCAACATCACTGCCATGGATCAGGTGTGCAAATGCATCTGTAAGTGTATTTGTTGCCGATTTAAAATAGAAATGGTATTTACGCATAGAAATATTGGCGTCTAAAAAGCATTTTCATGCCACAATGATGGACATCTCAAGGATGTTTAACGCATGTCTCACATTAAAAAGCAGCCCTGGATATTCAAACACAATATGACACCAACGTTTAGCATAAATGCACATACCCACACACACGACATTCAACGCATTGCCTGGCGAGGCAGATAGAGCGAGCAAGAGAGTGTTGGGAGACAAAACGAGAGAGTAATTAAAGAGACGTGCCGCCCATGTAAAACGGCAATAGGGTCAAAGCCCTTTAAAAGGGACTGGCGAGAAGAGAGCACACTTCAAGAGAAGTGTAAGGAGATAAGGCTTTTAGTACGCCGTGTTAATGCAGGCATTCGGATAGAGGAAATAAAAAGCAGACGAGGTGTCTCTGAGGAGGTCGTGAAATGGGTGATGTGTGTGAAATCTTGATTTTGTTAAAGTAGTAATTCACTCATAAATGAGAGTTCTGTCTTACTCACTCTTATTTTTTTCTAAACCTGTACATCTTCTATGTGACCCAGTGTTATTTTAGTACAGAAGTACAGTATAGTAAGTACAATAAATGTGCCTTAAGACATGTCGCCGCAGGTTTGATGGCAATGACATCAAACATCATTGGTTTTTGCCTCCATTCATTGCATGGAAAACCGCAGCAGGGACATTCTGCAGAACATCTCCTTTTGTGTCCTATGGAAGAAAGATAGGGGTGTGAAATGACACGAGGGTGAGTAAGCAATGACAGAACCTTAATTTGCAGGTGAACTAACCTATTAAACTTTTCTCACACCAACATGCACACCGTGACCTTCGCACGTAAACCAAGGGCTGCAACAAAGTGCGCAACGGTGGCCTAGAAGAGCAGGCAGACCTTTGCAGTGTGACAAGGTAATTTCACCACGTTAGACAAGAGGCCAGTTTAAACCCTACTAGGCCATTTCCAAACCGCCGTTTCCATGGAGACCAGCCACTTAATGACTGATAACGGCAAACGACCGGGAAACGAGCAAAGATTGAGAGAGAGAGAGAAAGAGAGAGAGATATTACGTGGAACAAAGACGGCAATTTAGTATCGGAGGACAGCGTGAAGCCCGATTATGTCGTCAGAGTAAATTATCATTAATTTCCCTCTGTCCAACCGGTGAAGATTAATGCCTCGCTCTTCCCACCGTAGCGATGGAGAGGGATCGTACCATTTAGAAACACCCCTATCTTATCTACAACTGGCATCCAGCACTGTATGGAAAAAAATAAACAGCGGTTCGGGCGACTTCGCAATTGAGGGGGGATTGTAAATGATGGTGCCTGGTAATATTAATACGCTAAGCACTATCTGCGATTCAGAGCCGGCTGGGTCTTTATATTCAGTGTCAGAATGAATTAAAAGCCACTTAGGAAGCGCAGACATAAACTATTAAAACAAACTCATTTCGAGGTTTGACTGAATATGTGACCGACGCTCATTTCTCTGAGCCGCTATCAGAGAAACTCCTAGACATCCACGGAGGGCATCATAACCCTGGGGTTCTTCTCAAACGCACTACCATTTCTGCTCAGGGAGATTTTTTAGAGACTGCCATTTCGAGATATTCACTCGGCTACAAATGTGTAATCTAAAATGGCTTACCTGTGCCAGAAGTGCTTTTATGAAAGCTTTGATTTCTATCTTGCCTTGTGAGAGCTGTCGGAGGGTATTTTTGTGATTTTACGGTGCATTATGCCAAAAAAGCTGCCTATTCTGTTCAGCCTAAGCTGCATCCAGAAAAAGGAATGTAGAAATCAGTCGCAGTTGTGAGAAATAAATAATATGATAATGCCATGCATCATGGAAGCTCAGTTAACTGAAAAACTGTTTCAGTTTTTTTACTTTTTATATGTGCTAATAACCTTGAAATTAAACTGAGACTATACTGGGGTTCCACATTAACATTAATATTAAGTGCCACATAAATATAAAAAATAAAAAAAAAACTTTTTTATAATATAGCAAATATAGCAAAATATAGCAAAAGTACATACTGCAATATGCATATTGCAATGGCTTGCGATAACTGCATGATTTTAATACTCAAAAGATTACAAAAAGTCCAAGTTTTAGGTCAACGCAGACAGCATAGAATAAACTGGACACATAACAGTTACATACGTTTGACATGCTTAATGCAATAAGCGAGTACTTGCGCGTACAGAAAGCCGCCTCTCCGACACCACAAGATCCCGAATTTAGTTCTCTTCCACTGCTTATATGGCTAAAAACACAAAATTATGTCAAAATGTCCGTCTTGGTGAGTATTCATGTAAACACAGTCAGTTATGTCTTAAGTGGACTAAACAGTTGAGAAAGAAAGTGCACGTGTAACAATATATTGGATCCGTGCAGCTCTTAAAGTGACAGCAGCCTTATATACCTGCAAAGAGAAAATCACTCACTGCTCTTGACTGAATAACTTTAGTACCTTTAGTAAGAATCAGATATATTTAATTCACAAAGTGAAGACTAAGCAGTTTTTATTTTTACATTTGATTATTCAATTTCTGCTGTTAATTAAACCTAATGTAGGCCTACTTGAAACCCTGTACTCCCCCTGGTTTACAGTGAAGTTAAAAATGACACAATTTTTATGTAATGCTACAGTAAAACACTGCTATTGTAGTTGTAGGGATGCTTTTTTCTCACAAAATGAATGTGAAATATGTTGATTATATCATTTTCAGTTTTCAAATATATTTAAATATAATTTGAAATTATTTTACACACTTAAAGCATTATCATACATTAAGCATTAAATCGCGTGTGTGTGTATAGATATATATATACACATATATGTGTTATAATATATATATAATATGTAAATATAAATGTGTTATAATATATATATATATATTTGTTTGATTTTGAGATGGAATATGAGTCATTCATGAGTCTGCAACCTTTTGTAGTTGGAAAAAAACATGTTTAAATTGACAATACACATAATAGTGCTTATTTAACAACACTTGAGGATGTTTACAGACATATACATGCATACAGGCAACCTATATATGTAATTATTCTAGTTGTAAATTATCCTTTCTCCTCTCACCTGTATAAAATACTGTGACATTTCAAAGAAGTTCACTAAGCAGACCTGGCCAAGCATGGCTGATTCTTTCACAGCCCTTTCTGCTGTTTATCAACCTAAAGCCTATAATTTCACCCCACTTTGATATAAAAAACCCCCACCCAATTATGCAGCGATTGAATATTTGGAACACAAAAAGCCGAGCTCTGATAAAAGGTGTATAAACACAGGGTCATTCACTAGAGAGCCACTGAGTCCTAAATACAGAGCTAAAAAGGTGCTGCATCACTGTGACGAAAGGAAAGTGTCATCAAGAAACAAATGAATGGGGCTTTTAACTTTTTCTTTTTATAAGATTTGGCAAATAGATTAAAAGCACGCAGAAATAAATCACCAGCCAAACTAAAAGACCATGTCAAAAAGACGTTAGGCTACTATTCCAGAGTTCAACGAAACGTCCTCTGAGAGCAAATATAAAGATCAATGGGTTATTTGTTGGTGAGTCATCACTTGACTTATAAAGAAAAAAAAAAAGTAGTAAAAGTAAAGAGAAACAAAACTGTCAACTTATCACCACAAACACATGCATTTGCACATAACAACCAACACAACAGAAAATCAAGGGGACCCTTTTAAAAGAAGCTTCCTTTTCAATACAAGTTAATCTCTATCTGTGACATGATATCAATTACCACAAATCAAAAATGTTTCTTGAGCAGCAAATCAGCATATTAGAATGATTTCTGAAGGATCATGTGACACTGAAGACTGGAGTAATGATGCTGAAAATTCAGCTTTGATCACAGAAATAAATTACATTTTGAAATATATTCAAATAGAAAACAGTTATTTTAAATCGTAATAATATTTCACAATATTGCTGTTTTTACTGTATTTTTGATCAAATAATTGCAGCCTTGGGGAGCAGAAGAGACTTCTTTCAAAACATTTAAAAACCCCAAACTTCTGAAGGGTAGTAGTATGTTAAGTATGTTAAAATCACTTACTAACCTTGTCTGTGTAAAGTTATATCCAGTTCTTCACCTACTGCAATGATCGTGTAAAGTTGGTAATCCTGGTTGCATGATGTTAGTTGGAAATGCATATAGAAACTCGCTGAACTAGAACAAAAGTTCCACCGCTAAAAGATAAAACACTCCATGTCTTGCCCCATTGACTTCCACTCTAAGTGCATTACTGTAAATGTGATTTTTGCTTGCCTTTGCAAAATAAAGGACTATAGTCAAAATGATTATCTGTGTGGTAATCAACATTACTCCACAAATTCTGTCCGCAGAGTTTGTTTTAAACCCTGAACATTCCTTTAAACTAGCAGTCAACCCTAAGGATGCAGAAAACAGACATTATAGAGTGTGTCTGATCCGTTTAGACTCGAGGAAAGTTCGTGCTGTTACAAATTCCACAAAAGCACTAAACTTAGCCTGTCTAGAAGAGGAACAGAGAGAGAAAGATGGCAGCTGAACATCCCCGTAATGCAAAAGATACATCTCACATGTTAACGTTTTACAAAACAAACGTGTCTCCTGTGTTTTCCCCTTTTCTGTTTTATCTTTCAGTCACATTAGAAATGAACAAAAGACTTAGAAGAGCTGCACATTGAAAATCATGTTCCTTCTTTTGTGTCTTTCATTTCCATCACTATGATAATTGCAGCAGGACAAAGGACCTGACAGAGAGAGGCAGAATCGGAGAGAATTCATGCCGCCTTCTAGACAAAACCACAAGGATTTCACCGCAGCTGCGAGACAGAACAAGTGAAGGGAAAAAAGATGGTAGAGCTCATGAACAGAAAGAGAAGAGAGTAAAAGCTCTTAGCTAGAAAAGCCTAGCGGATATATAATGAGGAACTAGCACCGAAAACAAAGCGTGTACAGTGCAACAAGCTATTACGAGTGCAAACTGTAACTGAAGTAGTGTCACATACTGTACGTCTGCCACATGCTTAACATACTAACACTTAACAGTGTTAATGAGCTTAATTTGTGCTTCTTTTTCCTCCATAATGTAGTGGAAAATCTGAAGAGTGAATTGAAATATGGTCAAATGTGTTAAAGTGAGTTTTCAGCCAATTAAAAAGTACAATACTGGAAAAGACTGATATATACTGTGATGTGAATAAATACAGCAATGTTCAGCAGATGATTTGAGTAGCTATTTGGAAAGAATTAACCATTCTAGAATGAGTGGAGTGATTCTGTTGGGAAGTGAAAAACAAAAAATAATTTAAAAAACTGGAAAATTATTTTTTGAATCTGAAGCCAAAGAAAAAAAAAAGAAAACCTTTCTTTTAGGGCTAAACAATTTTGGGGGGGTTTAAATGCACAATATGTAATTTTAGCCACTAGAGGTCGCTTATTCAAAACAAAGGCATAGCTTGATGACACCTTGATTTCGCGGAATCATGGGAGGTGTTGTCTTCACGTCTACAGCTGGTGGAAAAGAATCGGGACGGGACTCATCTTAATGGATGAGCTAATGTATTAAAGGGGTCATGAACTGCGTTGTTTTATAATGTTTGGGTGCACTTATAATGTTAGTATGATTTTTACATCAAAAATTGACATAATTTAGAAATAAAAGGCATTTTTCCTACCCCTATTGTAGCCCTCTGATTTGAACGCTCTGTTTTAAGGGGCGTGTCTGCTGTGAGACTTCAGTGTAAATGCCCACTGCTGTGATTGGCTAACATCTTTTCCTATGAAATAGCCAAGTATTACTCTCTCTTTTAGTGCATTTTTACTATTACAGCACTCAAGGTTAACTAATTGTGAAATGTGCTGCATTACACTGAGATCTATGGCATGAAAGGTTGCACATAAAAGCAGTGATCTCGTCATTGCAACTCAATTTCTGCACACTAGCGAATGCTTTCATCGTCACTAACTAGGGCTGGACGATTTTTCAGATTTTTTTGATTAATTCAAGTTTAAAGTTAATATTTTTTAAATCGAGAAATCGCGATTTTGAATAAAAAATGTTAGCAAGCGTTACAATTAGACATGTTGACAATACAGCAATGAGACGCTGCAAAAGGCGCGAGACACAAGTGCAACACCTAAACATGTCTAGCATAAAACCAATAGGACAAATAGCGCAATGGAATGCAAAAACCTGTAAACCTCTTTGATATTTCATGTTTGCATGATGGTGACAGGCTGAAAGCTGCTGTTGTTTTCTGTTTTTACAAAGCATTTGCTGTTAATAATAGCCTATTACTGGTGTTATTTATTGCTATTAGCCTACTTTTTGGCTAAGAAATATTTAGCATTTTCTTATTTTATATTATTTCTGAGTATATAGGATGTGTTTAAGATAAGTTTGTACAACATTTGCCTTCATATTCCAGGCATATTTCTGCAAAGATATTTAACAAATTGTTTTACATTTACATTATTGATCACTTCATGTGTGGTGCACTTGGAATAAAACTTTTTTTAACCAGACTGTTAATAAAGAGAATGTTACTTAAAACATTTTTTAGATATATCACCCAGCCCTATCACTAACAGTGCAAATCCGATGTAACTAAGAGATTCGTTGAATAAATGGAAGATTTGGGGCGTGTCCAGAACTCACCATCACTGATAAACTCACACTGTTTGACTGACAGCTCCAGCGGGTGCGCGCAGTTTGATTGACAGCTCCAACGATTGCAAAGGGAGCTTTCTTTGATCGCTTTCTATATATAATTTAATCACCGTTTAAATAACAGATTATTTTCATCCTATAAGAGAAACAACGTGAAGTCGACCATTTAGTTACTGGTTTGATTCACTGACATATAGACAAAGAACATCTGACTGTACATGAATCATTACATATCAGATCAGGCATTAGAATTAACACAGTTACTTACATATTGTTGCATTACCGTCGAGTCCACATCACAAAAATCTGTTTGCAAAGCCTGCGCCGAAATGCAATTGATTTACCAAAGAAACCACAGTGACATACCGAGTAGAAATAAATAAAGCTCAACTGAGACATTCACACTGTTAAAAATAAATAACAATATTCCTAGCATTACGATCTTTTGAAAGGTAATGTTATTTTTGTCCTGTTGTATCACTCTTCTCTCCTCCTCATCTCACTAACAAGCTAGTGGGCGGAGCTAACGTTGCAATGATGAAGTAGGCGTTGATTTCTTCTGCGGAGGCGGCGTTTCACCTATCTATAGGCACATTCCAGGATCAGTCGTTCGCTGGGCCTGGTGTCAATAAAAGCTTTTATTTATAGTTTTCAGTTCTGAAACTTACAGGATATTCTTATAGTACGATGACATCAAAAGCCCAAGAAAAAAATTTATTTCTCAATTCATCACCCCCTTTAAAGATTTATTAACATTACTGTTGTATGAAGCAGGGTGTGGCTGAAAGACGTTGTAGTGGAAAGAGGCCACTGGAGCGATTGCTAATGAAAGACGAGCGCGACACACAGCTCAAAAGCAGTAGAGCTTTTATTATGCCACAGATGACGATTCTGCTTCTTCCGGTCATGAGTATGTGGGGTAACACAGTGCTGTTTTATCATATTAGATACGTTTGTGTGTTGAAAGTTGTTATAGTTGCCGAGTGAATGAGCTGTTAATTTGAGCAGTAATATCTCACTGGTTAACACTGACAGAACACACATGCAGGACTTTTAAACCTTCATCAGAAATTGACACACAGATAATGTAATCATCAGTGCCTGTATATCAGACATATAGAAGCTCCGAAAATCTCTATTATGCTGTCGATTTATTAAAAATAACACATTTTGTCCCCGTATTTACAGTAATGCACTTAGAAGAGAAGTCTATGGGGCAAGACTTTCTGGAACATGCAGAAATGTGTAGCTTGTATTTCTGTATCTTACAATAGTTCTGAGCAAGATCTGCATTATTTGAGGTTTATGCAGCAGTTTTTAGTTGTGGAAATAATGTGCTAGTTTTACAAACTTGTTTTAATGGCGTAAATAAATGCTGAGTGGGTTTTACACATTATTTAATTTATAAAATAACTTATAATGATATATTATGAAAACAAAAAATGAAAAAAATAAATAAAACTAATTTACAAAAAAATAAAATAAAATGCTATGTACATCAACAAAGCACTAAATGATTAAATGAATTTTAAGGTATAAAGTTTGTGAGCTTCATGACATCAACATATTGACATATTTAAAAGATATTCAAGATGTTTTGTTTGAGATTACTTTGTGATAGTTCTTACAAACGTGCATTATTTGAGGTGTCTAAAGCAATTTTAGTGATGAAACAAATGTTCTAGGTGGACAACATTTTTAATGATTGCGTTTTACTCCACGTAAACAGTCCCAAAAGCAAATCATGTGGTATAATGGTAATCATGTAATAATGAATGTAACTTAGTAAGTGATTCTACCACACTAGCATCACAAATAACATTTAATGTGTTGTGGCTATTCCTTTGCCCCATAGACTTCCATTGAAAGTGCATTAGTGTAAACACAATATTTTTACAAACTGAGGGATGAAATTAATTTCTCTGGTAATCCCCAAGATGTCACAGATGTAGTATATTTGTGGTGAAATCGCTGTCCTGATGAATGTGCAGTTGTGCACTTAACTTCATGTTGTTCTACAGCGACTGAACCTGTTTAAAGGTGCACTTCAGTTCACTCAGAAAACATCTGTTAAATGACAAATAACTAATTATTACCACTGACATACAAACACACATGCTCCCAAACACAAAAAACACCATTATACAGCTCAATCAGAAATTCGCATTCTGGGGCAAATCCTATCCAATACAAACGGCTTTATCCCTGCCTGAGAACAGTCCAGCTACACACACACACGCACACACACACACATAAACACACACATAACATTATCCCTGCCATAACAGACCAGTCCAGCTACAGATACATAATTCATCAAGAGCCAAAGCCCTGCAGTAAGCCCCAAACACAGTCAGAGTTTATACAGTAGAAATGACAAATCTATAGTACACTGCAACAACTCCACTGAGATCAAACTAGTGTTAGTCACAAGAGAGACTGTATCTGTGAGAAGAAAAAAAATGACGGTTGGGTTACACTGACTACATGTTAACCAGGATCTTCAACATATTAATCACACAGCTCTCTGAAATTATTGATTCTGATTGTTCCATTGGAGCATTTTGCAATTAAATATTGTTTTATAATGACCACTAAATTGCACTATTATTTATGTATAACATGATTTCATATTATTTAATTTATAAAATAAAATATAATGAAATATGCACATCACCAAACACTTCCACGGCAGCACTAATTGCTGCATTTGATAAAGTTTGTGAGCTAAATAAATGAATAAAAATAAAATAAAAAAAATAAAATAAAATGTGCACATCACCAAGCACCTCCACTGTAGCACTAATTGCTACATTTGCTTTGTGGCATTAAATTTTTATAAGATATTCAAGAGATTTAGTTTCAGACAATTTTATAATGGTAGACGACATGTATATCATCATAATTAGGTCATCATCAGAATCATATCTTATTATGAAGTTTTCTCATTACCATCGTCATTAGCACACAGTTATGTGACCATCATTAGCTTTCTGGTGTCATCGTTAAGACTATCAACATCTTAACTACCATCATTATAATCAGCCTAATTGTCACAGAGTGATCATCAGGACTCTCACAATTATTTGACGCTCAGATAAATCAACTGGTTGTTCTCTAAAGCATGATTCTAAAAGGTTGCAGACATTGACCAACAGAGGCTGACTCATTGTGGTTAGTGCATTTGGTGCATCTTGACCTCAATGATGTCAGCCTAAAAGGAAAATTGTTTCTGAGTAAGTTATTATATACAATAAAACCAGGAACATGCATTAAGAGACAGTCTATTTTGATTTTGCATGGTGTTGTACTATGGTGATGTCACATGAAAGTTGTGGAAACTAACTCGATTTTGTGATTTGTGAAAGTTATTTTTCCCAATATCATCAACTCTGATTACAGAACTATTCAGATCATGTCTCAGTCCTACGTCCTTTTACACCTGAGGCAAGGCGCACACCTGACCACAGACGACTCCTGGACCAATCTCACACGTGCACATACTCGTTTGAAGTTTTATCTTCGACAGGCGAGGCATACATCAGGTCATTTCAATATGAATGCGGGTGTGAAGGGAGATGATGGGGAGCAAGGCAAGGCGGGAAATGTGGTTTCACAAAGGGTTCCGCCACACAGGGTTAATGTGGGCTGCCTTTGAAGTCTCAGCTGTGTGTGAAATGAGCTGCTAGTGCTGTCCACCGGCATACACACACATGGTTCTCTCAATGTCACTCACTTAGTTCCTCAAATACAGCTGTACATGTACAAATTTACACATTCCTTTACAGTCACACTCACACAGCCATCTGTAACACACAGTGAATCACACAAAAAGTTTAACACCAAAATCAAAATAATAATAAAAGAAATTATTATTATATACACCAATCAGGCATACCTTTATGAGCACTGACAGGTGAAGTGAATAACACTGATTATCTCTTCATCACGGCACCTGTTAGTGGGTGGGATATATTAGGCAGCAAGTGAACATTTTGTCCTCAAAGTTGATCTGTTAAGCCCGGAATACAGTGCACGATTTTTGGCTGTCCCAAATGAAAGATTACCATTGTGAAACAATCATGGCGATTTCTATGATCGTGGCTCTTAATCGGTGGTCCTATGTCGTACAGTGAGAGAGGTTCAAAGACGTCCATTTTCCCAGTCGTGCGACCAAAGATAGCCTACGATAGTTTTCTGACACTGTCAGAAATTCAGCATGATCAACGCACAGTGTGTTTGCTGCTACGACCTACGTCTACTGACCAGCCAATAAAAATGCGACATGAAATCAAAGCGACATGGCGCTAAAACTTAAAACTGCTTACCTCAAGCAGTTTTCCTTTTTCAGTCCTTTCAGTCAGAGCATCTTCCTTTTTATTTTCAGCACACATACAAACTACAACTGCCAAAGTGTGATTCAACATGGTGTTTTGTTTACCACTAGCGCATGCTGATGACGTTTTATTCTTCTATAGAAACCTGCATCGTAGCCTATGAGTCAACAGGTGTCATCATCGTATAGTCTACATGCATGTCGTACCCAAGTTTAATAGATCCATGTCGCACAGTGTGATAAAATAATTATCTTATAGGATTGCTAAAATCGTGCTGTGTATCCAGGGCTTTAGAAGCAGGAAAAATGGGCAAGCGTAAGGATTTGAGCAAGTCTGACAAGGGCCAAATTGTGATGGCTAGACGACTGGGTCAGAGCATCTCCAAAACTGCAGCTCTTGTGGGGTGTTCCCGGTCTGCAGTGATCAGTATCTATCAAGAGTGGATACCGGTACAATTAAACTAATTCCTCATTACCAAAATGTGAAAAACAAAGGTTATTTAAAATTTGTACATTTGTTAAGTACAAATGCAAGCACACATCATTGCAGTATTTGTGTTGAATTTAAATCATGTTGATTTTAATAATAAAAAATGTGTCCTGAAAGGATTATGCTCATTACTATATTACAATAAAGAGACCTAAAAAATGTTTCACATTAAAGAATTAAGGGAAAATGTGCTTAATTGTCACAATGAAAAGGAAAAATGAAAAAAAAAAACAAAAAAAACATAGTAATGGTCCAAAATAGGCATCTTTTTTTTTAATGCAAAATAAAGAAACAAAATCAAAATTTCTTGACAGTTTTCAAAAGATTCACCCACTAACCAATCAAAATAAGGCTATTATATATATACATACACACACACACGTATATATATAAATCCCTAAGAAATGCGTTTCTGGTAAAGGTCACTGAAAAGACAAGTTTACACTTGCATATAATGCATTCTCAATAACATACCTATGAAGACTGCTCCAGTGCAGTTAATTTTGGTTCAAAAAAAGCAGATAAAACGTTCTTGTGTAGGCTGACAGGAAACCAGGCCGTAGTAAAAGCTCTGGTAGAAGCATTGAACGCAGATAACCTTTATTCTAATTCCTCTCGCATTCATTTATGCATCTGCACTCATATTCCAGTGGAGAGCGTTTGAGCGATTCTTTGTCTTTGGTGTGTATGTGTGCATGTGGGCTGCTCTGTATTTGACAGTAATGTCTGATTTTGTTTTTATAAGCCGGCATACATGTGCAGAGTTCCTAAATGCAATCATTTTTATTGTATGTAGTTCAGGAAGTCTATATGTATGTGTGTGATAGAGAGATGTTGCAATTGTAATGCCAAAGCACAAATCCCATCAAACAACGAACCCTGGGAGAAGGGCCAGAGGCACAGATCAGAACCAAAGCCAGCTTTAAGAGTGTGTGCATGTTGAAGAGAGAAAGACAGACTGTGAGGAGTGTATCTGAACCGATCCATTGGAGAAATAAGAGGAGACAGAGTGAATAAACAAATATGAGGGAGAAAGCAGGAAAGAAGAGGTGTGGGCTGGTGCTTCAGAGGGAAGGATGGATAAGCGTTCAGCTTTAGGAGCATAACAATGGATCGAGAGGGCGTTCGAAGATTCCACGAGAAGAAGCAAACACAATAGGAACCAGAGCGCTGATCTGAATCCAGCTAAACGCACCCGCTCGCACATATCCCAGCATTCCCAGCGAGCTGCCATGTCCTTTCAGTCAGATCAGCAACTTGCCTGTCTTTGCTTACAATGTAAAAACATTATATGTATATATTGTTATTATTAGAGCAAGCAATTTTGGTTTTGAGTCTGGTTTATTTATGTATGTGTATATATATATATATATATATATATATATGCTTAATTGTGTGAATATGATGATTTCTAGGGTGTATGAGGTGGACAGCATTCACATCTTTTGTTGTTATTGTACACTGTAAAAACAAATTGTTGGTTTAATTTTAAAAAAAGTAAGTTACCTGGTTCCCTTAAAATTTTGAGTTCATTGAAATTAAAAATTTGAGTTAATACAATTAAGGCGATTGAAACTCAAAATATTCTGTTATCTTAACTGCATTCATTAAGTTGATTTGACAAAAGAAAAAAAAATTTACAGTGTGAAATGAAACAAGGGGAAGGACAATGTATTTAAAAACACAGAGCAAAGTAATACAACCTTACTGTAATCTTTCCTCTGCTAGTAAACTGATGAATGAAAGACAGAATGTGTCTTCTAAGAACACACATGCACAGATGGGCACACACAATCTCTCATTCAAATCTATCATTTTACTAAAAAAAAAAATTAAATAATACATTAAATTTCAGTTTGTTTTTACCAAACACTATCATATACCCCCAGAAAAATATATGACACGGACCATTAGATGATACTTTTTGCATTTTTTTTTTTTTAAAGCTTCATGCTGATCGCTATTCACTGCCATTATATGGACGAGTGCAAGAGTGGGACTTTTTTTTTTTATTTCTCCTTTTGTGGTTGAAAAAGAAAGAAGGTCATACAGCATTAGAACACCAAGGTGAGTACATGATGACTTTATTTTCATTTTAGGGTGAACTATCCCTTTAAATGTTACATTTCTTGAAGTATAAAAATAAAAAAATGAAGACGTATTAAAAAAAATCTATACAAATTTGGAATGGAGCCTGTGCATTAAGCTGCTGAAATTTGCAGAGAAGGAAAAATCTTATCATGACTGAGGAATATTAATATAATGCTGCCATGTGAGCCAAACACCAATGCTTCAGTCTGTGAGGGAGATCCACTGAAAGCACAATAATCGGATTTTCAGACAATATACAATATTGTCTCCACTTAAGGAAATGCAGAGGATTGTCTCTTCCTGTGTCTCTTCAGCTCAGGCCAAAAACACATTTATTTAACACAAA
Source organism: Elopichthys bambusa (assembly GCA_037101425.1). NCBI lineage: Eukaryota > Metazoa > Chordata > Actinopteri > Cypriniformes > Xenocyprididae > Elopichthys > Elopichthys bambusa. Next base: position 3,277,511 of record CM074440.1, on the reverse strand, counting down.
GTTTCTACATACAAGCAAAATGGAGACCAACACAATGCAGGAGTGACAAAACGAGCACGGAAAAATTCAACAATCATCGAAATTTGTAGTTAACTAGAGGAAGACTTCACTGCTCAGAAAACTTGAAGAACTTGAAATGTTTAAGACGGCATTTAAATCTGAGCACTGATGTTCTCTTCTAAAGAAGACACACATTGAGATTACTGGGGTCTCAGGAGAAAAATCTTAGAAGCAAGAGATTTCATCTCCATTTGCTCTCTATGTAATCTCATTGCAGTCTAGGCAAAACAAATGAGATATTAAAGAGATCTCATTTGTGATTTTACATTCCCACAGGTAATGGTGTGTATACCAATGTCAACTAGTCTAGTGGGGGAAAAGAACCTTAAAGGAATATTTAACCTAAAGGAGGTTCAATGGGGTTCAATAGGGTTCTTGAATCAACCTTAAGGAAACCTTTATGCCCAAAAATGTCTCAAATGATTGCATTATACTTTCATGTTTAACAGTTTATTTCAATTTTAAATCCATAAAATGATCCCGTGATGAGAACGCCTAAAAGGTTGTATATATGAAGCGCCTGACAGGTTCTATATAGACCCTTTTCTTCTAAGAGTGACACACTGATGGGTGAACCTGGTTCACTGGGTTTGCTTTAGGGTTTATCACTGAAGGATGGAAAAGTGCTGTTGGCATGATTATGATATTATGTCACTTTATTTTCTCTTTTTGGCTTAAGGCTGAGAAAGAGAAAGTAGAACAACACATTGATAGTTTAGTATAAGAAAAATCTCCTAATATGTTCTTTTGGGAGGAAAAAAGAGGGGAGGATGTGTGTGTATTAACTTAGATAAAATAATTTCTCATAAGTCACTATGATGCAGTGATGAAACATGAAATGGCATTGCAGGTATTCATAAAATCTTCAAAAATTATTGAATTGAATTAAAATGACTGTCCTGACAACATGAATTTAACAAAAACTTTAATCATCGGTGATCTGAAACTGATTTTCTGTCGAAAAAACGTCCAACTGCACCTTGATATATTCACATCTGTAATATTAGCAGGTATTATACTTGTATTAAAGTAGTAAAGATCATTTTAACCACTGCTTAAAGGTCAAGTTACCCTAGACAGTGAAACTGACAACTGAAATTAAACAAAATTAGAGCAAAGGAACTGTAATGTATCAACTGGCAAACGATCGCAATATCAAATGGCAGACATAATTGCGCCATTTTACCGTTTTTACAGATTAAAGTGAGCAGCACGTCAAAACAATGTAGCGGTTCACCCCACAAGCACTCAGGGTTGTTTATGGTAATGATCTTTTGGAGCTATATCTATAATATATTTATCTAGAGCCAAAAGTGCTTCATTAAAGTCCTTTCCGCTCCATGTGCGTTGCTTCTCTCTTCCTCGCTAAAAACGTAAAGCGCCACATTAAGAAGAGCTGCAGACGACACGGTTATTTTAACAACAGTAGCAGAAACACGGTGAGCAGCTAAATAGATACTTTCGCTAAAAACTGCAGAAAATAGAAATGTAGCTAATATAATCATTTTATCTGTCATACAGATGACTCTGACCACTTTTTTATACATTTAGCATTATTAATCAGCATATAAAGGGCATTTCATAATAAACAATGTTGTAATTTGGAAAATTACTTCGAGATTGCAAGGGAAGACAAAAAAAACTTTGAAATTACTAAAACTTTGTTTTAGAGTTTTCATTATTAGATTATGTACATTGTTTGTTTTTAGTAGTTTATTGCTTTAGTAGTTTATTGGACCTCCACTGGGAAGGAAATGTAGAGACCGGACCTCTTGGAATTTTAATTGAATACTCCTGATTTAAAACAATGTCTAAACAGCGGTCTGGCAATTGGTTAACATTAACCAGTAGCCCACATATGTATAGTACTGTATGTAAAGCTAAAATCATTCTAATATGCTGACTTGCTTCTCAAAAAATGTTATTATTAATATATTATTATTATCAATGTTGAAATAGAAAGTTCAAAAGAACAGCATTTATTTGAAATAGAAATCTTATGTAACATTATAAATGTCTTTACTGTCACTTTTAATCAATTAAAAAAGAATCTTACAGACCTCAAACTTTTATATATATATATATATGGAATAACGTACATTCAGTCAAATTTGATTTCATGTTGACTTCAGTACTAAGTGTAATTAAATCAGAAACTTAATTAAACCAAACCACAGATCAGCGATTACATCTGCAGACTCTGAAGACACCCCAACAGCCACGTGTGTGTGTGTGTGTGTGTGTGTCTGCGCGTGTGTACGTGTATACATGGGTGTATGTGAACATTTCATGTATAAAAGATGATTTCAAAGTGCTGCTGTCAGCTGAAGCCATGATTATAAAGACCAGCGAGAACAGATCGCCCACATACACATACACACACCTGCATCATACAGCTTTAGAATTCAAGCCTGTCCAGAGGAAAATATAATTGCTCAGAAGTCACTCTTTCAGGAGATTTCATGAAAATGTTTTAAGTATCAACTTTTTCTCAGATGTTTCTTTCTAAATGCCTTGTAAGAAATAGCATAAATCGTTTAATAGTTGTTATACAATAGAAGTAGAAGGCCATAAAATGAATGTGGATAGCAGCTCAGATCATTTGCATTTTTCTTGAGAAATATTTTTTGGATCTCATCTGAGACTACAAGGGTCTTTTTCTCAGGAGAAATATCTGAGACTTCAGCAAAAATGGAAATCAAATTTAATCTTTATCAGCGGATGGATTTGCCACATGCTAATCAAATCTGTTGATGCTGTAGCGTCAAGCTATTATAATCAAGTCAGATTCACTCAAGTTTGTGCTTATGTTTACAAAACTATGTGAAGCTATGTGAAACTAGTGCCACTGAAGCATCTTGGGTAATGAGCTGGAGGCCTGGCATCTTGGTTAATGACTAATGTGTTTGCTTCTTAAAGCCCTGATACGTTCTTCACTTAGGGGTAAAAAGAAGTTGAAAATACCTTTGCAGCGTTATACTTTTAACGAACATCCCAGCGGTGTCCTGAGAGCAGCGTTTAGTTGAATATGTAAATACTTTCCCCTCAATAACAAAATAAACACACAACAAAAATGACAGCAGTGAGAAAGCAGCAGTTAAGAAAGCATCTAGATTGCTTTAAAACAGCAGCTTTACAGTATTAAACACGAGAAAACAACGTCAGTGTCATTTTCCATTAGAAACTTTAATTTCTACAATAAAGCTGCTCTCCAGTGTGTTTTTACTCACTCAATGGACTGAAAAGAAGAAATCAACTGAAGATTTCCACGTCAAAAAGGTGTTTACCAGCCGGAGTCAACTTTTCCAGAAAGTGAACTTCATTTTGGCCTGAGTTTGTTTGAAATGACATCACACCATTTCTTACTTCGATTTTGCTAGCATAACAGGGTCTCTGCCATGTTCCTAAAACCAATTTAAAACCTAACAGTGAAATTATTTAAATGAAATAAGTTTGTTTCACTCAAATAATAATGAAAGTTCATTGTACTTTGTAAAAGTTCCAGCAGATGTCTAATACCCAGCATGTTTTTCGTCAGACTGTATAAAATAAATAAATAAATGTTTAATATTGTATTATGTTGGGATTTACAGGGGGTTCTGTTATGTTAAAAAAATGAGTTAGTTTACTTAAATGTTTTGAGATATCTAGTTTCGAGTTGATCTAGAGGTATCTTGTGAACTTATTGAGTTTTAAAGTGTAGCTGTTTTCAGTATGGTGTGACATCTAATAGATTAAACAGAATTCATTACATAACATGTGACAAAACAAATCAGACTTGAGAAGTTGCTGTGTTTCTTTAGGGGGCATCAGTAGCCGTTCCCGCATTATTAGCTGTGACCCGTCAGTTTAAATTATACATGGTCTCCAGCAGAAAGCAGGCAGAGATCAAAGTTCATGGAGGTCAGCTTTCTAGCGTCGCTCTAGACAGTTCACATTACTCCAATATGATTCCTGACTTCATCCTAATTAAGTCATTCAAAACACTAACTGCTGTCTGCAGGACAAAGAGAAGGAATGATATCATATCCTGTCTCACAGAGCTTAAGTTAGGCTATTTACTTTTTACTTTACATGTTACTATTTGTTCTTCTATTTATCAATATATACAGTATTACTACTAGGGCTGCATCATATGTATAAAAACTGCATGTTTGTTGCTATTTAGAGGCAAATGAAAACGACTGCAATTTTTTTTTTTGTTATTTATAGGCGGGTGCACGACGCTTGTACAGTCTGCTTATTACACACACAGGGATGCGCAGCAGCACACAAACATGTCAAATATTAAAAATAAAAGGATTACAGTGTAAAAGATTATTATTGTGTGCATAAAGATAAAAATGCTTTGGTGGAATCCGGCTTGTTCTGTAGATGGTCTGCTCACGCGCTTTAACCTCGCACACGAGCAGATCCGTTTCCTCGCTAGAGAAGCGTTCAGTTTTTCGCTTGCAAATTCCGCCATGGTGCAAGTGCAACTGGCTTTTAAAGGAAATGGGAGATTAGACTCTGATTGTTTTTTTGCACGTTACGCCCAAAAAACACCCATGACTCATTAAGACTAGTCTAGGTACAACCCTTTTAGACCATGAGCCTGGCACGCCAACCATTTTTCCCATCGTTAAACTAGCTAAAGTGGATTCAGACATGCCCTAAGTGCATCAGCGCCATGTGCTTTAGACCATGCGCTTAGATTGTTAAACTTAATTCAAGGTATATTCTTTATATTATTATTATTATTATTATTATTATTATCTGACACAATTTTGCTTCTTAAGTAAATGTATTTAGTTTTAGGGATGTTTAGATATTTATAACTGAAAAACAAGGCAAAAATACAAATTTTTTGGTGTTTCCTACTTTAACCTTTTAGAACCTGAAGCTAAAATAGGTCATTTTCACATATTTAGGTTTTTTGACTGTCATTTGATGATAATAAGCTGTATATTGCCAAAAAGTGCTTGAGCCATTTGAATTATTTTGATATAGTGCAAATGTTTGAAGAGTTATGGTAACATTAATACAGCTTGGTTGGACGTGTCGGCGATGACAAACCCAGTTTAAAAGGGTTCATTTCAACAGATTTTACAACATCTGCTAAAGTATTTTTACTTGAATCAGGACAAGCAAATACTTATTTCTGAATCAAAGAATAGTGTGCATTCAGCAGCACTTTATAAACCTTTTCTAGTCTCAGTGTCTATTTCTGTCTCTTACACAAAACACACAACAGTCCAGGTGTTCAAATACCCAACAAACACACACCAAACAGCTGGCTTCAGAGGGGGGAAAAAAAGAATTAAACAAGAAAGAGATAAACTTAGGACAAGGCATAAAATATGCAGATGACTGGCCCAACATGAGCTGTCATAACCTTGAAAAGGTGCCCAGAGTTGCACACGAGTGGGTTCTATTTATATCTGTGCTACTGAACTAAGTGTAGTTTGTTAGGGATTGTGTGTGGGAGTAAAGCTGTACAACTGCTTATCTAACATCACTGACTAAAGACACAGAGAGAGACGGAAATAGAAATGGAGAGAGAAAGAAAAGGAGCAGCACTTTCAAGGTCCATTCTATTTCATTTCGAGAAGCAAAGTAAATCAAGATGGAATTGATGTTCATCTATCTCAGGGGTTCCCAAACTCTTTTGTCAGCCGAGTCTCTTTTATCTAAATGATTTAGTTGAAATAATTCCCCAGCACATACACAGCAAAAATGTTTTGTCAAGTAACCTAAAAATGTGCTTCATATGGAAACATCTAAATTAACAGGTTTTATTCAAGTTTCAAAATATTATGATTGAATCAACCTGACAACAATACTTTTCAACGGCCTTTCTCAAACTGGCTTCCTCTCTCAAACAGCGAGTGGAAAATTTCAGGATTGAAAACAAAAATGTCACTGTAAAAATACTCTATTAAAGAGCTAACCAGCTCCTAGAGAAATCACAACATTACAAACTCGGAAATAACAAATGAACAACCATTCGTAAAATCAGCAGCAACAACATAAAACTTAAGAAGATAAAATATTTAAATATTTAAAGTATAAATATTGTCTTTGCTTTACATTTTTACTAAACTTTACATTTTTAAAGGAATGAAAATCAGAGTTCTGGACACTGCTCTACATATTTACTCAAAAACTCTCTGAAGTTCATACTCAGCCATTAGTTATCATCTCAAAATGACCAAAAAAATAAGATTATATCACTATCATACATCATATCATTCTATCACTAACCACGTTTACTGGGTTTATCTAACCACACTAAGGTCTGAATAACATCTACTATCTGACTTTATGTTATGGTTAAGTATTAGTGTTCAGCTTGTGTCAAGATAGTAATCTTTCTGACTTGTTTTTTCCCCCCAAATACCCCAAATATTTCCGACACATCCATTTTTCATGCTGAATGCGGCCAGTCCATTCTATTCATATTTACTTTCTCAAAAATAACTTTGAGAAGCTAAAAAAAATTGCTTAGAATTCATTTGCAAGACTTTTTTTTTTTTTTTTTTTTCAGAAAGGGTGGGAAAAGAATATCGGAATAAACTGGGCGTGAAAAAGAAAGAGAAAGTGACGAAGGAAAGCAATCTTGTTAGTGGGCTGCCGTAGCCCAGGGAAGATTTCTATCAGACGCACATATAGGGAGAGGCATCCATTTAGAAAATGGCTTTTTCTGCACACGCTGGGCCATTTAGCACTCCCTGTGACGACTCCTGTTTGGGCCGGAGATAAATGCGCTTTCACAGACTCACTGCACACACACACACACTCAGACCACAGACTCAGCAACCTCTAGCTACTGAGAGTGCAAACACAGACTTCCATGCATTTAGTGTCCCAAACGGATTTTCTAAAACAAACACACACACACGTACGGACGGACAAATTAAAATATACTTTCCAACAACTGAGATGTTACTGTGCTGTTTATCCCAGCAAAATGGACCGAAATATTTCTGAAAAAATTATAATTTTTTTATTTATTTAAATTTTTTCTGCTTTTTACTAAAAACATTATGATCATACTGTAATTTGTAATAAAAAACATTAAATTACAAAAATGCATTTCATGGTCCCACAATATTTAAATATTAATAAATTATTTTATGCAATTTAACAAATTATACAGAATAGTCATTTAATAAGTGAAACATACATAGGCTATTCTATATGAAATATACAGTACAATTCAGGCTTTCAGAAACTACCATGACATTATCGTTTAGTGCCCAAGACTGTGTGAATGATTGTTATGAAATGTCACTATTGAAACAACTACACAAAAAAACACTGCTATTACTGTAATCATCTTATGCAACTACTGTTATCATAACATCATAAATTAGATAAAGCTTCTTCCTAAGGCACCACAACAAATAATACAGTGTGATTATTATGGTCGCTTCCACATTGATGTACTAAAGAGAGACGCCCTTGCCCTAAAACTCTGTAACTACAGAATATTTTTCCAACTAGAGTGGTAGTACGGTGTAACAGCTTAAAAATGTTCAACTTACTCCTTTCATTTGTTGGCCTCCGGTGACCAGCTGCAGCACCTTCTCCAGTTCCTTCTCTATGCGACCGGCCCAGTGCATCATCCTGTTAGACACAGAAAGCACTGGTTAACAGCAATGCAATTTAGTAATAATCACCATCACATAATCGCTGAATCCCAATTCACACACTATCTGTCCTATATAGTGAGCGGCAATAGAACATGTGGATGCCTAATCGTAGCACATTGAAAAAGAGTATCTCAAAAGTTACCGGATGGTGTTTATCTGTGCCTACTAATGATTTCATTAATATTGCCCACTATGACTGATGTCCCAAAATAATAAAATAAAATAAAATAAAATATGGGATATTTTATATTATAAAAATATAAAAATATGGGATACAATAAAATAAATCTGGGATAAAAGAAAAGAAAAAGAAAAGTAAAGAAAAGAAAAGAAGAAAAGAAAAAAGAAAAAAGAAAATATGGGTAACAAAATAAATATGGGATAAAATAAAATCTGGGATGAAATAAAATAAAATAAAATCGGGGATAAAATAAATAAATAAAAACAGCTCAGACAATGTCACAAAGACATTTAATAAAAACAGATGGATAAAAACTAAAATAGTAGTTTAAGAGTTATTAGCAGTCTGTTTCATACTGCAGGGGTGATCATGAACAATTAATATAATTGCTTTTATTTTGACTGGGACCTTGTGACCTTGAATGTCCCAGAAGCCATCAGTCTGTTTCACACTTTTCATGAATTTCTCAAGGGTAAAAAAAGAAAAAAAAAAAGGAATAAGTAGTAAAGGCTTACAAATGGCAACTTTAAAGACTTAAATGAAATCAAAATTGGGGTTTCTGGCTTTTACTGCACTTCTATTAGCCTTAAGGTCATCTAATGCACTTTAGTATCTAGTTTTAAGAGGATATATCTCAACACATAAAATAAAAAATAAATAAATAAAAAAAAACGTGCTCACCGAGCCATTTCATTGGGTCTTGTATTTAAATTATTCTGCCTATATTATTGCTCTATATTCATATACTGATTTCACAGACAGTGTGACATTTCAAAAAAAAGCATTAGTATCTGCTAGAGCACATCCGCAGTCATGAGGTGTTTTAACATTCAGTGTTCAGGAAACTGATGGAGAACATTACAGGGGAATTTCAGCAGTGTCACACAAACCCTATAACAGCTTTATCTGCTAGTGCCTAATGGTCAGAGATTTGCAACCACGGCCCGGGGTCAGAAATAACCCTTATCTGTGTTACACAGCCTCAGAATAGCCCGCAAAGAAATCCTGCGTGTGTGTGTGTGTGTTTCTGACTAAGCAGTCTTATTTACTTGATAAGAATGACTGAACCCAGCTTTTCTATTAGCATTTAATAATATAAAGTTTAAAATAAATATATTAATTCTTAAGAGTGTGTGTTCCCTCCGAATGCTCAATTCTTCTATATGCATTTCTGTTTTCCCCCATACTCTGGCATCTACAGTAGTTGAACTCCAGAAACTGGATCAGTCTGACTCGTGAATGTACCACTGACTCAAAAGAACAATTCATTTACATTGCTTCTTCTCTCACAAATGAAGGATGGATGTGTTTTTGTTCATCAGAGCTGTATTTACAATTTTTACGATAGTTCACGGTGTCATTTTTTGTAGCTTTAAAGGCCCAGTCATCATTCACATTAGTGATGGGAAGTCCGACTCGTTTTCGCGAATCAGTTTTTTTTGAACAGTTCGTTTCAAAGAATCATTTAAACGGATTCAGCTATTCTGTACACTATCACGTAAATGCGTCATCTCGTAGTCACTGATTTTGACAATTTTGATCAATTAATAATAAGTTTATTGTAATGTAATGTGTCTTATTTCAGTTGTTGTTTAAAAACAAAGCCATTTAGAACTTTATATACAGTATAATTTAAATCTTTTTAAGCTGTTAAATCATAACCATATTTACAGTACATTTTAATTGTAATATTTCTGCTATTCAGCTATTAAAGTAATTTACATTTCTCTTATTGTCAGCTCACTCATCGGCTCACTAATTCAGTCCAATTTCTGGACGAATCGTTCGGTCTGCTTTTGAAAAGATCCGACTCAAAAAAACAATTCGTTCACAAATTGGACCGCTTATTCACATTGATTATACTAACAAGATGACCAGTGTATTATTCAAAAATGCATTTTTGTAAGGAGAAAGAAAATAATACAGCTTTGGAATGACGTGGGCACGAGTAAATGATGACAGAATCTTTATTTTGGGGGTGAACTATCACTTTAAGAAAGTAAACAGGCAGAATTTTGATTCATTTCCACTTTAATCACCACCTTTCCAAACTCTCATCCTGTCTTTCTCTCTGGCAGTGGACTGCTCGGCTCTTGGCAGGTAAGAGTGGATGTTTAAGGAGCCGAATGATAAAGAAAGCCTGGTTCTGACAGAAATGCCTCCCTAAGCAGCAGAAACACTTGCTAACTGGGCCAAACCCGAATGAAGCGATCAAACGTCCGGAGATCAGAGCTGTATATCTGCCTGCAGCTCCTAAAGCTCTTAACACAATGAGATTCAGCAGAACAGAGATTGATAGGGAGTGGAAGGTAAGAAAATGCTGTCTCAGGCCAGGAAGGTTCTGTACACAAACACAGACGTGAATGTGCTCAGACGATTGCACTGCAACTTTGCAGCTTGTCGTACTTAAAGGGATAGTGCAGCCTAAAATGAAACTTCTACCATCATTTACTCATTCTCATGTTGTTCCAAACCTGTATGACTTTCTTTCTTTCATGGAGCACACATAAAGTATGCTGCTGTTTTAAATAAATAAACTTGACATTGACACGGATTATAGTGCTGAAATTGTACACAGTACTTTTTATGTCAAAGTCTTTTGAAGTCATATGATTGTGTGAAAGACTTGCTCGACAGTTGTGGTCACCATTCACTTTCTACAAAACTGACTGATAATTGAAATATATTAAATGTATAATAAAATATGAAATAAAATAAAAATCTGGGATAAAATAAAATACATCTGGGATAAAATAAATTTGGGATTAAACAAAACAAAACAAAATAAAATAAAATAAAATAAAATAAAATAAAATAAAATAAAATAAAATAAAATAAAATAAAATAAAATAAAATAAAATAAAATAAAATAAAATAAAATAAAAATCTGGGATAAAATAAAATAAATCTGGGATAAAATAAATTTGGGATTAAAAAAATTTGGGATAAAATAAAATAAAATAAAATAAAATAAAATAAAATAAAATAAAATAAAATAAAATAAAAAAATAAAATAAAATAAAATAAAATAAAATAAAATAAAATAAAATAAAAACTGGAATGATAATGTTTGGCACTTATACTATGACTTTGCAAAAGCAGATTAATGTTTAAAAAGTTGTTTATGCAATCTTGTAATTTTCTGAAATGTGATTTTATAATATTTTAAATATATATATATAAAAATACCTTGGATGTATCTACACAAATAAGTGAGTATATTATCACCTTTTTTGGGAAAAAACAAAAGCTGTTATATAAGTATATAACGTATATAAGTGGAAATAAGCAAATAAAAATCAGAGATTGTTGACTCCACCCACTGAGTCTCATTTTTGACATACAAAATTATATGTGAAAAGCAAAAGTTTACCAAGCTAATTTTTTCAAACACAAAAGAAAAATATTTTTTTTTTTAAACTCAATAACAACAACAAAAAAAAGTTAAGGGGGAAAAAAAAGAGTTTTACAAAAAATAATAATAATAATAATTCAGCATAATAAAAATAACAAATAAAAAGCTGAATTGAGCAATTATGTTATGCACTGCAGTCTGAACTTTCTGGAACAATGATTCATCAAATTAAGAATAGATAGAAATATTAACATACTAGAGTATGTTTCAGAGTTCAGACCTAAGATTAAACATAATTGATACCCACATAAGCAAAAACACACCCACCTATGCGCAAATACACAACTAATGGTCTGACTTTTCTAATACACATGCACATATTCACACTAAAAGCTTCAGGGGCTTTTAGCACCTACATCTCAATGTACACTGAGCTGGGTAAAAAGCACTAAGAAACATTGACTAAGACCAAAGTAATGGCATGTAGAAATGCAATAGTAACTTTATTCAATACTGAGTAAACCTTAAAATACCTGCAAATAGTCCAATGCTTTCACAGCGCTGAGATTTCAGATATTTACTCTCTCTATTACAGCTGATTCACTGCAAACCTAAAAAAGCCAGTAACAACACGACCCTCTCCATCATCTATCTCCACCATCAGCGGAGCGACATGGTCATTTGTCATTTAATGATAGCACATAAAAAGAAATGTCATCGTGAAATGTCAGCTTCATTTGAATGACAAGGATGGGAAGATTTGTGGAAGAATGAGTCACACTGGCAACAAAGAAAACACACTTACACAAATCCATGACTGCCATCTAATGCCATATTTTCCTTATATACAAGTGACATCTAACCATGTTTTGTAAGATATAGTATTTACAACAAAGTACATATAGTACACAATTATTTAAGTTCTTATACAGTGCCAAACTACATATAATAAACTAGATTTTTTACATTTTTTTGGAGTGCTTAATGCCTGAGATATCAAATTATTTTAAATTGCGAAAATGTTCTGAGTGGTTTCTGAGGTGTTCTTAATTTCTATATTATTTCTAAGATGTTCTAGGAGGTTACTAAGGTGTCCTGAGTGGTTTCCATGGTGTTTCTAAGGTGTTATAGGTCATTTCAAAAAATTTTCTAAGCTGTTCTTGGTGGTTGCTAAGGTGTTTTAAATGGTTTATAAGATGATCCTCATGCAAGGGTCCCCAATCCTAAAATTTAAAAGGCATCTATATAGTTTCTTGTATAAATTTATTCTAAAATGTATATTATAAATATATTAAAATATTATTTGGAAAATAAGTTACATAATATTTTTTTTATATTTATAGTTTATAGTATGTGCTGTAAGAAATATTACATATTTATTTACTCATTTGTTAACTTATTTTTATTTATTTGCATTTATTAATTATTTATTTTTAATCTATTTTTGTATATTTATTTTATTTACTCTATTTGTATTCATTTTTAAATCACATTTTATTTGTATTTATTTATTATTTTTATAGCATGTTTTATTTATTTTAAACTATTTTTATTTATATATTTATTTTAATCTTAGTATTATTATTTATTCATTAAAACAATTTGTACAGTGTTTCTCTATGCATTTCCACAGACCCCCAGCACTCCCTTGTGGTCCCTGTTCTGTTCAACTGCTCGTTAACGCAAATATCTAATCAGCCAATCACATGGCAACAACTCAAGGCATTTAGGCATGTAGACATGGTCAAGACGATCTAGTGAAGTTCAAACTGAGCTTCATAATGGGGAAGAAATGTGATTTAAGTGACTTTGAACGTGGCATGGTTGTTGGTTCCAGATGGGCTGGTCTGAGTATTTCAGAAACTGCTGATCTACTGGGATTTTCACACACAACCATCTCTAGGGTTTACAGAGAATGGTCAGAAAAAGAGAAAATATCCAATGAGCAACGGTTCTGTGGGTGAAAATGCTCTGTTGATGCCAGAGGTCAGAGGAGAATGGCCAGACTGGTTCAGCTGATAGAAAGCAACAATAACTCAAATAAGCTCTCGTTACAGCTGAGGTCTGCAGAAGAGCATCTCTGAACACACAACACGTCCAGCCTTGAAGCAGATGATCTACAGTAGCAGAAGACACACCGGCTAAGAACAGCAAACTGAGGCTACAATTCACACGGGTCACCAAAATTGGACAATAGAAGACTGGAAAAACGTTGCCTGGTCTGATGAGTCTTGATTTCTGCTGCTACATTCAGATGGAAGGGTTTAGTGTAATCAACATGAAAACATGGATCCATCCTGATGGTTCAGGCTGTTGGTGGTGTAATGGGTATTTTCTTGGCACACTTCGGGCCCTTTAGTACCAATTGAGCATCGTTAAAATGCCACAGCCAACCTGAGTATTGTTGCTGACCATGTCCATCCCTTTATGACAACAGTGAACCATCTTCTGATGGCTCTTTCCAGCAGGAAAACACGCATGTCACAAATAATCTCAAACAGGTTCATCTCAAACTCCACAGTCACCAGATCTCAATCCACTAGAGCAGCTTTGGGATGTGGTGAAACGGGAGATTCATTTCATGGATGTACAGCCGACAAATCTGCTGCAACTGTGTGATGATATCAAGTCAGTATGGACCAAAATCTCTGAGGAATGTTTCCAGCACCTTGTTGAATCTGTGCCACAAAGAATTAAGGAAGTTCTGAAATCAAAATGGGTCCAACCTGGTACTAGCAAAGTGTACCTAATAAAGTGGCTGGTGAGTGTAGAAAAGGTCAGCACACCCTCTTCATTGCCACACAGTTTGAGTCCATATTACAGTTAATACTTCCTTGATTATTCCAGTACAGCATGGCACTAGAAACATCAAGGTCATGGGTTTGATTCCCAGGTAATGCATGTACTGATAAAATACTTTGAAAGCAATAGATAAAATGTGTGAAAGAGTGCCAATTCACTGTAAAAAAGTATGTACTTATAGTTAGGGATGTGCTCAAATCCATAACTATGAGCTATGGTAATAGTGATAGTGAGGAAACAAGCAGCAGTTACCTCTACTCAATTCAATTTGCAGGCTACTTTGGTTTAGTGTCACATTACAAAATATCCATTAGAGGTTGATTCAGTTAAGTTAAATGTCATTTGGCAGCCGAGATTCAATTCACTCAAGCTCCTTTTAAAAGGAAGTCGATTCACTCTGCCGCCATCTGAACACCACCAGATCACTCTTTTGGGCAAAAACAAATCTGCAAAATGGTTTGCAAAGATTTCACCTTAAAATCATGTCAAATCACAAATAAAATCTAATAATGGCATCATCATCTTTAGCTTTTCAACCTGAAGTTGTATTACTGAATGATAGTTCAACCTTGAATTTTACAGTTAAAGGATTAGTTCACTTCAGAATGAAAATTTCCTTATAATTTACTCACCCCCATGTCATCCAAGATGTTTATGTCTTTCTTCCCTAAGTCGAAAAGAAATTAAGGTTCTTGAGGAAAACATTCCAGGATTTCTCTCCATATAGTGGACTTCACTGGGGTTCAACGGGTTGAAGGTCCAAATGTCAGTTTCAGTGCAGCTTCAAAGAGCTCTACACGATCCCAGACGAGGAATAAGGGTCTTATCTAGCTAAACGTTCAGTCATCTTCTAAAAAAATTTAAATGGTATACTTTTTTTAACCACAAATGCTCGTCTTACACTGCTCTGCACATTACGTAATCACGTTGGAAAGGTCACACTTCTGAAAAACTTCTAATTGATTCACATCATCTCCTCCAACTTTGTTGTTTTACCTTTTTTTGTAAAGGGCGTTTGACTTAGTCTTTGCATGTTCGCTTTGTAGACACTGGATCAGTACTACCGCCTACGTCACGTATGACCTTTCCAACGTGATTACGTAATGTGTGGCACATCGCAGAGCTAGTGCAAGACGAGTATTTGTGGTTAAAAAGTATATACATTTTTTTTTTTTTTTTTAGAAAACGACCGATCGTTTCACTAGATAAGACCCTTACTCCTCGTCTGGGATCATGTAGAGCTCTTTGAAGCTGCACTGAAACTGACATTTGGACCTTCAATACAGAGAAAAATCCTGGAATGTTTTCCTTAAAAAACCTTAATTTCTTTTCAACTGAAGAAAGACATGAACATCTTGGATGACATGAGGGTGAGGAAATAACAGGACATTTTAATTCTGAAATTAACTAATACTTTAAGTGTGAGTGGTGAAGGTTTTTGTTTGTGTCTGTGTATGTATATGGTTTTGAATTTGTGAAATGAATAAAAAAATAAAAAAAGCTTTTCCCATATGCATTTGACGAGTGACCCATCTCTGACTCACTGTACTGCTTCCTCTCACGTTTCATGCTTTTCAAACATAATTAACGGAACTTAGCCAAACCCTGTTATTATAAGTACTATGACCTCAGAAACCCCTAATGCAAATACAAGCAGCTGAGCCACTGCAGAGGGAGTTTCCTGTAATCTATTGATCTGATACTGACAGATACGCAGGAAGTGAAGAAAGAAGAAAGACTGAGCGTGTTTAGATTACACAGCTTGTAATGAAAGATATAGACGGAGATGATAATAAATGGTTTGCGGGGACGAAGACACTGCTGAAGGAAACGTGTCAACCAAGAAAAGGTCACAGAGGGAGAAATAACAGTTTTCAGAGTGAGGGATGTTTCTCAGGGAGAACTGATGCTAACCGCTAATGACAACACCTCCAGCATGTGCGGGAATCCAGAATGCTTGCTCTTTTATACTCACACAGGCCATAAAATGTGCCAGGTCATACTTTGTCTCCATCATACAAACGCCTTTATTTAGTGCCTGGCCAGGATGTACCAGTAGATTTTTTTACTGGCTTTGTCAACATATTATATTTCTGTATTACTAATGTTATATTTTTATTAACATATCTTTATATATGACAGAAAAATATATATCTTGTATATGTAAAAACGGTATAAAATTAACAAAATATTTATGTAATGTTTACACACACACTCGTTTTCCATGTCTTATAAGGACTTTTCATAGATATAATAATTTTTATACTGTACAAACTGTATATTCTATCCCCTAACCCTACCCCTAAACAAAACACTCACAGAAAACATTCTGCATTTTCAAAAAAAGCATCACTTATAAGCTGTTTTATCCTTCTGGGAACATTTACGTATATATACACTGACATTCAAAAGTTTGAGATCGGTTTTTAAAAGAAGTCTCTTCTGCTCACCAAGGCTGCATTCATTTTATTAAAAATACAAAAAAAAAAACAAAAAAAAAAAACAGTAATATTGTGAAATATTATTACAATTTAAAATAACTGTTTTCTATTTGAATATATTGTAAAATGTAATTTATTCCTGTGATCAAAGCTGAATTTTCAGCATCATTACTCCAGTCTTCAGTGTCACATGATCCTTTAGAAATCATTCTAATATGCTGATTTGCTGCTCAAGAAACATTTATTATTATTATCAATGTACAATTTTGTTTTCAGGATTCTTTGATGAATAGACAGTTCAAAAGAACAGCATTTATTTGAAATAGAATCTTTTGTAACATTATAAATGTCCTTATATGATCAACTGAATGCATCCTTACTGAATAAAATATTAATTTCTTCAATTTCATTAATAAAAATACAAAATAAATAAAAAATCTTACTGACCCCAAACTTTTAAACGGTAGTGTATAATATTACAAAATTTATATATACATATATGTACACAAGCCATCAGTGTCATCTATGTTAGCTGGTAATAAAGTTACTTCAATCAATAATTGCAAAATGTAGTGACAACATAGCACTGGCCCTACAGAGTATTTGTTAATTTTGTCAACTAGCTGAAAACTCTCTCACACTGGCTCACCTCCCATTTCTATTACTTTTTATAACTTCTATTTCCAAATCTATGGTCTTTGAAGTTGCCTTACTAACCAGCCTGAATATCCCTGGTTAAATATCACAAAACTAGTAGTAAAGGATCTAGAGAGGTGCTCACTCAGAGCCAGGTTTCAGATTCACTGCACATGTAACAGATTAGGAATAGCAAAGATTTTAGAAAACTCACATGTTAGATGGGTTGTAATCCTCCCACTACCTCCAACAAATGTCATAGATTATTGTGTCCAGTATCAAATATAACATAATATCTATATCCAAAATGAAACTGTCTGTGAGTCATATACTGATCCTGGTACAGTAGTAAACAAACCCAGTCTATACACAAGCTCTACAAACAATGATCTACAATCATTTCATAATGGAAAACAAAAGTAATTTTTGGGTGACATTTCCTCCTTACAGTCCTGAAAAGGTTTGTTTGTGTATTTGTATTTGTTTTTGTATGTTTGCTTTTTTTTTATTGGGGAATAAAATCCCTCTCTTCACCATCGACTAGTGACCTTTCAGCACCATGGACAGCGCACTACAAACACATAAATAAAATTTCAACTGAAACAAAGTATTTTTAGACTATTTTAAATATTATATTAAAAAATATCCTAGCCTGTGCACAGCCTAGAGTTTAATCACATTTTTTACTGCTACACCAAATCTATTTTGAATACCATGTGGTGCTTAATAATTGCATCAATAATCAACTTAATACTAATGAGTCATAATTACTGATAATCTTATAAATTAAATAAATAGATAATTAATATATTCCATTCAGCACTGTGACTTAATAAAATAATACTATTAATAAAAAAAAAAAGTGGAAATTCTGAATTTAAGAACTGAATCCTAATTGCAATGTAATTTGAATCGAATTGGCCACACCCCCCACAGGAAGTTGATCTGGAATGACAGGAAGTGGAATCCACTGAATGGAATACAAAGAAATATCACTAATTTTGACAAATTGTGGCTATTTATTCCCTGGATCCTGTTAGCTACCTTAAAATTGAACTTAAAAATATAAAAAGCATTCTCGTTTTTGAAAGTTTACATTTAAAAGGTGAACAATCGTGTCTTTTTCAAACACTGAGCTCAAAATAAAAGGAAAAAACGGATGAAAGAAAATAGGAGACTCGGTTTGTGTCACTAAGAAGAGGTTACTTTCCTCTCCAAATTAATAATTTAAATGCTGAGTCATTTAGCCATTAACTAGCATGCCGTGTGACTGGAGGTAATCGTTACCAAAAGAGTGCATGTCCCTCACTCGAATTGCGTCATCATGATGCAAATCTGTAATACAAAACACTCTTAAATGTTATCAGTAAGGAGAATTTTGTGTTGACCTGTGCATGACCTCCACAACAGGTACACGTTTATCTCAGTAGCTGCTGTTTGTAAATCAAAACCAGGATTTTTAATGACAATTAGGCTCCGTTTCAAAACCTGCCTTATAAGAAAGCATACTAACTTAAAAGGAACTTCCTACGTGACAGATTTACATATAGGCAGCAACTTTTTCAGTTATAATGAATGAACCTCATTTACAATCAACAGTTGCTTTGCCCACCATCTTGTTACCTTTCAAAATAGGCTCCGTGTCGGAAGCGTGCATATGATGCCTTAAAATGCTGGCAGCGCACTAGGCTTTGGAAGAAAGCTTTAAAAAACAACATGGCAGCCACCTTCTTCCATACTATTCAGAACCGTGACTGAAAGATTTGAAACGAGGTCACACCATTCCACCTATTTACGTATATCAGACTGAAGCTTTGATAAACATAAGCATGCTTGATCATCATTGCTTTGACTTAGCTTTGGTTATTGATTGAATTTCTTGTTGTTGTTAAATCCTTCTCTATAGTGGTCATGCTTGCTTACTGACTGGCTTTGGTAAAGAGGGGAAGGCCTTGAGGCTCAAAGCGCTGTGTAAAATAAGCGTTACAAATCTCTGTGACTACAGGCCACAACACCGCAAGCAGAAAAACGCACAAACAGAGAAAGCGAAGGATAGTCTATCTCACTGTATTATGAAGCAGATTATCAGTTATTAACCATACAAGAGTTGAAAACCTGCCTAATGTACTATTTAGCCATAATACTATCCAGACATGCACTATTTGTTCTCTGGCAGCGTCTCTGCGCTTCTGACAGGTTGATAGACGTTGCTTATCAAGGTTGACAGATTACATATGCTGCGCTCTTTGGAAAGTGAAACAATCCTTTTATAAATGCACGATACTGTTTTCTTGCAAGGCAGAAATAATTTAAAGACCTGTGGGTTAATTACTAGCGTGCTAAGCATGAATTAATACATACTTATATTTATATTAAAATTCTGGAGGGATATATTTATCAAATCTAAAACTGTACACCTAACCAAGTTGAATCATTATCACTGCCATTATTAGTAATAATAATAACTAAAATAAAAAAATAAACATTGTTAGTTTCACTCAAACCATCCTTGTTCACATTACTTAAAAACTCCATGAACTTAACTGAGTTGTTTCTACTAAAAATGAGTATCGTCAGCTTTACTTAATAAGTGTTTGTTCAGTCAACTTAAAATTGCTGAGTAAAACGCACAAATTAATGTTGACATAACTAACTGGGCTGTGGATCCGAAGTTCCCCGCAGTTTAAAATCGCTGGTGTTTCTGACATCACAAACTACCTTGTAACCAATAACGTCAACGTGCCGGCAGGCTTTAGCATATCATTAACTGACCGCACAAGGGAGTCTCAAAACAAGGTTATCCCGGGATTTTCTTCTGTTGATATTAAAAATCGGGTAGACTTAGCAATATGGCGGGTACATGATGTATATTACGATGTTATGATGAACTATATGCCTTTCTCCACTGACGCTCTGAGTTGTTCAAAGCGTTTCTAAGGATACTGATTGTTAGAAGGCAGCTGTCTGACTCATGAATGTGAACATGGTTTGCAACACATCATTAGCTGTTTGATAACGTAGTCAAGCAAAACACTAATCATATTAATTACCGTTATGTGTCCGACATTGTAAAAAGCGATACCACTGTGCAGCGTTTACCTCAGTAAGTTGACAGAGTGAGTCAACTTACTGAGGTAAGTTGACTCACTTGAGTCAATTCACTCGAGTCAACGTACCTCAGCATGAGCTCTCGTCTGAGCTCGTGTGAGTGAGTGGAGACGGGGCTAATTATCATATTCATAGATCAGTGTATATTAAATGAGACAAGGGTGTAGAGTTACATTCAAATTATTTTAAGGCATTAAGATTTTTTTTCCATAGGAAAAAAAAAATTTAAATATGTAATTTTGGTGATCAAAGATGAGTTTTAAGGGATACAAATATTGACTACATGGGGACTAAATCCAACATTTTTTTTTTTTTTTTTTTGAGTGAATAATAATTGTGTTTGACACAGTGATGCCTCAAAAGTAAGACATGATAATAAAATATATTTTTAAAAAATGTGATGATAAAAGATATTAATAAAATATCAAATAAAATAATAATTACAAGTTGATAAGACTATTTGTTTTACTATCCTGGAATGAAATTATACAGTTTATACACATTTGCAGTTGTGGCAACCCTATCTGAACAGACTTGTGACCCATTTTTGACTGCGACCCACTAGTTGAGTTGAAAGAACCACTGTATATATATATATATATATATATATATATATATATATATATATATAATATACAGTTTAAAAAGAGAAATATAATATCCTTTTTAGTTGCAAATTTCAACAATAAGACCACACACAACTTAATTTTACATTACGTAAAACCTTACATAAACAGCATCAAAATTCTATGATTTCATACAGCATGTGAGACGAGATAATCCACTGGGGACTGGCATGTGTGGGCACACGGCGGACAAATCCAGCCTCTGCCCCATACGAGCGCACAACTGGCACGGACCCAACACCCTTACTTCAGAAAGCAGCTGGTGCACGGTACACTTCAGTGCAAACATTAGATGCTTTACATCCCTCCAGGTCAAATACAGAACTGGAGTACATCTTTATATACTGCAACAACCAAAACTTTATAAATAGGAGTATGCATACTTGCATATGAGGCTAAATGCATCAGGAATCTACTGCAGTTTTTGGTGAAAAAAACTGATCACAAAAATCACAAAGAGGATCTCTTTTAAAATATCAATTGTTGGAAACGTTAATGATTAATTAAATGAAGAGAAAACCACATTGCTCTATTCTCTTGCCGTATGTCAACAGTTGTCTCACTTGTGTCTAATTTTAAGAGAAACATCTCAGACAAAGTTGATGCTTAAAAGAAAACTGAGCTATGAATGAGCAACATCTGAGCAGTCAAAATCTCCTCTAGGCTGTTATGGGTAGGTTTTACGCAATAATCGATATCATACAGACATACACAACTCATCATACTCTCAGTATTCAACCAAGTGAGACTCCACAGCATCTTTCAAGAGTGCAAAAATCATAACTAAACAAAAAATAACTTGCGTTTTTAAAGAAACATGCTATTATCTACAAGACCCTCACAACTTTTGACCAGGGAAATTATTTTATAGACATTTCACTCACTCACTTTTGGAGATGAGCGCAACTAGAATCCTAAAATCCTAAAAATGACTTTTCTAGGACTGGAAAACAGCATTTTTTTTTTTTAATTCCCTGATATTTTCATATTATTCATGACCGTGGGAATCTTATATCTAATAGCAGACAGTCCAGTAACAACAAAAAAGCGTTTGCGTAATACGCTTCTGTCAAAAAGTAGCAGCATTCAACGTGCGGAACGCTCTCCCGTCGTTACCGTATCCGTGATCGGTAACATGACATAAAAACAGCAAGCAACTACAAATGCATCTACGCTGAACCACTAACTATCGCCGTTCTCCTGTCACGCCTCTTTTAATCAATAATTGAACGCCTAACCTCCTTGGTAATGCTAAACAATCGTGCAGAATTGCTTAGGACTACAAATATGAACGGTGATTAAAAATAAAAGAACAAATTGACGCGTTAACGGAGATATCTCGTGTGTCTCACGAAACTGGGACGCTGTGAAACGCGCGCGGAAGACGCGTTCCGCGCTCGCGCTTCTTGAGGTACTTACGTGTAGTGTTGAGGAAAGAGGAGCGTCGCCGTTCCCGGTGAGGAGACGCTGAAGAGCAGTACAGTTTGGACGGAGAGGACGCAGAACAGACTGGAGGACTGAGCAAACATCGCCATTTTCCATTAAAAATTCAAGAAACTGGGTAGATATGAACGGAACCGGTAGTCAAGCGAACGGGGGCTGACGCCGAGATGTCGACGGGGATGTAGAAGGCTCGTTAAGATCCAAAGCCGCTGTTAAATCTCAATCGGTAACGGGGCTGAGGGAATGATTGGCCCGAAACAAGGCAGTTCGGAGACGCGCAGATGCTTTGACGCTGCTGCCGCCACTGGCGCTGCTGCTGTTGCCGCTGCTCAGCCTTATTTGCTCGCTCTCTCGCTCTCCCGCTCTCTCTCTCGCGCGCTCTCTCTCTCTCTCAGAAGAGCGGGGGAAGCGCGCTATCACTACGCGACAGACGGGGGCGCGCGTCTTGAGAAGACCCTCTTGTCCAGTGGTTATCCAAACTATACTCATTAAATAATACCGAGACTGTATGTGAAATATAATATGTTGAAAATGGAACATAGTATTTTTAAGTAACAGGCTATGTAACATATTTTAGTACCATAGTATTATCACCACCTGATAACATCACAGTACCATGGTAGGCCACCGCCATTGAATTTATGAGTGTAAGATTTTTTTTCAAACAATTTTCACTCAGAAATGTATTGCTAGAAAATTTAAACTGAACGAAATTCAAATAACATTAAATTTAATGTGAATTTTTGAAGTAGAAAAACTGAAACAGGCCTAATATTTTCTTAATTAAGTTAATCTTTAAAAAAGTTTTTTTTTTTTTTTTTTTTTTTTTTTTTTACAGTGTACAAAAAAGTACTGTGGTGTCAGTAGGTACAGTAATGGCATCACATGGCATTAAATATACTGTGGTATTTTTAAGAATACCATGGTAAATGTAAAAAAAAAAAAAAATCATGGTAATACAATAGTACTTTTTTTGTAAATGAGATTCTGGGCATTTATGCACATTTAACCACTTAGCAATAACAAAAAGATGATGATATTACCCTGTTTTTTGGGCATGATACCATAACAATACCATATATTTTTTGGATACACACCATGATAATACCATGACTTTTATACATGTAGTTTTATTGTTTTTTTATGGATATTGATGCATCGATCAAATGATACAATGCGTAAATTATATCTATATAGTATTATATAGTATATAGCCTATATTATATTTTTTATTATTTATTTTTCTATATTATTTAAAGTGGAACACAGGATTTTCATTTTCCAAAAAAAAAAAGTAGTTAAAAAACTAGAAATAGGCACATATAATGTCAATAAATCTTTAGCAGGCCCCAGAAATCAAATGATAATATTTCGAGATATACTATGGTTCTGAAAATCATGTGCTAATAATAAACAATAGTAACAGAAGCATTTCACAAAAATGAGTTAAACAAAAAACTGACTTCAAACATCCACTAAAAATCACCAGTTGATTAAAAGACACTGAGCAAAAAAGATAAAGAAAAATGAAGTCAGTGAAGAGAAAAGATCCTGCAACATTCAATACTGTGTTATCTAATCCAATGGCATTCATATTCAATCAGTGCATAGATGGACCAACAGGTGAACAACACACACACACACACACACTTTCTTTGTGCTCTGTGCGCAATGTGCAGAAAGTCGGAATTCATTTGATCTTGTGGGAATTCCCTAATTCATGAGTTCATCATTCTCTTGTTGTCTGTACTAGTTAGAGCGTGAAACACAGTTGTCCTTCAGGGCCGCTGCGTCACGAGGATGTTATCGCACAAACCGATCCGAAAGGGACAAACGACACACTGCCTCTTCCTCAAAACACGCCGTCTCAGGTGCCCTTGACTCAGTATTGATCAGAGCAGACAAAACAGTGTCAGCCTCTCTCTCGCTCACACACACAAGATCGTCATTCCTGCATCCAATTTGTCCTTATTTCCCGTGTGTGTTTGCATGATAGATAATTGCATCATAATTTAGGTTGCCAGCATCTGGTAAATTCCTTTCCATTCATCTTCTGTTCCCCGCTGTGTCTGTTTGTAATCATACTGTACGTTTACATGTTCGAACAATTTCAAAGAAAACGTCTTTTGTCAATGTTGAAAGCTGGAGTGGACTCTGAAGATTATTATCTTCTTATTATTGAGAAGTATTGAGTTGAGAAGAACTGGCTTGTTGGACATAGGAGCAAATGTAAACCTGAGATGTTATGCCATCAGATGTTAGGTTGTCTAATGCATGATGATGATATAGAGTCTAGTGCATCAGGGTAGCTGTAAAAAAACACATCACACCTCTCGTGAAAAGAAAAGAGTAAAGGAGAAGCAAAGATAGGGAGAGAAAGAGCATTGAGATTCAAGAGAACATGACTGCAAATATGTGGCACATGCAGGTAAGGAGAGAGAGATGAAGGAAAGGATATATTGGGAATGATCTGAAGTGGTAGAAAGATGCATATTGTATTGATCCCTAGTGTGAATTCAGCTGTAGTTGTAGGTGGATTAATGATAATCAATAGTCACCTTAGATGGAGGGCAATTTCTGAATTGCTGTTACTGTATTCACTTTCACATTTAAATAAACACTGACCATTAATTCTTCAATTCATCAACCGAAACACAGCTAATAAGTACTGTGTGTGTATGTATGCATGTATGTACTGTATGTATGTGTGTGTGTGTGTGTATATATATATATATATATATATATATATATATATATATATGGAAAAATAGGTATTTCTATGGTATTCCATTGTAGCAAATTAGCTCAAAAGGGAAATATGAATAATTAATCATAACTCATAATTAATTATAAATATTTGGATCAGTTAATTGAATGAACTTAATGTAGCTGAATTAATATTACAATCAATTAATCTGTTTGGTCAGTATTGATCATCTATCAACTCTTCAGAAAGGATATTTTCTATGGCCACAGACGCTTAACGCATAACGCTTTCTTCAAATGTAGCTATAATCATTATATTGACATTGGTTTATTAGCAGATCAGAATCAACTCGCAAGAATGTGCACAAAAGTTTTAACTAAATCACGAATACATAATTAAACTAAACACATGCATACACACAGATAACGCATACATAGGAAATGGGAAAGTGAATGAAACCGTAGCATAACAGAGGAATGGAGCTATGAAAAGAGTCATTTAACAAGCTGGAAGAACCATCAGTTTCTCACTATAAAGCACAAAGGGGTTCAGAACTTAACACTAACGTTTAGTGTTCAAATGTACGATACTTGCAAATGCCTCAGCTGTTGAAGAGCGTCTCGGGAGACATCCTTGATGATTCAGTTCGATGGTGCTGAAGTTGTTATAAATATGTTTGCACTGAATGAAGAAATGACGATGAACTTGCATTGTTAATTCGACTCTGTGGTTGAGGAAGTTGCGCATGGCTTGTTGGCGAGGCGTGTCGGCGCGGCTGCACCGGCTCTGGGACATGTGAGGTCTCACGTGAACAGCAATCAGTAGAAGTAGCAAGAGCTAGGAGGGAACTTTGTGTTGGCTTTCAAGTTTCACAGAGGTAACACCTTTAAGTTTTGGCTTGATGTGCAATTCTCAAGCGGGAATTGTTTGAAAGTGAACTCATTTGCATGAGGGGAGTAAGCTGGCAGTTTGTTTCCATTTATACTCTGATAAATATAACAAATACAGACTGCGTTCCATGAGAAGGTGATGTCCACAAAAGTGTGAGTCATTAAACAAGGAGTATTTTGATATGAGACACCACCTAGATGGGCTACATTATCTAGTAGTTCTATCATCAGGCATGCATAACATTATACTATATACAAAAGAACAATATAAAACAGTAATAATACACAAAATCATGAGGAAATGCATGTCCATTAATTTAAGCAGATTTGTCAATGAATTAGTGGAAAGGATTCCATTTCTATGGGCTGCATGTCTGTTTCTTGTAGCCTGTACTCTCCTGAGTGTCCCAAGTGTCTTTGAAATGTATGAGGGGAGCAAATGGTGATAATTCTCAGTGGAGAAAACAGACATCACAGAGTCTGCATGGGTGAGGGGTTGTGTAGATTAACTTTTACAATCGTGTTTGATCGATCCAGTCGTTACAGTATCATGTCAAAAACACGACAGCACCATTTGTAAGTGAAGTAAATACCATTATACATGATACATGAATATGGTACAGAACATTAAGCACCATGTACATTTGTATCATAGTACCATCCTCATATGTTTTTAGTATTATAATTCCATTTTACTTTTTCCATCTCTCACATTCATCCGAACAGTTCTCTTTAATGTGAAATATGTTGATCTAAATTACACTGCCACTGAATCTCAGGATAATTATGAGTGTATATGTTATTTTTACCAGAGTAAATGGGTTGAGCAGGCCTCCTTCAGCCTAGACACATTAAGCATCAGTCCCTTAGTGGAAATGCAATGAGGAGACCCTGCCGCCCCCTTTCCCGAATTCAGCCAACCATCAGAAAAGTATTGATTCCTGGGAAGTGGCCAGTGCTGAAAATGAGAAGTAGGCACTGATCCCTCTTCCTCTACAGACGGGCCTGACACACAAGCAGCTTAACTGAGCATAGAGGAGACCAATGGGGTGTGTTTGGCAGTGCTGTACATCACTGTTCTCCCTAATTGAGTCTTACATTGTGTTGAGGAAGGAGGAAGGGAAGAGACAGAGAGAAAGTGAAAAGCCCAGAGGAAAATTCCATAGCGCAGAGGTTGATCTTTTATAGAGACTTAATGGAGTTCACAGTTCGGTTTCAGTTAAGGATCAGCTTTCTCAGATGTTTCTCCTAAAATGGCAGAGGGCATAAAAATAGAAGCTAGATTTTTACAATTTTTGAAGAAATGCAAGTGGTGTTTCTCACCACCATGACAGGATGCTAGGGTCTTCTGGGTGCTCCTCTTGACACATGTCTATAGCACTATAAAATTAATGTGTATACCATATTTTAGATTATTTGATCTTAGAAGAATTACTTGAGTTCATATTGAGATCTCCAACTTTTAATGGCAGACTTTGTATCCAGGCAAATCTGAGAACAGTTTGAAACAATTTGAGATCTCTTAAAATCTAGAGGAGACACATCTGACAATAATAATAATAATAATAATAATTCCTTACATTTATATAGCACTCAAAGCGCTTTACATATGGAAGGGGGAATCTCCTCAACCACAACCAATGTGCAGCATCCACCTGGATGATACGACGGCAGCCATATTGCGCCAGAACGCCTTATTGGTGGAGAGGAGACAGAGTGATGAAGCCAATCAGTGTATGGGGATGATTAGAAGGCCATGATGGACCAATCGGCAAATTTGGCCAGGATGTTGGGGTTACACCCCTACTCTTTTCGAAGGACATCCTGGGATTTGTAACAACCACAGAGAGTCAGGACCTCGGTTTAACGTCTCATCCGAAGGATGGTGCTTTTTGACAGTATAGTGTCCCCATCACTATACTGGGGTGTTAGGACCCACACAAACCACAGGGTGAGCACCCCCTGCTGGCCTCACTAACACTTCTTCCAGCAGCAACCTAGTTTTCCCAAGAGGTCTCCCATCCAGGTACTAACCAGGCTCAGTCCTGCTTAGCTTCTTGGGCTACAGGGTGATATGGCTGCTGGCAATAAAAGGAGAAACATCTGAGAAACAGGAAATTAAAAGTCAGTATAAAACAGTAGGGCTGCCTGACTTTTTATATAAATATTTAATAATCACGCTAAGGCATACTGCGATTTCAGTTTTATTTCAATTAAATGTGCAGCCCTATAAAACAGCATTCACAACTTTTCATTAATGTGATGTATTTCTAAATAAAAAATAATCATTTCAGTAAAATCAATGTAATATATTTTTGTTCCATAATATTTTTTCTTTTGTATTTATTATACAAATATTTAATGGTACTAATTAATATTTCTGCAATAATTGTGATCATTTTTTCACATTGAAAATAGTACAAAAAACTTAGTTTTAATATTTTTTTAAGTACTTTTCAATTAAAGCAGTATTTCATGAGACAATGCCTGTAAAATCCAATTTTTGAAGACAGATTAGTGCCATCTGGTGGGAGTAAAAAAGAAAAACATCTGAAATGCCATGGTTTACACACTAGATTCCTATATATAAAAATATAATAGATTCCTCTATATAAAAATGCTTAAATTCTCTAGTTGTTTTTAGACATAAATACTTATTTTTATTAAGTTGTGGATTAGTATATATATTTAGACATTCTCAAAGACTACTTTTTGTCCAGGTTTAGATTTTTTCTTTTTTGAAATGTTGATTTTAAGTGTCAGTTTTTGCATTAACTTTACTAGTCAAACCTGAACACAGAGAAAGTCATTTTGTTACACATAACAACAAAATTCAAGAAAAATGCAAAAGAATGCTTTATCAGAACTTTATCAACCTGATTTCAACCTCTTATTTAAGTGTTCTGGCTCAATTTTGCCATATTGTTACAGCCACACCAGTTCACGTGTGTGTGTGTGCGTGTGTGTGTGTGCGTGTGTGTGTGTGTGTGTGTGTGTGTGTGCGTGTGTGTGCGTGTGTGTGTGTGTTTTCGTGTGAACACAAAAAAAATCTCTGTATTTTCGTATTTTGCGTAATTCCCATTAATTTATGGTGGTCATTTTTGACTGTGAACAACACAAATGTGACTTTTTTTTTTACGCCCATTTAGCTTTTTCGAATCAAGTCCACGTTTTTTTGTTGTTTTGTTGTCACATAGCAACTGCCACAAAAGTCACAGTTTCGTACCATTCCGATGATGTAGCGATTGTTAAAATTTTAAAACTTTTTTTTTTTTCGGTCTAAAATGACCGAACAACACCAGAGGAGCAAACATCTCTGTTTAATTTCAATTCTGTCTAGGAGAAACAACTGAGATATTAAAGAGATCTCATTTGGGATTTTCCTTTCCTACAGGAAGCAGAAAGGTGAAACCGGGTCTCCAAGCAATCATCCTGCTATACTCGGAGAGAGACAACATACTTCCGTAGAGGAGACGGAGAGGGAGCCATATGAAAGGGTAAAACAAACCGACGAATGGGCTCAAGCTCAATCGATCCCAGCCGGTCCTGGAGCCTGTGAGTGGTGAAAGAGCCTGTCAGTAGCGATCAGATACCGATCAAGGAAAAGAGACAGAAATGTAGTGTTAATCCGAGATGGCTCAAGGCAGAGCCGAGAGGGAAACTCATGCACCTAAACACATAAACACAAGCATGCAAGGCCACACACACATACACACACGCACAACTAGGACATGCTTGGAGAGAAATTAATCATAGCGTATGGCTCCTGTCTCTAAGATAGGAAGAGGGCACGAAACATTCTCTCACTAATACTAAAATAACCCCTCTACACGTGTGGACTCCAGCAGCCCACGCACTCTTGTCTTATCTTCTGCTCTCTTTATCCATTTCTCCTCTCTCCGGCCGTGCAGCAATATGTTCAGCTTAAGAGAAAAACGACCTCGACAACAGACCTCTCGCCCCACTGAGTTCTATGTTTAAGACAGCTTTACTACACCACATACAGTCATGTTAGCTGATATATAAGCCTGGGAAAGCAAGGACTCGTGATAATATGACTTACTATTGTTCTCCACACTTAAAGACGACCTGAAAAAGAATATGTAAAACAGGTAATTCGATGGGGGCAGGGGGAGGTTAAGATCTTCTTTCTGAAATTATTTATTTATTTAAGCCTTTATTTATAATAATAATAATGTACAATATAACAATTAATTATGCAAATATTTTACTTATACATTTAATTCCGGAAGAGAATCCACATATGTAAACTGCCAGTTCATAAAAGAACATATGTTGAACAATTAAATAAAAAAATATATAAATATGTAGAATAGTATTAATATATATTTATATATAATTATATATTTTATATATTAATTTATTTATTATACTATATATAATTATGTATATATATATATATAACAATTATATAAATAAATAAAATATTATATATATATATATATATATATATACACACACACACACATATATATAACTATTTATTTATTTATAATAATAATATACATTATATTATAGTAAATAATAATTAAATATTTTTAAAATATTTAAGATAATCAAAATATGTAAACTACCACTTCATAAAAGAACACTTGTTGAACAATTATATAAATAAAAATAAATAAATAGTACTATAATTACATACACACACACTGATTTATTTGTTATAATAATAAATATTATTAAATATATACAAAATATTATATATATATATATATATATATATATATATATATTACATACATTATTATATAAATTATTAAATTATATAAATTATTATAAATATTACAATAATTAATTTTATTAATATTTTATTTTATTGATGTATTCATGTAAATAATTGTTCAACTAATAATATTCTGTAAACAATATCAAATCTTGGCATTTATGTACATTAGTGTTTCAAATAGGAGGATGCTAAATAAACAAAGTAAATCGATACATTATTGTCAATATACTTAATGGCAAGTCAATGAAATGTCTTTTAAACATAATTTCATTTACAATAAAGTTACAATAAAGATTAATCAGCGTTTGACAGGAGATAAACGGGTTGTCCTCAGACTGCAAAACACTAGCAGAGACCTTTCCCACAAGGCTGCAGGGCATACTGGGAGTTTTATGCTCAAATGCCAGAGTGCCTTAAACTGATGATGAGTCACACACACACACACACACACACGAACACACACACTCAGCCAACCCTCAGAGACGGCGTAAAGGAATGAGGTTTCATCAGTCAGACTCGTTAGAGCTGGCGGACATGCACTAGCAGCTGATCTGACACGTCTTGTAGACATTTTTATCACTATTTGGACCAGATGAGCTCTCTAAATGCTTGACTTACAATTATTAACACAGGACATCTGTCATTTCATGCACAGACTCAGACAGGACTGGGATTGTCAGGATGAGGGTGGTCACTAATGAAGGTCACTAATGTGTGGCAAGATGGCAGTGAAGAGCAAAACAAAACAGTGAAGTTGCGATCGTATTTCCTTACCTATTGTGACATATATCTGAGTGATATAATTATTTTGATTAAAGATTATAAGGCATATGAATTTAAATAAATAATTTATAATAAATACTGCAATATTCCATAAAAAAAAAAGAAAAAAAAGAATTGTCCATTTTGATTTCAATATGTAAAGCAGAATAATCTAACCTGAGAGTCTGAACACAACCGAAATGACAAAGTTTGTCAGTGAAACACAGGTTTACCTTCTCAGGGAAAAGCAGTCCCATCTGAATAATGCTTTTAAATGTGTTCAACAGAAGAAAAAAAGTGCAATTTCACAAATTTCATTTCTATTATGATCAGATTTGTGCATTTGGAAGATTTCTTTCCATCATGTTTTTAACTCCCACGACGACATGTGACTGTAAAAGACGTTTTACTCTGAATATTGCATGAGCAATGAAAATATGCATGCTTTAAAACTAATGCATTTCTAGAGCATTTTAACTGTCAGGAGCCAGCAGGGGCTAAATGTACTTTAAGGGGGGCAATCATGCTATAGCCCACCTTAAATGTCAAGCATAAAACTAATGCAATGCTATCTTTGAATTAGACAAGAACAAAGGACTAACCAACTAAAACAGAGTAGAAAAATGACCACAAATAAAGTCTAAATCAACATACATGACCAAAAATTATTTGCGGATTTACAACATTGAATTTAAAGGAGAAATATCTGTTTTGTATTGGAGAAATCGCGGGGCTACAGTGACTTGCAGCAACATGAAAATGTGCGACACACATCTCTCCTGCATGTACAGAAGTTCATGCAAATGTGTGTTATGAACACGCACACACACACACACACACAAATAGAGTTACAGCGCTGACATGCTCTACTTGAGGCCTAATGACCCCTGGGTAATGGCCCTCTTTGGTCTTCAGGAAATCCTCTTTCATGCATGCCTCAGCAGAGGTGTGTGTGTGTGTGTGTGTGTGTGTGTGTGGGACAGGAAGAAAAACTGATTAATGGGAAAAAGCAAAAGGAAAGATAAATGGAAAGAGGTAAAAACGTAACAGAGCATCACATGCAGAGGAAAAACTCAAACGGAAAGTTACTGTTAACATTCATAATATATTAAACACTATTAGCATTTTTACTAAATAAATACAATTATAAAAATGATATACCAAACCATTTTTGATTTTGATTTTATTCAGTCAAATAAGACATTATATTGACTTTGCATCTCATTATTTGAACTAGGAAAACATATATACATTATAATATATTAATGAAATATTATGCCTAATTTAGGTTAAACAGTATAATGCATCTTTGCATCCTTTCAAATATATGACAATATATTTTTATATATTCAAATATATAAAACAATACACACACACACACACACACTATGTACATATATATATATATATATATATATATATATATATATATATATATATATATATATATATACACACACATATATACATATATAGTATAAGATGTTTTGTGTATCAAAAATTATATTTTTTTTAAATGTATAATAATTATATATATTATACATTTAAAATATATAAAATGCATTAAAATAAATACATTTTTATATAAAATGTATATAAAATGATCAAAATAAGTTAATAAACTTTTTATATCAATCTATTTCTTTGATATTATTCAACCAAATAAGACATTATATTAACTTTGCATCTCATTATTTCAGTCAGGAAAACCTGTTTTGATCAATTTGTATACATTTGTCATATTTTAATAGAATATTATGCTCAGTTTGAAATTTTAACACAATGCTAATAATATTATACAGATAATAAGAGAATCCACTGATGTTTAATATATGTAGTGTTTGTACTTGGTGATTTTTCGAATCTCTGAGCAATAATAACGGTGATGTTGGCTTAGCAAACACCTCTAACAAGATCCTATGGAAATCTTAGGATTTCAAAAATGTTTGGCTCTTCAGGGCTATGAAGCTGCATCCGATTACATTTGCTCATCTCTTCATCCATCTGAACACATACAGTGATGTCAGGCCTGAGCGTGTAATATTTCCATCTCTACCGGGCGAATGCAGAACTGAATCTGCCCCGTCCTATGGCATACCACCCTTAAAAATAAAGCTTTTTTATCAGCATTGATGGTTTCATGACGTTCCATGGAACTTTTCCACTGAACAAAAGGTTCTTTATAGTGGAAATAGATTCTTTACATTATTTAAATGTTCTTCAAACCAAAGTCCCTATGAAAGTTTGTTTACTCTGCCGCCTCTGGGCAGCTATTTTGGGCATCCAAGACCTATCTACTTGAATGGGGGCATCTTGGGAACTCAAAAACTGCTTGCAAACTCACATTTAAATGACATATTTCAAATCAGCAACAAAATCTGTCATGAACTGTCCCATAAATGTTGTTTCATACACTCAAATACAGTTAAAAAAAAAAAAAAAAAAGCTTATTTTTCAGGCTAGACAAGCCAATGCACATGTGCAGTCCTAAGCACGCGTCTCAAAATGTGGGCTGCATCCAAAATTGCATACTTCCCTACTATATCATAGGTGAAAAACAGTAAGTGACAAAACAAGTACGTCTGAATTCACAGTACTCATAAAACAGTAGGCAAAAAGTACATGGATGACCTACTTCCACCGAGATTCTGAAGTGTGCATACGATGGACACTTTACTATCCCATGAGACCACGTGAGAGGATTTGTGAATGGCAGTGAAGCAACACAACAAATGCCGGTAGGTCACATGATAATTAGAACATGGTGAATGTAGTACATCATATTCTTTTAGCGATCGTGAATTACTTATTCAAAATAAGTACCTATCCAAGAGAGTATGCGATTTTGGACGCAGCCGTTGACTGTTTTTATAGCAACTGGAGCTTCTAACGAGGCGAGGACTTTACCAATCAACGACTGCCTCTCTTATTCAGAAGGCGGGACTAATTCCATCATATAGAGAGTTGCACTTAGAGAGTGTACCATCTAAAGTCTTTGTTTACACTAAGAAAAAAATTAATCGCCCCCTATACCCTCATTCACTACATTAGTCCTCTAATATAGTTCCCTTGAGGAAGTGAATGAAAACGAGTGACACACAAAGCTTTACGAATCTTTTGTTTCAAATTAGTGGTTGGGAGCGTGTATCAAAGTGCCAAAGTCACGCCCCCCCAGTGGTGAACTATTAAAATTTCAAAAAGGTTTGAAACACTTGAAACACCTCGTTTACTGAAATCACATGACTTTGGCAGTTTGATACACGCTCCGAACCACTGATTTGAAACAAAAGATTCGTAAAGCTTCGAAGCTTCATGAAGCAGTGTTTTGAAATCCCCCATCACTAGATATTGTTGAATAAAGTTTTATTTTGTTTTTTTGGGTGCAAAAAAAGTATTCTCGTCGCTTTATAACATTAAGGTTGAACCACTGTAGTCACATGAACTGTTTTAAATATGTCTTTAGTAGCTTTCTGGGCATTGAAAATGTTATCTTGCTGTCTATGGAGGCCTCACTGAACCATTGGATTTAATCAAAAATATCTTAATTTGTGTTCTGAATATGAATAAGGTCTTACGGGTTTGGAATGACATGAGGGTGAGTGATTAATGACAGAATTTTCATTTTTGGGTGAACTAACCCTTTAAGGATATAGAGGGCGATTTTGGACACAGCCTAAGAGTGTATGGTTATTGCCCCTAAACACAACAACATCAAGAGATACGCCCATAGTCCAAAATTGATCACTATATTCATGCACCATAATATTTGCATTTGTACTCAAAAGTACTTCAATTAATATGAAAAGGAATCACAATTGTGCATGCCAAAAATTGCAACATGGTTCAACAAAATAGTCAATGTGGATTTAGAGAGGAGGTTCAAGCTGACCAGAAGTTCTGGTTTGATTAATTCTAGTCACCGAACGGAAGCATTGAAAAGTGCCATTTAAAAACAGTCAGTGGACATTTACTGAGGAGGATCTGAGTAACACATGCTGGGTTTAATTGAGGATTGTTGAGCACTGAGGGCTGGCCCGTGTTCGGGTCAATGAGTGAGTTACAACGAAAATGAGACATTAACACACCCTTTGGTGGAGGCTAATGTGTGTAGATCTGTAAAAGAGAGACTGACTACTGTATATGAATGTTCATGTGTAAAAATGAAAGTGAGTTATGACTGTAGTGTGAATACATTATTGTGCACGTGTTAATTGTAGTAATGTGAATAAGTGCTAACTGTGCTAACATTGCATCCGGTTCCTCATTAGCCTGTCACTTTAAAATGTGTCTTAATTAGAATTAAATCATTGATAAGGTCCTAATGAGGTTATTAGGAGATAAGGCCTAATTCTACCACATGCAGGCTACACTTTTTGTTAAAATAGACTTTAAATAGACTCTGAAACCTGATTTTTATGAAAATAGCCGACACACACACACACACACACACACACACACACACACACACACACACACACGTGACCGCAGATATTAATTGCTTCATTGTCCGGCAAAGTCTAAATTAAGGCTATTGAAGTATATTACTAGTATAGATGCTGTTTTCGAAGCAGACTTTGCACTGCTGTTGCTGGGGTTCAGCTAAACAAACTCTGACAGTGTGATTCCCGTGGAAAGAAAAGAACAAAAGGACATGGCAGTTCATGAGGTAAACAAAAAAAAAAAAAAACAAAAAAAAAAAACAAAGCAGTTCAAGAGGCAACTCTGTATAAGAAAAACTCCTATGAGTGCAAACAGCAGGTTGAGGAACCGTCTGCAAACCCCTAAAGCCAAGGCATGCTGTCTTGTGATGATGAGTTTATCTATATGCATGTGTAATCTGTTTTAATTATGAGTTAACTAATGAGTTCATGGTACTAAGCAGCAGAGCATGTCTGAAAAGTCATTTATCAAGGGTTCATCATGTCAAATAAGTAAAACAGACTCTAAAATCGGATCAGTTGATTTCTATATTCATTCATGAAGTGGAAACACTCTGAACTACATTTCTTGCCTGCCATATTACATTGACACCAAGTTATAGAAACATACATACATACATACATACATACACACATACATATATATATATATATATATATATATATGTGTGTGTGTGTGTGTGTGTGTGTGTGTATATATATATATATATATATACACACACATACACACACACATATATATATATATATATATACAGTTGCAAGAAAAAGTATGTGAACCACTTGCAGAATCTGTGAAAATGTGAATAATTTTAACAAAATAAAGGAGATAATACAAAATGCATGTTATTTTTTATTTAGTACTCTCCTGAGTAAGATATTTTACATAAAAGATGTTTACATATAATCCACAATACAAAAAAATAGCTGATTTTATTAAAATAACCCCATTCATAAGTATGTGAACCACGGATTCTTAATACTGTGTGGTTACCTGATGATCTACGACTGTTTGTTATGTTTTGTGATGGTTCTTCATGAGTCTCTTGTTTATTCTGAGCAGTTAAACTGAGCTCTGTTCTTCAGAAGAATCCTCCAGGTCCTGCAGATTCTTCAGTTTTCCAGCATCTTTTGCATATTTGAACCCTTTACAGCAGTGACTGTATGATTTTGAGATCCGTCTTTTCACACTGAGGACAACTGAGGGACTCAAACACAACTATTAAAAAAGGTTCAAACATTCACTGATGCTCCAGAAGGAAACATGACGCATTAAGAGCCGGGGGGTGAAAACTTTTGGAATTTGAAGATCAAGGTAAATTGAATGGGGTTATTTTAATAAATTCAGCTATTTTTTTGTCTTGTGGATTATATGTAAACATCTTTTATGTAAAATATCTTACTCAGGACAGTACTAAATAAAAAATAACATGCATTTTGTATTATCTCCTTTATTTTGTTAAAATTATTCACATTTTCACAGATTCTGCAAGTGGTTCACATATTTTTTTTTGCAACTGTATATATATACAGTATGTATGTTTTTATAAGTTGGTGCCAATGTAATATGTCAGGCAAGAATTGTAGTATATAAATATAAAAAAATACATTACTTTCTCATATATTTGTTTTTCATGTATTTACTTGTTACACTCTAAAAAATGCTGGGTTAAAAACAACCCAAGTTGGATTGAAAATGACAAACCCAGCGATTAGGTTAAATGTTTGCCCAACATGATGGGTAGTTTTATTTAACTCAACTACAAAATGACTATATGTCTGGCTTAAAATGAACCCAAAATAGTTTGGAAATTAAAAATCAGACACATAATTACTAGAGGCAACAATAATAATCAAAAGGTGAACATTTATTAATAAGGAATTTAATAAAAGTTTATTGTTTAAATATTATTCACTAAACTTATTAATAAATGTTAATTTCCAGCATACATTGGGTTCATTTTAAGCAAGCAATACAGTCATTTTTAAACAATAGTTGAGTTAAATAAAACTACCCAGCAGGTTGGGCAGACATGTAACCAAACCACAACCCAATCGCTGAGTTTGTCCATTTTCAACCCAACTTGGGTTGTTTTTTAGTGTATATTTTAAAAAATACTTTACATTAGTATTTGTTTTTTAGTATTCCAATAATATATGACAAAAGCACACTTAGTAATACATTTATTTAAATGTAATAATTTAAAATTAGTAATAAACAATACCATATTAATCTCTCGCACTGTGTTTGGAGATGGTCTGGTCTTCCCAGCGATACGGTTGCAGATGCTTCTCTCAGTCCCGCAGGACACTATGGCACACATGCTAACCGACACTGAGCTGGTCACATTACACACACCATGTGCGCTCTATGTGATGTGTGTATGTGTGTTTGTGTCCGACAACGAGACACTAGAGACCTCACGGAACAGACACACAAATAACAATTTGCACAACTGATATCTGTATAATTAAACCTGTATCTGCAGTATAATTAAATATGTAAACACATAAACGGTTCAACTACGCTTCTGTTTTTTTTACAGCTTGTAGACGGACCAATGTTTATTATTTGTCTGTAGAGAAAGTAATGGAAATTTAATTATCAGTGAGTTATAATCCACATGGCCACAATCACCTAAATTATAGTAACATTTGAGGTTTAAAGGAATAGTTTAGCCAATAATGAAAAGTCTGTCATGCATCTATCTACATCTTTAAGTGATTTTGAACTCTTCGGGGACAACTTGAAGTCTGTTTTATCTTATATATTGTTCTTTTCAGTCTTAAAATGTAAGTCCTGCACCAGGTAGATTATTATTATTTATCTGATAAAGACCAGAAAATCATCTCATCAAACTAAAAAAGGCACCTGCTTCATACTGTAGAATGACCCACAAACTCTCACTCCTACATGGGAGGAGGGTCATTTGTTTATTTGCAAAGCCATTAAATTTTTCTTGTGTCCTTTAAACGTGCAGCGGCTTCATAAGAGGTCTGAAGCAGCCTGGACTTTGTGGCGAGCGTCCATCAATTAGACTAATGGGCTCTCTATGGGCACAAACAGGGGCTTTTAAAATCCCTCTCTGTTTATCTGCTCCAAAATATCTTTTTACTTTTGGGAATCTGTCAGATATTTTTTTTTGGCAGCACATCATCAATTACCAGTGTTCATCGACTCACCCTCTCTCGCGCAAACATACATTCAACACTGACGCTAATCTTGCATGCAGGCCTTTTAAAAGCCAAAACACATGATAGCATATCTCTCACATACACATACAGCTTTTGGAGAACCTTCTGGGTTTTCCATGCTACGTAACACGTGCCAGGAAAATACCATACTCTAGGATGATTTTTCACCCATATTTCTCTATATACATTGCTAAAAACATTAAAGTCTGGCGTAATGAATGCCACGGTGAAGCTAATGCCATGTTTAGATAATT
This sequence comes from Elopichthys bambusa, assembly GCA_037101425.1. Taxonomy (NCBI): domain Eukaryota; kingdom Metazoa; phylum Chordata; class Actinopteri; order Cypriniformes; family Xenocyprididae; genus Elopichthys; species Elopichthys bambusa. The sequence continues at coordinate 3,238,228 of CM074440.1, read as the reverse complement.
CAAACCTCTGTGGATAATGTACGCAGGCATCATTTACTCACCCTCATGTCATTCTAAACCCGTAAAAGACTTTGTTCATCTTCGAAACACAAATGAAGATATTTTTTATGAAATCTGAGAGATTTCTGTCCCTGCATTGACAGCTACGAAACTTGACACTTCAAAAAGTTTATTAAGAGGTCGTAAACCAATCCATATGAATCAAGCAGTTCAGTCTAACTTTTCTGAAGAGACACAATCACTTTATATGATTTTTTATTCACATATAAACAGCTCAAACGTGCTGTGTAACATGAGAATGAACCTCACTGGTTCTCGCTGAAGCTCAAACGTGCTGCGTGAGACGAGAATGAACCTCATTGGTTCTTGCTGAAGCTCAAATGTGCTGCGTAACACGAGAATGAACCTCATTGGTTCTTGCTGAAGCTCAAATGTGCTGCGTAACACAAGAATGAACCTCATTGGTTCTTTTTGAAGCTCAAACGTGCTGTGTAACACAAGAATGAACCTCATTGGTTCTTGCTGAAGCTCAAACGTGCTGCGTAACACAAGAATGAACCTCATTTGTTCTTGCTGAAGCTCAAATGTGCTGCGTGAGACGAGAATGAACCTCATTGGTTCTTGCTGAAGCTCAAATGTGCTGCGTAACACAAGAATGAACCTCATTTGTTCTTGCTGAAGCTCAAACGTGCTGCGTGAGACAAGAATGAACCTCATTGGTTCTTGGTGAAGCTCAAACGTGCTGTGTAACACGAGAATGAACCTCATTGGTTCTTGTTGAAGCTCAAACGTGCTGTGTAACACGAGAATGAACCTCATTGGTTCTTGTTGAAGCTCAAACGTGCTGCGTAACACGAGAATGAACCTCATTGGTTCTTGCTGAAGCTCAAACGTGCTGCGTAACACAAGAATGAACCTCATTGGTTCTTGTTGAAGCTCAAACGTGCTGTGTAACACAAGAATGAACCTCATTGGTTCTTGCTGAAGCTCAAACGTGCTGCGTAACACAAGAATGAACCTCATTTGTTCTTGCTGAAGCTCAAATGTGCTGCGTGAGACGAGAATGAACCTCATTGGTTCTTGCTGAAGCTCAAATGTGCTGCGTAACACAAGAATGAACCTCATTTGTTCTTGCTGAAGCTCAAACGTGCTGCGTGAGACAAGAATGAACCTCATTGGTTCTTGTTGAAGCTCAAACGTGCTGCGTAACACAAGAATGAACCTCATTGGTTCTTGCTGAAGCTCAAACGTGCTGCGTAACACAAGAATGAACCTCATTGGTTCTTGCTGAAGCTCAAATGTGCTGCGTAACACAAGAATGAACCTCATTGGTTCTTGTTGAAGCTCAAACGTGCTGTGTAACACAAGAATGAACCTCATTGGTTCTTGTTGAAGCTCAAACGTGCCGCGTAACACAAGAATGAACCTCATTGGTTCTTGCTGAAGCTCAAACGTGCTGCGTGAGACGAGAATGAACCTCATTGGTTCTTGCTGAAGCTCAAATGTGCTGCGTAACACAAGAATGAACCTCATTGGTTCTTGCTGAAGCTCAAACGTGCTGCGTGAGACGAGAATGAACCTCATTGGTTCTTGTTGAAGCTCAAACGTGCTGTGTAACACAAGAATGAACCTCACTGGTTCTTGTTGAAGCTCAAACGTGCCGCGTAACACAAGAATGAACCTCATTGGTTCTTGTTGAAGCTCAAATGTGCTGTGTAACACAAGAATGAACCTCATTGGTTCTTGTTGAAGCTCAAACGTGCCGCGTAACACAAGAATGAACAAAAATTCGGACTAAACCACTCAATTCATATGGATTAGTTTGACAATCTCTTTATGAGAATATATTTTTGAAGCGTCAAGGTGGTAGTTGTGTAGCTGTCAATGGAGGGACAGAAATTGCTCAATTTCATTAAAATCATATTCATTTGTGATCCAAAGATGAACAAAAATGAAGACTTTTTGGGTGAACTAACCCTTTAACATCCAAAACAATGATGTGTGCTGGGCTAAATGTGCTCGTTGTATATATGCGCCTGAAAGAAGTAAGTGCAGCAGCCTTGGAGGCTATTATGCTAAAATCATTAAGTGGGAATAATACACACAGACACACACACACATACGCACCTCAGATGGAGAGGTAAGATAGTGAATGAGGATTGTTTGGAGAAAGCGAAGCACCCTGCTGAGATTTCCCAGGAATTACCACTGATTATCGTCAGATAAACTCTTCTGCTAAACACATTTAAACATTAAAGCAGGACTATATAATTACACACAGAGACTATTGGAGCCACTGCATAGATTCTGTGTGTAATTTGTGATTTCACAACTAAAAGACTAAAGTTTTATGCGAGACGATCTAAAACTCTCAGCCTCAATGCTCATGCGGTTCCAGGCGGTTGCTTTATGCCTAATTATACATAAAAATAATATGAAAATGCAAAAATCTTAAAGGGATAGGTAACTTTTGGGTTTTTACATTATTTTTATGTAATTCTCTCATGATTTTTATTGAATTCTCTCATGATTTACTCACCCGGTTTCATATAATAGAAAATGAGAGCTGTCAAACTTCAAAATGACAAAAAGGCACTATAGAATTATTGCAAAAGTGGCCTATATGACGTGTGCACTATATAAATTAAATAATAAATAGATAATGGATAAAATTTGCAAAAAATATTGTTAATTTCAATAATGCTTCTAAGAGTAAGCAATTGACAGAATTTTACATTTTTCATATGCTTTCATATATTTAATTGATGCCATATATTAATAGTGATGCAATATTTATAAAAAACTTAAAGGATAAAAATTATATATATTATATATATATATATATATAAATAAAAAAACAGTCAAGCCAACATTTATTCAGACACCTTGAACATTTCATTCATTATTACAGTTTATTCACTATAGTTTAAAAAAAATAGTAATAAAATCTGACAAGATCTCAGAGTTAAACTGTGTCAGAAAAAATTTATCTTAATTATGTCAGATAACACTTAAGCAAAACATGGTCAGGTCAAAGTGTCTGAATAATTTTTGATTCCAAATTTGTATCAATTTTACTGGTAGTCCACTGTATGAAGAATTTTTGGGTATAATATGTCACAGTTTACTTTATTTTGCTATCCTCACTTACATAAATGAACTATAGTGTCCTGCACCCACTAAAAATATATAAAAAATGTCTCAATAATTATTGGTTTGACTGTATATATATATATACACACACAATATATACAATATATATACATATGGTAATTATATGTGTAAATATTTTTAAATAAAAAACATTTAAATAAGTGAAATTAAAAAGTTTTTAATTGTAGTATTCTCTTTTGTTAAATCAAGACAAAAGCACGTACATCACCGGCAAAAATATGCTCAAAGATGGGTGCTCGGCCAAAACAATTAATGAAAAACAGAAAAAAGTCGGCACACCAAAGCAGCTGACGTGCTCGAGTCTTACATAAAATAATATTTACTTTAATATATGTATGGAAAGATGTGGTGGCACTCTGTTGTTGTATATGCATTTCAAAGACAAAAACACAATGTTTGACAGATGCTGCACATCCAACACACACTCGTTTGCCCTTTACACATTAACACACATTTGCCCTTGAGTTATAGGGAGCAGGGATTCTCCCACTGTTCACTGCAGGCAGCGTGTCCATGCTAGCGTTAATCTGCAAATACTCTGCACACGCACACACACACACACACACACACACACTCACGGGATTTTAGATGTATCTAAACATTCCCTCATCTGCAGAGAGGCACAATGATTATTGATTGGCAGCTGCTGGTGCTCATGGAGGGGAGAGAGGCTGAGTTTATCAATTAAGGAGTGACAGTCAATTCTCTCTCCTACTTTAACGCTTGACAAGAGCAGAATTCTGATGAGGGCGAATCTTAAATCAGCAGAGCGCAAAGTGACACTGCAGACTGACCGCCTCGTATACACACACACACACACACACACACACACTGACAGATACACACTCATAAACACACACTCACTTACACACACATCAGCTATGAGGAAGACACTTCCAAGCTATAAATTAGTTCAGTTACAAGGTTTTGAAAAAGTAGTTCACTACACATAAAGTATCTATTCTCAAGCTAATTAAGAGTATAATAACTATTAGATGATCATCATACTGTAATTTAAAATAATAATAATAATAATAAAAGATATTTCTGGCTCAACAACAATGGGGATCTCAGAGCAGTGACAGAATCGAACATGATATAAATGTATGCTAAATACAACTAATAAAATGTAGTAATAGACAGCAGTATTTCATGAAAATAATGAAAGTGACCTTGAGGATTTTTGTGAACACTAGTGAGTGAACTACTCGAATGAATCAAGGAATCATGTTTTGAAATGAACTGATTCATCAAAACAAACTAACCAACTATGACTATGACTATGTATTTACTTTAGTGCAACACAAACATTTAAATAAAAATTAACTGCATTGATTCATTGTTCAAACTGACTTTATCAAGTGTTTGGCTTTAATGAATATGTGGTTATTAATTAACAGCAGTTCAAATCTATTTATCTGTCTGGTCAAAACTGACTTTTTTTGAACACTACTGAGTGATGAATCAAAGTCAGTTCTGTCCATTCAAATAGAATTGAACTGCTGGCAATCAATAACTGCAAATCTACTTATTTGAAATCATTTATCAAAATAAACCACCTGACTAATCAATTTGCTCAAATAAACTGAGTAAAGACTCGTATAAATACATTGAAATATTTGAAATAATTCACAAAAAAATGAATGAACTGATTCACCAAAAACAAACAGTCCAAAATGACTTCTGCTGTTTAAAAGGTTCACTGAAAAGGTACATCTGAATGATGAAGATGAAGCGTTTGTGGGGATGAGAGAGATGGCAGCGATAAACGCAAGGTATTTTGCTAGTATGTTGCTGCCATGGTAACAGTAATATCCTGCTGCTAGTCTGATGTGGACTGATGAGGGGCTGCTTCAAAGAAAGACTGACAAGAATGCAGTTTCCTCGGACAATCTTTAACGTTCAGTGACCTTTTGTCATCCAGTTAAAGTGGACATGAGAGGCTCTTGACGTGGCTGTGCTAATGCTAATGATAAATAAGCACATCTTTGAAGTCTAAAAGCAAATTATTGAACCCGAGTTTTACCTTCTAATGTCTTATTATTAGGGCTTTAATTATGCTGGGGGCTTTTACAAAACTTTTCATTTTTCCTTTTTCATCTGTCTTTAAAACTACTCTTTATGAATGCAGTTCTCTCAACTTTTTCTCATATAAACAGCAGTGAGATTAAATGAAGCGCAAATTGAGAATTTTGCTTTGCTTTTTAATTGCATTATTGCACAATTTATTCATTTCTTTAAAGTCAGTTAAAAGCAGATAAAATGCCTTACAGTGTCACCACTTTAGTCCAATGCACATGAGAATTCGTATCATTTTTACAATTTTATAAGCTAATTTGACTGAAAATCAGAGTTTACTGAAAATCTCCAGTTCATTCCTAAGAGACTATTGTGTGTGTGTGTGTGTGTGTGTGTGTGTGAACAACAATAATCAAGGGGGTTGGGGGGGTGGAGCTTAACAAAGGGAAAATTGCCCCAGGTTGCAAAAAAAAATAAAAAAAATAAATGTATTAGCAATCTATTTAATATTATTTTTATTATTGTCACGATTTTTGGTTGTTTCTGTTCAGAGACTCTTAGTTTGAAGATTGTTCTGTTTTTCCTGGTTTCCTGTTAAGTTCCTGTTTCCTTGGTTGTCATGGTTTCTAAGCATGTTCTCATTTGTTCCCTTAGTTAGCCTACTAATTGTGTTCACTACCTGTTTCTTGTTCAGTTTTCATTATTTTGTGTATTTAAACCCTCAGTTTGCTTCTCTCTTTGTTCTGTGTTGTGTTTGTTTTACAAAGCTGTCACATTCGGATTATCTTCAGTTATGGAGATCTGTTTGCAAGCAGTATTTATTCCGCAAACACACATACCAAAAAAATCCAAAGTAGGAAGCATAAACCCAACCAGGAAAACAAAGATCATAATCCAACGGGGGAACCAGAAAAGCAACAGCTTTATATAGGTGTGTAAAGACAATTACCAACAATCCAGGACTGAAAGAGACTAATGAGGAACAGGTGTAGGTAATGAGTTGTCATGGAAACAAATAAGGCAGCTATGGAAACAAAGGCTAACAGGAACTTAACCACAGGAAATGACAACCAGACACAGCCAGATCAAAGAATATCAAAATAAGAGTCCTAAAACATTAAACACAGGAGAATCATGACCATTATTAACATTATTCTTCCTTTATTTAATAATATTATTTAATATTTAAACATCACTTAACATTCAGGTGAGAAGCAAAACTGTTTTTAGAGAATATTTATTAAATTAAAAAATGAGTTATGCTGAAAACAACTGTTTTCAACATTTATAATATTGTTTTTAAGCATCAAATCAGCATATTAGGATGTATTTTGAAGGATCATGTGACACTGAAGACTGGAGTAATGATGCTGAAAAATTCAGCTTTGCATCACATAAATAAATTTCATTTTAAAATATATTCAAATAGAAAAGAGTTACTTTAAATTGTAATAATATTTTACAACATTTCTGTTTTTACTGTATATTTGATCAAATAAATGCAGCCTTGGTGAGCAGAAGAGACTTTGTTCAAAAGCATTTTTAAAAATCTTACCGACCTCAAACTGAAATGTTTTTGCAGTACATCTGGGTCTATTTTTATTTCCCCGAAAGAACTTTAGGAGAAAAATTTAAGATTAAGTTGATAATTATTGCAACACAACTAAGAACTGCATGTCTTTCGCTGTATATGTCTCCGTATATCTGTTGTTCCCTCAAATTAATCTGAATTGTTGAGTTTCCCTCTTGCCCTCTCACTCTCCCTCACAAAACACAAAGGGCTCCAGTGACTTTCTCTTCGATCGAGTTACCAGAGAATAAAATTGGCTCTCGGCTGGCTCTCCAGAGCCCAGAAGTCCTCTAATCCTGACCAACCTTCAGCCAGCAGGGTCTCTCTCCTCTCCTTACCTCTCTATTCCTTTCGCTCTTGCGCTCTGATTCACATCTGATCCGTCCACCAATTTCATGGCTGCTTTACCGCCTCCTCTCTCTCCTGAAATTCCATCATCGGGCCTCAATAAAACAAATCCTGCTCCAACTTCTCTGGAGTCACACGCTAAAACTCCTGGATAAATATATCCCGCTGCACTCTCTCAAAGTCTCAGAGGAATCAAACGCATTTAGTGAAGGTCATACAAACACAATGTTTGAGTTACAGCTGTGTGAATGCCAACCAAAGCCTTTCGTTTGGTCAATGTGTTTGTGTTAATGCTGTTCAGCAGGTACAATAATCCCAAATGGCTCAGATAACAGGATTTAGAACTATAGGAACTTTTAAACCAATTTATGGATTATATTTATGGACTTTAGGGTAATGCATTGCAGAGTGTGTGTGTTTGGATACCAAAGATGGACTCAAGAACATGCTGCCGAAAAGGAGACCTCTGTTTACCTCTGTTTACCAAAGCTGGTTCATTGCAGTTGGGGCCCCAGTATTATTTTTAGGCCTACATTATTATTATTATTATTATTATCATCAGTAGCGGTAGGTAGGCCTATTATCATTACTAGGCTATTGTTATAACTGGCAGTAGCACCAGACTTCTAATGTGAGCTTGCAGGCATTATTATTATTATTATTATTATTATTATTATTATGAGTAGTAGTAGGCCTATCATCATTACTAGGCTATTGCTATATAATTATATGAGGTTACATGCTTTATTGTTGTTATTATTATTATTATCATCATCAGTAGGCCTATTATCATTACTAGGCTATTGCTATAATTGGGAATTGGCAACAATTTACAATTTATTATTGTTAAAATTAAATAAAATTAATTCGGATGGTTCGATTTTCTGCATTTTTCGCATCCGTAGCAAATATTTTGAGGGGTGTTTTTGACAATTGAGAGCCACCAAATGACGGATATGAAAAAACGAATACGACAGTTTCAGTCAGTCAGGGTGCAAGGTCCTCAAACTTTTGAGGCCTGCGCAGCTTCTCGAGGAGAAATCAAACAAATGAGCGCCATTTTCTAAAGTCTATGAGCGCAGCACACACAAATAAACTAAACTGACATACTGCAGTTCAATTTAAAAATGTGGTGTTTTTATATTTATAACATTTAAATACAGTTCAGCAACGTACATCACACGACCTGACGACCAAAAGAGCTGACAATTGACCACCACTTAATTTACCATCACCTCGCGATTGAAAATGTGACACTGATATGACAGTTCAACAAACAAGTTAATAATATTAAGTCGCTTACATTTTAGACAAAATAATGACTGTTTTGGTCTATTTTAGCAGCGAAAATAGATCCGATGAATCCAAACAAAGATCACAACATAGCGCATCTCACAGCAACACTCAATCGTGTTTTGAATGATTCAGTGTTTTGAACAAATAGTTTGAGTCAAAGATTCAATGACTCATTCACAAACATCGGCCTCATTCTTGATGAATTGGCTGTTTGAACGAATCGTGAATGAACAACTCAATGACTCGCTTAATAAAACCGCTTATCACCTGCATTTGCGCTCACTATCGACAAACCAATCAAATTTGTTCAAAACTTTTCTTTTTTTTCAAATGTGTTTTCAGTCCAAACACATTTTAATTTTTATTCAGAAGTTATGTATATACAAAACTATAACTTTTTATGACAGTAGTTTAGTGATTAAAAAATTTGCAATTTTTTTTTTTTTTTTTTAGGTTTTTTTTCCCTCCCATCCTGTCCCCCAGAAGAACCATTTTTGGTTCTTCAATCAACAGTTCTAAAAAAAAATTTTTTTTTTCTTAGTGTGAAGAACATTTTAAAAATCTAAAGAACCTTTTTCCACTATAAACAATCTTTTGTGGAATGGAAAGATTCCATGAATGTTAAAGGTTCTTCATGGAACCATCAATGCCAATAAAGAACCTTTCTTTTTAAGAGTGCAGAAAGACTGAAAAATATTTTCTTGTACTCCAGTTATCTTTGTTTTATTTACAACTTTAAAAAATCTTTTTTTAACAGAATATGATGGTTTTTAAACAAAAAAGAGTGACTTTTAGAAAAAAAGGGTTAAATTGGGTTCTAAATAGAACTCTAGGGTTCTTGACTCACTTTTAAAGAAGACTTTGTGCCAAAAAGGCGCTGTATAAAGGGAATTGTCTTAAATTACTGTATAATACTTTCATGTTTAACGGGTTATGTTTATGAGCGGCCTAATTCATAAAACTTAATCAAAATTAAATATCGATTAAAACAAAATTAATTAATTAATCCCATGATGGGAACCCGTAAAAGGTTCTATATATTAAGCGCCTGATGGAATCCTATATGCTCCAACCAAAATTTGCACACTTTAAAAAGAATAAGCCAACATCATACTAGTTTAGTTTTTATAATACAATTACATCATGTTGGATTAAATCACTGATTTGTGAAACACAGTACAAACATATCTCAAAAATGTATCTGCCTTAAGTTCCACTTGATGAACATTCCACTACGATTAAAGGTACACTACGTAACTTTTGGTGCTCTAGCGGTTAAGAAACAAAACTGACGAGTCGCGCGGGTACTGAGCTACTCCGCAGCGGTTGGCGTCCTGCTCGGTCTAAAATATTCAGTAATAAAAACACTTAGTATATGCATACCGTAGTGATTCAGGATAAGATGGTTTGGAAGATGGATTAATGATGTACTCGCTCATTATATAAAGTTTGCAAATTTTAAACAAAAAGAGGTTACATAGTGTTCCTTTAAGGTGACTGCTAGAATATACAATAACACAAATGTAGCATTTTGTTAATCATTTGGTTTCTATGTTTGCTACGCTGTGCCGGGTGTCCCTGTCCACGGTGAAATCTCATAGGGAGTTTCATGCCAGTTGGTCGGAAAAGGCTTATGAATTAGTATTTTAGATAATGACAGATAAAGCGAGAATACTGTATATCCATTTCATAAAGCTGTGACGCCATCCCCTGCTGTCTGTCATCTCTCTCTCCTCACTGACCTCTGCTGTCTGAGGTTAATCTGGGGTTAATAGCTGAGACATAATATGCCATAAGGTTACATAATACTGACCCCAAACCACACACATTAAACAAATAAATAAATAAAACAAAGAGATAAAGAACAAAGACAAAATACGCACACATTTACACACCAAAACACTAAACTAACCATCTTCTACACTGTAAAAATATATACAATGTATACAATATATACAAAATGTATACAAATATAAGACAGTAATATAATTGAATAATTTAAGAATAGATGATAGATAGTGGGCATTCAAGTTATTGTATGACCCATCACATTTTAAAAAATGGAAGATTAAAGCAGCTCAAGAAAAATTTTATATCAGTTAACGATGATATAAAGTTATGAACTGTGCAACATAACAATCACCAAAATAGCATCCCATAATGTTCCCATAAACACTTTAACATAACGTTCTGGCAATCATAACTGCCAGTTTTAAAATGAAAAAATAAAATAAAAATAAAATGTTTACACTACTTATTTGTGTTTCATTTTGTTCTAAACATTTCAACTTCATCTTTGGTTATGGAAAAAGATAAACAGCATGGAGAACACACACACACACACACACACAGCCAATCCTTATCGCAGCACTGCATAAAGAAACACACAGCTCTACAGAGACTTTACTGTCCTACAGCAAATAAACAGCAGCCAAATGAGTTACTCTGTACATATATGAACATTTATAAAGAATTATTGCAAGTTTGATTTGCTATAATTATATTATCTGATGTTTTAATCCATGTAGTTAGATTTGTGAAAGATGTATAAGCTGAAGTAAATGTCATGAATGAACGCTTTGTCATGTCTAGTATAAATGTGCATGTCCACACTTGCACAAACATACAGTGACAAAGTAAAAAGCAATTATTATCATGTTTTTTTTACTGCATGGATTTGTTAACTGTTTGCTGACAGTTAACAGTTAAAAGCTGATTCTCATATCTGTTCTATAGACACAACCGGAGCCATTCACGCACAGATACACACACTGAAGTGTGCAAACACATGCACACAAAGTACACAACCTGTAATTATTTGAAAAAGAGAAGATGATGATGCTGGACAGGGCACAATGGAGGTGGAAATGTTGATTGTTTACACAAAATGATGTTGCAACAAACAACAAATTATGCTATGATGAAAGTCGTCACTGTAAGGTGGAGAATGGTAGATATGCCTGTCTGTGGAATATCTGATGTTATACAGATGAATACTACATTCAAACTGCATTCAAAGTAACTGATATATTTAGCAGCATCTTCAGAGGTCAAACGTATAATTCAGCCTATTCAACTTTAAAAACTATAGTGAATTGGAAATATATGAATTCTTAAATCCTAAAAAAATAAATAAAAAAAAAATGAATTGAATTGAAGAACTAGACCAACTTTGAAGTTTGAAAAAGTTTTAAAAGCTTGAAGGTTTTCGGTTTGAAGTAGTACTTTTAAAAAGTAGTAGTACTTTTTGAAAAGTACTTTTAAAGTTCAAAGTTGGAACGTTCTCAAATAATGTCTATCAGAATAGACTGATGGGTAGATAACATGATTTAATGTGTTTTGCTAACATGATTAGCATGCTGTTAACATGAATTATCATATAGCTAACATGACTTAACATGTGGCTAGCATGATTTAACATGTTGCTATCATGTTGCTAACATGATTAGCACACAGCTAACATGTTGCTAACATGATTAGCACACAGCTAACATGTTGCTATCAAAATTAACACATTGCTAGCATGTTGTTAGCATGATTAGCATTTTACTGGCATGATTTGGCCTGTAGCTCACATGATTAACACATTGCTAACAGTTTGCTAGCATTACTTAACATTTTGTTAACATATTGCTAACATGATTTAGCATGTTGTTAACATGATTAACATGCTGTTAACATTAATTATCATATAGCTAACATGACTTAACATGTGGCTAGCATGATTTAACATGTTGCTATCATGTTGCTAACATGATTAGCACATAGCTAACATGTTGCTATCAAAATGAACACATTGCTAGCATGTTGTTAGCATGATTAACATTTTACTGGCATGATTTAGCCTGTAGCTAACATGATTAACACATTGCTAGCATTTTGCTAACATGTTTATAAAATGATTAACATTTTGCTAGCATGATTTAACATGTTGCTATCATGTTGCTAACATGATTAGCACGCAGCTAACATGTTGCTATCAAAATTAACACATTGCTAGCATGTTGTTAGCATGATTAGCATTTTACTGGCATGATTTGGCCTGTAGCTCACATGATTAACACATTGCTAACAGTTTGCTAGCATTATTTAACATTTTGTTAACATATTGCTAACATGATTTAGCATGTTGTTAACATGATTAACAGATAGTTAGCATGTTTGCTAACATGATTAACACATTGTTAACATAATTAACATTTTACTAGCATGTTGCTAGCATGGTTTAGCATGTTGCTAGCATGAATCAGCACATTGTCAGTATGATAATCCTGTTAATCATGTTAGCAAAATGTTATCAAAATGCAAAATGCTTAATTATGCTAGCAACCTGTTAATCATGTTGGTATGCTGTTAGCATTATTTGACATTTTGCTAACATGTTGCTAACACAGTGAACAGGTCGCTAGCATGACTGGCATGTTGGTATGTTGCTAGCATGATTTAGCATGTTGCTAACATGATTTAGCACGTTGTTAGCCTTTTTTAACCTCATTTAAACAAGACTAGTTTTCAGAGAATGTATCTTAAATAACTTAACAAGTTGCTCCTCAGCTATATTTATCTTGTTTCAAGGACATTTAGAAAAATAAGACAGATGCTGATTAAAAATACAAACAGGCAAAGTGAATAAAAATCAAACTCTCTTCATTTGTCATGGGCATATGCATGCCTTCTGCAGAACTTCCTGTGAATATGAGATCAGTTTGTATTCTCATAGCCTAAAGCAGCGGATTTGTTTGTTCTAAAAGATTTTGCTTCTAATGGAAAACATTAACCAACAGGACAAAGACTAGCACAGATCATCCATCATTTATCATGCAAACAGGACCGTCACACTCGTGTACATTCGGTTATATAACAAGCCCGTGAATAGTAAGAGGTGAAGGTTACCAGGACAGCAAACAAAGGCCATCTGCTGGGGTGAGGGTTATCAAAGGTGACAGGCTGCGTGTGTGCATTGGGATTCCTCAGTGAGGTGGGCAGATATGTAGCGGCAGCTCTTGTGTAAAATCACACAGCAGTTCAAAGGAAATAATCAAATCCAGCTCAATCAATACACTCCAAGGAATTACACACACACTTGCATTCGGATGCCCACAAACACTACAAGCTCTGTTAAAAGCAAGCTGCATATAATCAGCTGCAAGCTGATTACAAACAAGTTTGACGTTAAAATATTGCCATGCTGCAATGCATTCTGGGATAGCCATGAAGAATACATGTGATTGTGCATTAGGCCAAAAACAGTCTATGTAAGCACATGATGCTTGTAGCTACAAGAAGTCAAATTTCACACAAATGTGTTAAGAAATGTATCAATGCAATGCATAAAATTCATAATGCACATTGCACTCCTAAAGGGTTCGTTCACACAAAAATGAAAATTCTGTCATTTATTACTCACCCTCATGTCGTTCCACACCCGTAAGACCTTCGTTCATCTTCAGAACACAAATTAAGATATTTTTCGATGAAATCCGAGAGGTATATGATTCGTCCATAGATAGCAGTCACATCGACTATTTTAACAATGTCTTTAGTACCTTTTTGGACTTTGAAAGTGGTGGTTAAATTGCTGTCTATTGAGGAGTTTCATCAAAAATATCTTAATATGTGTTCCGAAGATGAACGAAGGTCTTACGGGTGTGGAACAACATGAGGGTGAGTAATTAATGACAGAATTAAAATTTTTGGGTGAACTAAACCTTTAACGATGCCACAGAGTGCTTTAGCGGCTATTAAAGGCACAATATGTAATTTTAACCACTAGAGGTCTCTTATTCAAAACAAAGGCGTATAGCTTCATGATGCCGTGAACGAGCGTTGAATCATGGGAGTTGTTGTCTTCACCTCCACAGCTAATGGAAAGCAATCCAAAGGACTCGGGCAGAAATCATGTTCATGGATGATCTAACGTTACTGTGGTATGAAGCAGGGCGGGCCGAGAGCTGTGGGAGTCCAGCGGAGCTTTTATTATGCTTATGCTGCAGTCAGTCGCTTCCGCTCTTTTCATTGTGTATGTGGGCTAACGCAGCACTGTTTTACATGGTTAAAACAATCATACTTAATACATTTGAGTATGTTGAAAGTTATGTTATAACATTACTCTGTGCGTTCACTCAGTGGCTGGTATAAGAGACTTGATGCACTTCCAATCTAGATCAATATTAGAATGTCATATTAATAAAAACAGGATGACTCGTGTTGTAAAAATATATTGTATGATTGAAAAAGCTCTTTCTGATTGTGCTGTGTTAGCCACTTGACAAAATAGGGTTGTCTCTGAGGCATGGTAAAAACATGGTACTCGCGGTAAATCGAGAAAACAAGCGATTCAAACAATAAGACTGTGTTGAGCTATATAACAATTATTAGTTTTCTGTCGATGAATGTATGCAAACAGATGCTCACTTGTCTAATAAAACAATATATTAAGCGTCTTTGTGGTTTCCATGCTTTCTACAAAAGTGAAACTGGAAATCGAGGATAGCACGGATATGACATCATTGACAGGCGACGAAATGACACAGCCCGTGTCCTGGTTAAAATGACTGATTTCTCTGGATTTAAACACTGTGGGATATCTTTGGGATAATGTTATATAACAATGTTTTAGTGGTTTTTGGATATTTTAATCTAAGAATCTTACATATTGTGCCTTTAATATAAATATAAACCATCTTCTTTTAGGTTCAGGTCAACAACAAATTGAAGAGAATCTTGCCGAGCAGATTAGTTCAAATTAGTTATTTCAGTTTAGACATTCTACTAACTATAAGTAACTTTACAACTTATATAATAAGTTGACATTTAGTTACTTGCAGTCAGTAGAAGCATCTGTTGGGAGCATCAAAATAAAGTGTTAGCAGTTATTAAACAGACAGTCTGTTGATACTCTAATGAGAGTTAGTTGACATGTAGCCAGAAAGTTATTTATAGTTAGCAGAATGTCTAAAGTGGACCATCTTCATAAACTGTTTATAGCTATACTCTTAAAAATAGAGGTTCCAAAGGGGGTCTTCACAGCAATGCCATAGAAAAACCATTTTGCATTCCCAAAGAACCTTTCAAGAAAACAGCTCTTGAAAGAACCATTTTGTTTTCTTAGTGTGAAGAACATTTAATAACCTAAAGAACCCTTTTCAACTCATGTAAAGGAAAGAATTGATGTTAAGGGTTCTTCATGGAACCATCGATGCCGATTAAGAAACCTTAAGGTTTATAGCTGTTACCAGCTACCAGTTTAATGCATAAAAATGCTGTCCAGGTAAGGAGTTCACTACTTTTCTTGATTGTTCGGAGCTAATTTCACTCTATTGTTACACACACACACACACACACACACCTCTTGCAACCCATTTTATCAAGTGAGAACAATAAATTGCACAATAGACTAGCATGTGACACAATTTGCCCCCTCCATTCTCTTCTCCCTGGTGTTTGTGTGTTTTAGGTGTGATTAAACTGAACAGCACAGAGATTTGCTTTTGCTGACGGTTAAAGGGAGAAATTTGATTGCGGTTTTAATTAACAAACATAACAAGCTCTTTCTTTGGCTCTGAGGATTACAATTACGGCCCAAAATAAAGCAGCATCCCTGCTGATGATTCGGCCGTTTGCGCTCGAGACCCAGCAGGGTCTATGACGGAGTACTGATCTAGGACCAGTCTAACTCAACTCAAGACAAAAGCAACTCTTATATATACACAAATAACAACACATCCGATCTTCAACGAGCAGCAAAGATTACGAAAAACACCAGTGCTGTTCACAAGAGCATTCGTCCCTGTAGTGTTTTCAGCTGTGGCGTTCAGACTGAATAACTGTTTCTCATTTACTGAATTATTGTACATAAAAAATTTTTAAAAATCTGCTTCTAATATTTATAAACACCTAACACCACAATCAGTTTCTTAATTTCAATAAATAAAATCATGAACTAACAAATAAATTAACACTTTAAGACAATGGTTAGAAAATGGTTAGAAAGACCATAAATTGTTAGCAATTCAGTTAGCAACTAACTGAAATAAAAGTGCAAAAATTACTAAAACTGAAATGAATATAAATTAAAGCCAAATAGAAATATTAAAAAACAAATAAAAATGACAAAAGCACATAACAAAATTACTAAAACTAATGAAAGCAGAAAATAAAAGTGAATTAAATATTATATATATAATTATATATAAATAATACCAAAATAACACTATTTCAGAGGTAACAGACACAGCCACAAAACACCCACTTTCATTTCAATATGAATTTTGATGTTTTTAAAATTCATATGTAATATTATTTTAATAAGCTGACTTTTTATGCATGCAAAACATGCATTTTAAAAGAGTATTTACAATTGCTATTTCTCAATTTCATAAAGTGATTTATGTACTTACATTTTTTTCTTTTCAAATTAATAAAGTGATTTACAAAATGTTTTTAAAGTTCTACTCCACAGTTATTATATAAATAAACAATATTGGAGCAAAAATATGGGCTTGTTTTTTCATTTATTATTTTATTTTTTAATTAGATGTCACATCAAATATATATATATAGGCTACGTTCACACTGTCAGTCCAAATCCGATTATTTGTGTATCAGATTGGAATCTGATCTAAAAATTGTTGATTGTCCACAATGTGTATCGCAACTGTTCAGATGCGATTTGTGTGTCCCGTGCCGCTCTTTCGTAAACCACACGAAATCCGATCAGAGCAGTCAGACTGAAACAGATTTCCAGAAATGTGATTTCAAACCACATATGAATGTAGCTCCAAACGGATTTGTAAAAATAGCATTTCCTGTGATTTTTTTCCATTCACACTTGCTAAATGTGATCGGATTCCAATCGGATATGCACAACTATTTGAGACGCTACAGTAAGTTGCTGTGTGAACGGGACATTTCGAGACTCACACCTGTAAGTAAATGCGGTTGTCAATCCCAAAAACTGAATCAATACTGCATTCACCATCAGCAAGGCAGCACACCAGAACTATTGATAAAAAAACGAATCTATTTTCAGCATTTATTGTATTATAATGCCAGGCAGCTCAAGAGAAATAACTGCTTAGCGCAGACATTTAATCAGTTTGTGTTTTAAAACTATATATTAGCGTTAATGATACCCTCCGCAAGCACGCTGAAGTGCCGGTGCAATAACAACAATGCTCTTGTACACTTAATCGCTCGTATGTTTTAAATTGGAAGATTTCTGTTTTGGCCCCCACGGCTAATTCCTGGGGTGACAGAAAGTGTAATATTTGTTTCCCTACAACACCAGCAGCAACAAATTGCTGTACAAAGCGAGCAATCAAAGGGTGTCGCTTTAGCACGCTGGCTGCAGATCCGGAGGCCGCTCTTATCGCCGCGCGGCACAGACCCACCAGCCAGGAACGAGCCAACGCGACCGCTCCACCTCGCACGAGAGCTACAGCATTTATCAAGAACAACAAGGTGGTCCTGGGCAGCCGCTGAGGGTGGGACTGGGTGGATGTGCGAAGGGGCAGTTGAGCGGTAACTGTGGCAACAACCTCCGGAGCATAAGACCCATGTTAACTAGGCCTTTTCCGCCTCTGTATCTTATCAGCTCCGAGCTGCCGATGCTCGTCAGCAAGCGTAATTGAATAAAAGCCAGCCATGCGTCTGTACGCTTCTCCCTCTCTCTCAATTTGTACCATGCACTCGCTATCTATTGTCCATTTTTTCTCCACGATCTCTCTTATCTTGCTCTAAGGGGGAGGGGAGGGAGGGACGGGGTGATGACTTAAGAAAATGGGACATGCTGATAAGAGCAGCGTCCGCCTGCTGCGCTGGGAAGACAGAGACAGTTGTGATTATCACATCCCTGTGATTAATCTCTCATTATCTCCGTCTGATCCAACACCACTGCTGACTGTATTCACACATACACACTCCATACGGCTGCAGGCATAAACCGCTGACAGATTCAATCATGCACATACAGTAGAGCACATATATTCAAAGTATAGGCCTATTATGTATTTTTCATATATTTAAAGACTTTAGTGAAACATTTAAGTTGTGTTATCATTTACTCACCTTTATGTAGTTCCAAATCCGTATGACCTCAAAAGGAGATGTTCAGATGAATGTTTAAGCTGCTCTTTTCCGTTCGATGAAAGTGGATGATGATTTGTGCTGATTAATATCTAAAAATGTAAATGTAAAAATTTAAAATTAGGGCTGCACATTTTGGGGACAAAAAATCTAATTGATAAAAATTGCAATTCAAAATACAAGCTGTGCTTTAATGTAGGATTGCACAATTTGGCCAATATATATATATATGGCTATAAAAAAATAATAAATATTATATATAATAATAGTATATATAACAGTAATAAAATAATAATATAATAAAAGCAGTGTTATTATTACTAAATAAAAATATAAAAAATACTAAATATCATAAAATAATAATAAATATTATATAATATAATAAAAGTATGGTAATTATTACTAAATAAAAAATAAAAATACTAAATAAAACAAAATATTAGTATTGTAATATTTCACTGTAAAATAAAAAGTATGTAAGAAAATACTATAACAATAATAATTATTTTATTTTACATTACAACTGTCTTAATTTATTCTCGATTTCACACTCTAAAACGTAATTCAGGGGACCTGTTACCACAACTTACCTAAATGCAAGTTAAAAAATTCTAATTTATTGTTTTAATTAAACCTTTTAAGTTGCAAACATTATTTTGTTGAGTTCTGTTGACATAATAATGTTGATCATTACATCAACTTAATATAGTTTGTAATTTAAACTCAAATTTCTGTGCTAGAAATGGCTTTTAAAAAAAAAAGTTGTAGTAATGTAATGAAATTGTAACAAAAAGTAACATCTTGTTCATTAAATGCACGTGTTAAATAAGTTGTGTTAGCATGTGCTATGATAGCTGTTGATTTGAACTGAAATAGATAAGATTATTGCTGCCTTCACATGCTCTTGGAATGATCGTAAATGAGTTTTCTAGGTAAAAATTGCACATGAACGCCCTCCCATTTTGAAACTTAATTTGTAATCACGACTTCAGAAGTGTGAATGATCAAATTTACAAAAGCACGTGAAGGCAGTATAATTGGTTTCAGGGCTACAACTCCAGTAGTTGGAGCGACTTAATTCTTTTGAGTAATCAACTTAAAAATTTGTGTTTATGCTATAAATTATAAGTTCCTCTAACTCAGTGTAGCTTGTTGGTTGAACGTCAATTCACTCAAAGTTGTCATAACTCAAAAAAAAAAAAAAAAAATGCAAACAGTTGTGTTAATTGTTTTGTAGAGCAAACACATTATTTTTTAGAGTGCAGTTTTCATTAATTTTGCAGCCCAAACTTTAAATAGTGTGCATGTAAATATATGCATTTGCAAATTAAATTGTATTTCAAAGTAGATTTTCACATATGGCCGTTGTGCACTCACCACCACGATGCTAGGGTCTCCAGGGCGTTGCTAGGTGGTTTCTTTCTGGTCCAAGTCAAAAGAGTCCATCCTCAAATCTCTATCATATTCTGGTCTTGTATCACTTAGAAGGGGAAAATATAAATCTGAGCAGTTTGCAAAGTAAAAGCACACTTCAAAGTTGGTGTTAGTGGTTTGTTCAAATCTCTTTTCCAGAGTATGAGCACTAGTAATGGTCAAATGAGGTGAAATAGCACCTGCACATGTTCATTTTGTATGTGTAATTTGTCTACACAAAGCCATCCCTCATTTCAACTCCAGGGAAGCTTTTTCTTGTCATTAGCCTCTCTTTCGCTGGCAAATATGAATATACCAGTATAATTTACATATAATAGGACAGCAGAGGTTGGAATCAGAGCTGCACAAGGGCATTTATATGAGTTATGACACATGTGTGACTCATTCATCAAGAGGAATATCAGGACATATGAGCAGTCCACATATTAACATCACAGGGATGTGATAATGCTGAAAGCACATGGCTTGAATGCAGAAAACAATTTGGACAATATTTTGCATCTGTAATGCATCATGGAAATGAAAATGTATCTTTGATAACAAATATACAAATCTGACAATTAGGGGAAAACATTTTGTTTTATAATCGGACTGGAAATGCTAACAGAACTAATGCTAACTAGCTTTTGTGAAAGTGACTTTGCACACTTGCAGTGTAGACAGAGTTATTGATTAAAAATGGAGGATGTTTTCACACAGTTGATACAGACGTTCTTTCTCAAAACACATATTGTGTGCATTTAGTGATATGATATAATCTGTAATAGTCTATTCACTTGTTTCTCAAACCGCCAGACACACACACACACACACACGTTTCGGAGGCCCTAGCGAGCGTGCGTTTGTAATGCTGTCGGTGATGAGGTCACCCGGAGAGGGGAGGTGGGTTAATTGGGAGGTGCTTGGCAAATCTCAGGATGAATTACGATAACTAAGTCTTCAAGTGTTGAAAACGAGAGACAGAAATGATAAATATAGCTGTGAGCTGCTCCCAAACGACTCCGCTAGAGATGAAAGAGATTCACCTGCAAGACTGTATCTTGCAAAATGAGGTCATGATAGTAGATCGGGCACAGGACGATTATCTGGACTGAGAATGCTATCCAGCACACGAGAGAGCGAATTAAATACACACCGGCATCTCCACGCACTAGACCAGATAAGATGTTTTTTCACTCTTAAAGACAATGTTCTCTAAGCTGACATGACAGGCTTACAGAAGATCACCAGCAATAATTGAGACTGGAGAGTGATGACAAATACAATCTTAGTGTGGATTCAATGCAAACATCATAAACTGCAATAAAGAAGACACCATGATATCACTTACTTCCTTTTGAAATGCATGAATTTCCCATTTTAAATGTTTTTTAATTAAAAAAAAAAAAAAAAAGATAATTTACTAAATTTTCAGAGTATAATTTGACCTCAAAACTATCAGACATGTACTAAAAGTGTTTCAAGAACCCTTCAAAATATTAGTGTAATTTATAGAACTATATAATTCTGTTATGTTTTTATCATCAGTCATGAGTCTTTTCTATTTAAAAAAATTTGTTCCCTACTGGGATTAATGAGGAATTGGTCTTAAAAGATTTCTTATAAAAATATTTTTATATTCTGGTAAAAGGGTGTATATTTTGTATTTTTTGTATATATACATATTTTTCCCCCCCTTTTTGATGATCATTGGTTGATGCATGATTATTTATTATAAGTTTTGTGTTTGGTGGATGTTATTTAATGCAATTTTTTCATTGGTTCATTGTAAATTTGAATTGTGTTTCCGTTTGTACTTAAAGGAACCTACGCGCACCTGAAACCTTTTAGCCCTGACGAAGGCCTGTGTGCCGAAACGCGTTGGCAAAATAAAGTTTTGATATATAGCTCCAGTTTTTTGTTTATTTCTGACCCCTCCACGCCACAGTGTTGTTGGTTTTGTTCCTAAATTATTTATAATCAGTACTACAGATTAGCAAAATACAAGTAAAATTTTGCAGAATATAAGCAATGTAATTTCAGACAATTTTCATTCTTATAAATTAACAAATAGCCAAAATAAAATAAAATAAGATAAAATAAAATAAGCAGCATAATTTCAGACAATTTTCATTCTTATAAATTAGCAAATAGCCAAAATAAAATAAAATAAAATAAGCAGTATAATTTCAGACAATTTTCATTCTTATAAATTAGCAAATAGCCTTAAAAAAATGCAGTTATAATTTCGGGCAATTCTCATTATTATAAATTAACAAATCTAATTATTTTTAACCCTATAATCCTAAATAAAATAAAATAATATAAAATAAACCGTGTCATAAAAATGTGAAAAAGAAATGAAACAAAAACACATTTGTGTCAGATTCTGTC
Source organism: Elopichthys bambusa (assembly GCA_037101425.1). Lineage (NCBI taxonomy): Eukaryota > Metazoa > Chordata > Actinopteri > Cypriniformes > Xenocyprididae > Elopichthys > Elopichthys bambusa. Next base: position 3,215,928 of record CM074440.1, on the reverse strand, counting down.
AATTTAAAAGACATTAATTTGAGATTTCCTAAAAGTGCTTTTATCTGTGCAGTACGAATCAATTCAGCCTGTCAGACACACAGTCTCCACTAATGGAACTATTTCAAACAAATATAGACAAACCACATGCACACACACACACACACGAGCACAAACACACACCTCACTCAAGGTTTTTGCAATTTCAGACAGTATTTCTTGAGTATCTGTTCTGTGGTTGTCCACAAAAACCTGGGAAATGCAAGCCAAATATTTAGCAAACATCATGAATCAAAACATGATTCTTGAACATGCAATGCATACATTAAGGGAATATTATGAACTTTTTTTTTATTGTGCACTACATACTAGAGACATTTAGCCAATATTCAAAGTATGTCTCTTTAGTATGCACTGCATACTAGGAACATTTATGGAACATTCAAAGATAGTTTGTTTAGAATGCACTATATACTAAAAACATTTAGCCATGTTCAAATCAGGATTATTTAGTATGCACTGCATGCTAGGAACATGCACTGCATCAGACACCAGCGTCCATGTGGCGACAGATTGCGGTCACTCAAGGTTAAACCCATCTCAATCAGAATTTGAGTTTACTTGAAGGACGAGAACCAGCACAAGGGCTACTTATACTCCTTCCTCACTACGAGAAAAAAAAATGCTGCATTGAGTTGTTTTAAAAGAAATTGCTTAAAACATGGATATAACCTTGAGCACACAAGCAGACAGAATGCGAAAGTCAAAGTCACAGCTGCGAAGAACTCAGCATATGGCAAAGACTGCTGGCTATTACTCACTACAAAGGGAATAACAGGCAACCCACTTTCACAAACATCCCACCACAATACAAATGCATTACCTTCCATGCCCATTTTTAGGTTCAAAACACCAAGCCTGTCATTAAAGCTCTCAGAAGGCTAGGAAGATGAGGTGCTCAGAACTCTTGAGAAAACTTGTGAAGCGTTTGTCCTGAAAACATGGATAGATGACTTCACCATTCAGGATATTTCAACCTTTCACTCTCAATGTTTATTGTGCCAATTTGCTTCAAGAAAACCACCAGAGTGTCACATTCCCAGCCGAGGAGTCATACCTGAATGATAAGTATGCAGTGACATTTTCATGGTTAGAGTGGTGATAAGGTGTAGACGTGTGATTTTTATGACATTTTTTCCATCAGTGACACAAGATCACTTACTAGTCCTCTTACAACAAAGACAGATCTATGAATGACACCATCACTGTGTTTATTGGAGATTGTGGGTGGGACTATGTGTTTGACCAATAGAGTGCAACAGCTCTTTAAAATAGCTCTTTGGCTCCGCCCACTGCCATGAAGCACTGCAAAAGATGTAATGGAGTCCATCTCTCTTGAATGTATATATATATATATATATATATATATGTATATTTTGCAAAAAAACTTAAAATATATTGTTTTTATATAATCAACATTTGTAAGTGAGTAGTTTTAAATTTCACCATTTTTAATTCAATTATGCTGTTCGCAGTGCTTCATGGGATTGTAGTTCTTTCCCTCATGCCGATTTTCAAAACCTTTTTTCCTTCAAAATTTGTAGTGTTATGATTCACCTCATAGCTGGTTGGCTCGGTGCATGGCTTATGTCTTTTTAACGAAGACTTTTTTTTAAAGGGTGGTTGATTATGATTTCACTGTGTTAACTTTAGTTAGTGTGTAATGTTGTTGTTTGAGTGTAAACAACATCTGCAAAGTTACAACACTCAAAGTTCAATGCAAATGGAGATATTTTCTTTTAAAGAATTCTCTGTTTAAGGACTACAGCAAATGGCTGGTAGGGACTACAACGAGCATCTTCCCGGGTTAGTGACATCACTAACCCTAAAATTTACATAAACCCCGCCCCCGGGAACACACAACAATGGGGGTGAGGCCATGTGTCCGACTCTGGTTTGAACAATGTAAGGCTGAACACCTTTACTGACAATCCTCATTTTGGCTGTGTGAGATTCTCCAGCTTTGTTGTTGTTGAGCAACCGAAGCGTGAGCTGTTAAAGCTCCGCCCTCTTCTGGAAAGCGGGCAGAGAGCAGCATCTTATTTGCATTTAAAGGGACACACACAAAAATGGCGTGTTTTTGCTCAAAATAGGGGCAAATTTGACAAGCTACAATAAATGATCTGTGGGGTATTTTGAGCTGAAACTTCAGACACATTCTGGGGACACCAGAGACTTATATTACATCTTGTAGAAGGGGCATTAGAGGTCCCCTTTAAATCCCTATGGGAAAAATGAATGGAAAAAATACTTCCAGAACCATTGCCACTGAAAAAAAGGGGCAGGCAATGTTGCACTCTATGGCAGACAGACACCTGTTTGTAAACTATCATTATTTTGCAAATCCATTTGGTGATGAAATTAAACAAATTCAACTAAAAACACTTTACCTTATTAAAGCTAAGCTAGGATTATCCAAAGCACACACATACTGATGAGCAGCTGAACTGGGGTCTCATTAATACTATGCACAATCATCTCAAATCATGTGTTAAAACTGACAGAAACAGAAAGTGACATGAAAATATTCTTCTACATACAGCAACCCAAAAGTATGCATACTAAATGTTTGTGTGCTCATGAACCACTATGTATTTACATTTACACAATAAACAATATACAAAAAAAAAAAATATATATATATATATATATATATATATATATGTATGTATGTATAAATACAGCTATTGCTCTTTTTATCTAGGTTTAAAAAAAACAAACATCCAAGATGCTCTTCAATTAAAATTTTGTCAAGATCATTTCTAGTATGTGCAATGATATAAGGTGCATAAATATCAAATTCCCAGCATACAGAGCAGGACTGGTTACAATACAATTCTAATCACATTAAATCTGAACACTGGTGCTCTTAAACGCTGCTGTCTTAGTAATACCTGTTCGCTTCACTCACTTATGAGTGCTGCAACAGCCACAAGACTAAATTCATGATGAAAGCAGGATAATTGAGCTAATCAATCACAATGATGAGAAGGCAGGAGGTGGCGGAACTGACAAAGTGGTGCCACAATAACAATCTGCTGCTGATTGTCAACAAAACGAATGAGCGCACAAAAGATTTGAGATGACAGACCTACTCACTTTAGCATTAGTGCTGATAGTTTACAGTGAAAACTGTTAATGATCTGAGGTTATATCATGAAGCAGTAATCCACAAGAGGTTGTGCAACTCTTTAACTGCTATTAAAAGGGGTTTTCTTGAGCACAGCAGTGCCTAAAAACCCCTTGTTGTCATACCTCGGAAAAATCTGTGAATGTCTTTGCTACAGCATTAAGTCAACGCTGATTAGCATGAAATGATGTGTAAGGAAGCATGAGATCTTGGCTAGTGTCTAATTTGTGATTAATTCAGATGACACACCTCCAGTGGCTGCAACAAAAGCTTTAAGGTATCATTCATATCTGTAGCACAGTTTAATACTTAGGGTTAGTGATCTGGAGTAACCCCTAACCCGAAGTATGAGTAATAGTAATAATGATGTTTGACTTACCAAACAGCACTAATTAATACCATTGGTTTTCCTGGAACATTTTAAGAGCAGCCAACAGTCAATGGCTTTTGTCTCTCACTCCATTCAGTTGTCAACACACTCCTTCTCAAACACACACACTTCTCATTTCACACATACACAAATGAAAGGCCCCTGCCCTCTCCAGCTCTCGCCGATATGGCACATGTATAATTGCATTGTGCAACAGTGCGCACCTTAGAGGAAATAATTACCGCCATAAAAAGAGCAATTACTAACCTGGCAGAGAGCAGCCGTGGATTTTAATGCATCTGCTTGGTGACGACAGCTCATACAAATCTGTTTGTTTATTTGTCTGAGTTACAGCATTGACAGACATAAAAAAAAAAAGTCACGCCAAGCAGATGTACCGAATCAAACCAAATGTTTCAAGATGTGCAATGAAGGCACTTCTCACTCCACGTTTTGCTCATACTCATAAAGATTTTATTTCAGCGTCAAAAATAGAACTTGTGCACAATGGGTACTATCCATTTTCGATTGAGTTGAGGTCGTTCAATTCATCTCACTGTACTAAAGCTTCTACAAATTGGAAGTCATTGTCAGAGGGTAATTCGTTTTCATCTTAAAAACCCCAGCTCGTAATAAAGAATCATTTAAACGATATGAACGCACGACTGAATGGTTTCAGTAATTTGCATCACAAGCAGTGGCGTGGGCCTCGGGTGTCGTGACACAAGCAAATGAAAAAATGCATTAAAGAGTGTGCCGAGAGCTCCAGTGCCCGTATCCGGTCATCGAGACTGAAGTGCCCCACCAAAAAAAAAAAAAAGTCACGTTTTTTGGGGGGGGGGTGGCGATTGTAGTAGATTCTCATCGTCAGAAAATTAATCACAATCTGCTAGATGTCTCCATTTGAGGAAACGCTCATCAATCAAAGTCCTCTTTGCATTATGATGGCTGGAATATGACTGTATGCAATTCGCACTCTTTTGAGGCTGAAAAATTAAAAACTGATTGATTGTAAAAGGCAGTTATTAAAGGTCATCGTTTGTAATATTCTCAGGGAACATTAACATGGTGTCGTCTTTCAGTCGGAATAACAATGGAGAAGCTGACAAGCTTGGAGAAGAACTATTCATTCATTAGGTTCCGCTGAGGAAAAGGAACACTATTTTTCACAGCCTTCAAGGTAATGATGGATGGATGGATGGGGTTATTGTGCAGCTACGTCATTGCTAACCGATGTGCTAACTGAGTACAGATACAAATGATTTGCTCTTATCATCATCGATCATGGTTGTATCTCTCTTGGATCTTAGTGCTGCTTTTAATACTATCGACCACAACATTCTTTTGAATAGACTCGAAAATTACATTGGCATTAGTGGAATTGCATTGGCATGGTTCAAATCATACTTACCTGACTTATAAATTTGTAGTAGTAAATGAAGAGGTGTCATATTGATCACAAGTTCAGTATGGAGTACCACAAGGCTCGGTACTAGGACAGTTGCTTTTCACCCTGTACATGCTACCCTTGGAAGATGACACATACCAAAAAATTGAATGTCTAGTAATTTTCTACTACTTAATTTTGGGGGAAAAAAAAAAAAAAAAACGGGTTTTATTTATTGGACCAAAAATGAATGTAATAACCTATACTGTTGATAACACATGATAACTGCTCTGTCATATATATATATATATATATATACATACACAAACACAAAATATTTTTTGCTATATGGAATCACCCTAGCAAACACATGGCATTGCAATAAACAATCAGAACAATATATAGTTTAATTGTGGCTAGTTTTACACAGGCAAAGATATTGTTCATCTTGTTTTCAGAATATATATAAAAATCTTTTTTAATCTTTAACTGTTCTTATGCTACATTTCTTACTCAGTATAATTTCATTTGCCTGGCACTGTCTGAGTTGTGTTCATAGATCACTTTAAATTCATTGCGGCCTCCATCAAATCAAAGCAAACTCCAAAAATGCCTTAGCACAAGCAACACTGTCAATGTAGATTATGCTGTTGATTGATGACTGTAAAATATGCTTACAAAACGTGTTACGGCCACAGTGTCAAAAAGAAAACCTGTGCTGTTGAAAGCACAGCTAGATGCGAAGAACACTTTCCCTTTTACAGGGCAACGGCCGTCAATCACACAGCATTCAGCACCGTGAACACCACTATAGTGTTGCCAGTGTGACTGAACTTGATCTGGCATGACTACTCTTGCCATCAGCTGCATTTCAATATCATTTATCGCTCTCAGCCAAGTAAGGACCAGGGCACTACTTCATTTGTTTAGATTTACTGCAATGTATTACCATCAATTCCATTTCCTTCACATTTAATAAACTATATAACATTTGAATAGCAACAGTATCAACCTGCTAGTATGTTCTTAGCCCCTGCTGATAGATGTTGTAATTACACCATTCTGCTGGCAAAATAAATAAATAAATAAATAAAATATAAACTATTCCTTTACCGCAGCGTTGCAATATCACATAAAATGCAATTCCAATTCCAATTTAAATCAGCTCTGATAATTTCAGATGCCTCAAACCCATTATAACAGAGACAGCTGTTGCTCAGTTTTCTTACAGGCTTAGGTCAAACCGCCACAAAAACAAACACACACAAACAAACAAACAAATAAACCCGAAGCTACGCCCGCGGTTGGCCGTGGTACCCCAAGAGCCGGAGATCTGACAGATTGCACTCTGGGTTATGGAGCCATCAGCATCTCTTGTACTGGCTGGTGTAAGTAACACAATCTGGTGTCTAATTTCCACCAGCTGTTCACCAAGCCACTGGAGAGGAGCGGGTAGCGACCAGGGCAAAACACCTTGATGATCCGCGGCCAAAGAGATGACAATGAATTTTTCATACTGAGCAGATCGCATTAAAGAGGGACATGAGAGCGCTTAGCAAGAGGAGGAGTGGAACCCAAACAGATGGATGGGGACAAATACACACAGCGATGTAAACACACACTGCTGGGTGTCGATACATACAGTCGCACACAACACATTAGCAAACAGCAGCTCGAGAACAAGAGATGTATGGAGCTTGCACACATTCAGTCCATTATTTATTTTGGGACATACTAATGGAGTTTTTAATATAATTGAATTCAAAACACTGCAAAACACTTCAAGCAACTGCATAGTAATGCCCCAGCAACCATCTATAACACCCTATCAACTGTTTAGCAATCCACTTCAAACCATTCAGAACATCCCTGCAACTGCATAGCAACGCCCCAGCAGCAAGATAGCAATGCACTTGAAATGATTCTGCATAATTTAACAACTGTATTAAAAAAATGCTTGAGCAACCATTCAAACCATTCAGAACACTTCAGCAGCTGCACAGCAACACCCTAGCAACTGAGTGAACTTAAAACCATTCTGAACACTTCAGCAACTGCATAGCAACACCCTAGCAACCATATGGACATAAAACCATTTAGAATACTTAAGTAACTACATAGTAACACCCTTGCAACCGTATGGACTTTAAACCATTTAAAATACTTCAGCAACGGCATAGCAACACTCCAGCAACCATATGTACTTAAAACCATCCAAAACACTTCAGCAACTGCATAGCAACACCCTAGAAACTTTACGGACATAAAACCATTCAGAACACTTCAGCAACTGCATAGCAACACCCTAGCAACCATATGGACTTAAAACCATTCTGAACACTTCAGAAACTGCATAGCAACACCCTTGCAACCGTGTGGACATGAAACCATTTAGAATACTTCAGCAACTGCATAGCAACACCCTTGCAACCGTGTGGACATTAAACCATTTAGAATACTTCAGCAACTGCATAGCAGGACCCTAGCAACTGTATGGATTTAAAACATTCAGAATACTTCAGCAACTGCATAGCAACATCCTTGCAACCATATGGACTTGAAACCATTCTGACACTTCAGCAACTGCATAGCAACACCCTAGCTACCATATGGACTTAAAACCATTTAGAATACTTCAGCAACTACATAGCAACACCCTAGCAACCATATGGACTTAAAACCATCCAGAATACTTCAGCAACTGCATAGCAACACCCTAGCTACCATATGGACTTAAAACCATTTAGAATACTTCAGCAATTACATAGCAACACCCTAGCAACCATATGGACTTAAAACCATTCAGAACACTTCAGCAACTGCATAGCAACACCCTAGCAACCATATGGACTTAAAACCATTCTGAACACTTCAGCAACCGCATGGCAACACCTTAGCAACCGTATGGACTTAAAACCATCCAGAATACTTCAGCAACTGCATAGCAACACCCTAGCTACCATATGGACTTAAAACCATTTAGAATACTTTAGAAACTGCATAGCAACACCCTTGCAACCATATGGACTTAAAACCATCCAGAATACTTCAGCAACTGCATAGCAACACCCTAGCTACCATATGGACTTAAAACCATTTAGAATACTTCAGCAATTACATAGCAACACCCTAGCAACCATATGGACTTAAAACCATTTAGAATACTTCAGCAACTACATAGCAACACCCTAGCAACCATATGGACTTAAAACCATCCAGAATACTTCAGCAACTGCATAGCAACACCCTAGCTACCATATGGACTTAAAACCATTTAGAATACTTCAGCAATTACATAGCAACACCCTAGCAACCATATGGACTTAAAACCATTCTGAACACTTTAGAAACTGCATAGCAACACCCTAGCAACCATATGGACTTAAAACCATTTAGAATACTTCAGCAACTACATAGCAACACCCTAGCAACCATATGGACTTAAAACCATCCAGAATACTTCAGCAACTGCATAGCAACACCCTAGCTACCATATGGACTTAAAACCATTCTGAACACTTCAGCAACCGCATGGCAACACCTTAGCAACCGTATGGACTTAAAACCATCCAGAATACTTCAGCAACTGCATAGCAACACCCTAGCTACCATATGGACTTAAAACCATTTAGAATACTTCAGCAACTACATAGCAACACCCTAGCAACCATATGGACTTAAAACCATTCTGAACACTTCAGCAACTGCATAGCAACACCCTAGAAACCATATGGACTCATAAACCATTTAGAATACTTCAGCAACTGCATAGCAACACCCTAGCTACCATATGGACTTAAAACCATTTAGAATACTTCAGCAACTACATAGCAACACCCTAGCAACCATATGGACTTAAAACCATTCTGAACACTTCAGCAACTGCATAGCAACACCCTAGCAACCATATGGACTTAAAACCATTCTGAACACTTCAGCAACTGCATAGCAACACCCTAGAAACCATATGGACTTATAAACCATTTAGAATACTTCAGCAACTGCATAGCAACACCCTAGCAACCATATGGACTTAAAACCATTCTGAACACTTTAGAAACTGCATAGCAACACCCTTGCAACCATATGGACTTAAAACCATTCTGAACACTTCAGCAACCGCATGGCAACACCTTAGCAACCGTATGGACTTAAAACCATCCAGAATACTTCAGCAACTGCATAGCAACACCCTAGCTACCATATGGACTTAAAACCATTTAGAATACTTCAGCAACTACATAGCAACACCCTAGCAACCATATGGACTTAAAACCATTCTGAACACTTCAGCAACTGCATAGCAACACCCTAGAAACCATATGGACTTATAAACCATTTAGAATACTTCAGCAACTGCATAGCAACACCCTAGCTACCATATGGACTTAAAACCATTTAGAATACTTCAGCAACTACATAGCAACACCCTAGCAACCATATGGACTTAAAACCATTCAGAACACTTCAGCAACTGCATAGCAACACCCTAGCAACCATATGGACTTAAAACTATTCTGAACACTTTAGAAACTGCATAGCAACACCCTTGCAACTGTATGGACTTAAAACCATTCTGAACACTTCAGCAACCGCATGGCAACACCTTAGCAACCGTATGGACTTAAAACCATCCAGAATACTTCAGCAACTGCATAGCAACACCCTAGCTACCATATGGACTTAAAACCATTTAGAATACTTCAGCAACTACATAGCAACACCCTAGCAACCATATGGACTTAAAACCATTCTGAACACTTCAGCAACTGCATAGCAACACCCTAGAAACCATATGGATTTTTAAACCATTTAGAATACTTCAGCAACTGCATAGCAACACCCTAGCTACCATATGGACTTAAAACCATTTAGAATACTTCAGCAACTGCATAGCAACACCCTAGCAACCATATGGACTTAAAACCATTCAGAACACTTCAGCAACTGCATAGCAACACCCTAGCAACCATATGGACTTAAAACCATTCTGAACACTTCAGCAACTACATAGCAACACCCTAGCAACCATATGGACTTAAAACCATTTAGAATACTTCAGCAACTGCATAGCAACACCCTAGAAACCGTATGGACATAAAACCATTTAGAATACTTCAGCAACTACATAGCAACACCATAGCAACCTAACACATTATAGCAAAGTGACAATGAGTTTTTAAAGGGCAAGTGCTACTAACATTTTTAGAAAAGATAAAAACATAATCATTTTTGCAGTTGCATTTGGCACTGCAAGTAGAGAAATTAAATGTAGCAGCTTTAATACAAATATATGTTTTCTTTCTCCCTCTATTTTCTAAGAGCTGGCACGTTAAATGCTGATTGAAAAAGTCAAACGCTATTTGAATACCGCAGGCTGCAAATTCAGTAACAGTCTGAGTGATTACTTGCGGAATTGCAGAAGGAGGAAATTGTTTAATGCGTGAGCAACAGTGTAAATTCATAATGAAGCTGTGTGGGTGCGTGCCCTTAAACACGAAGGAAATGGAATACTGTAGACAGAACGTGCTTGATGAAGCTAATCTGAATGTGATATTAGGATGGCAGGAAACATACTAAAAAGAAAAGCCTATTGCGTGTGGCGTACCCTAGTGAGTGTGTTTGTGTGGTTTGGTCCCTTGTTAAGTGTATTTCCAGGGGTAAATTGAGTGTATGACACTGTATAATTCACTCGCTGAGCGGTGGGCCGCCTGCTTGGTCACACCAATTCAGTGAAACAGTGACTGCACAAAATCCATTCCACTAAATTTTCAGTTTATACAGCAACACATCCCATTAGACCACATCGCCTAGCAACTGACAAAATGCACTTATAGTAACATTAACATCACAGTTTCCATAAATTACATGGTATACAATAGCAAACGAACACTGTAATTGCCCAGTATGAATGTGCAATACTATTAAAAGCTGGTCCACAAAATTATTATATTTAGTAGCCTATATGACTGAAATAAAATCTGCTGTTTATGGTTTTTAGTCCATATTTGTTAGATCCGAGGTGGTCATCTATATGTTATTATACTCTTAAAAGATAAAATTAACTTTAAACAGATTTAGTAATATAAAACAATGCAGTATTTTAGAAAAAGGAAGAATTTGGAGAGGGTTTTTAGCCATTCTTGTTAATTGTATGACAAAAATGCTGTATATGAATGGTGTAAACAAATTCATAAATAATTTATCTACACTGAAGCAATAATTATTTTCATAAGGCCGATAATTGATAAATAAATTATATTTAAAAAAATCAATATTGTTTGTTACAAATATTTCAAAAATATTGAAAACTGAAATTACTAAAATCCATAGCTTTTTTAAATGTCAATGATGTAATGCCTTACAAAAGTGAATTTAAACAACATAATGTATAGTATGAAATATGGAGAACTACTCATTTTGAAAAAAATATATATAATAGAGGTGAGAGCTATATTTACAGTGAAGCACTCCAAAAAAATTTAATATATAAAAATATATAAAAAATAGTGCTTTTAAAGGGTAAAATCTTGAACAGATACAAAATTAGGACTAAATCAGTGCTAGAGAACTGCAAAAAGGCAAAAACTACTAATATAAATATATAAATATTATATCAAACCACATAATCAGACCATGATCCATGATATCAATCCATATACCAAACGAGGTCAGAAAAACAATAAAAGTCATTTGAGAATATTTACAGGGAAAGATAAACCAAACCTTTCATGTGGAAATCAAATAAATAGCAAAACAATACATTTGAATTTGCAGAGTCATAAACACCACAATAAACAATCTGCCATTGTTGGTTATGCTGGATATTTTCCCATCAATACTGTGAAGGATTCTGGATGATTGGTGAGGGTATAAGGAGATACATGGGTCAAAGGTCTCCATTAACAGCCACTCACACAAGTGACAGTGGGACGCCACCTACAAACGATCTCTCAAACATAAAAACTGTGCTATCACTTCACACGTCATTAAACTGCACCGTGGTTTGTTGGAGCTCGTATCGATTTTGCAAAGGCTACTTGGGCAAAGCAGGAGACTGATGCGCTATATCACTCTAAATCATGGGGTGAGCCGGACGCTTATGAAAACAGCACCATTTCCCAGTATTATTAGAGCTGTGGTCCTCCGCGTTCTGGTTGATATGTGTGGCAGAGAGCGGAGTGATGAGTGTCCGAAAGTCTCCGATGTGAAAAACAATTGTGATTAGACAGCTGCTTGTTGATTATTTTCAAAACAAAATGAAAAAAAGCTGCTTTCATAAGCAGTGTACAGACATAAAGGCACAGACAAATCTCAATTTTGCTGCTAATCTGGTTTTGCATAGATGTATCCTATCACTCACTGCCAATGTGATATCCCACAATCCTGTGTGCGCCGTTCAGTAGCTGTTGAAAATAAGATTTAATGAATACGATGATCAGGGTAAATTGCACTTATTTACGTCTTCTGAGAAGCATTTAAGTATCTTTGAAAAAGTAACAGATATTTTGTTGTAAATTTAAAAGTAATGCGTTACTTTACTAGTTACTTGAAAAAATATAATCTGATTACATAATTGGTGTGTTGTGTCTGACTATTAGAGTAAAAAGAAATTTTCATGGCAGCCAAAAATAATTCACAGCACAAAACCAAATGAATTTGCAGCAAAATGTCAAAGTCTGATAGGACGCATGGCCTTTGACATCAACAACAAAAGATATGGGAAGCCTATACATTTTGCCATGCAAAACTGCATGCATTTATTATTTGTATTTAATATTGTTGACCTGCAACCCTGTCGACCCAGCAGTTGAGAACCACTGTATAGATCACCAGACCACCAAAGCCACTTGAAGACAAGCCTGCAAGGCTAGCAAAAAAAAAAAAAAAAAGTGTAACGCCTCCTAACACTGCGGTACGCAGGGAAGGAGACCAGAGGCCTTTTTTTTTTGGAGAAGATGCTTCACTATGCTGAGTAAACCACTTTTGTGAAAATAGCTTATCATTTAATGACTCAACAGCCCATCGGCTAATCTTCAACATGTTTGCTCTTAAACATTCATTTTGGATTGATCTATTTTTAGAGTTTACACTGAAAAAAAAAAAAATGTTTTATAAGAGAAGCCATGGACAGGTATGATTCAGTTTACAGTGTCATGAGAAATCGAGTCCACCCAGAAATCAGGTCTTCTTTAAGACCCCAAGTGATCCCAATCAAAGCCACTGGAAGGCAAGCCTGCAACCTTTAGCCAAAAAAGCATAACGGCTAATGCTAAGGCTCCGGCTGTGGCGGTACGCAGGGAAGGAGTTTTGAACGGCAGGCACTGATGTCATTACACAATAGGCTGAGAGGTGCCGCACGTGATTAAGTTAGCCATTACGGTTTCTCCAATAGTAAAGGTCTTTGCACACTGAATCCGAAATACAACCTCACATTGTGTCAATCATGTTTACACACTGCCTCCGAAACTTTCGTCCATCATAAAAAAAAATTCAGATCAGGTTCGATTTTCTGTGCTTTTTGTATCCGTGGCACGCATTTTGTGAGACGTTTTGACAATTCAGAGCCACCATACAAGCGAACGGCAAAATCTTGAATGCCATCTGACAAGCTGATCCATGCTGTCTGCACAGCACAAAGCGGTAGCACTGTATGACAAACAAAGTGCGGAATAGAAAGAGACAGAATATAAAGACACATTGTGCCAGTATCACTAGCAAAGCATCAAACTGAGTCACTGACATCCTAAAGTAAACTTAGAAACGCTCAGGATAATCCCACAGCTCCTTGATGTGGTGGAACTCTCATTTCTCTCTACGCAATCTCGGATTGGATGGTCCCAATATTTCCTCTTTCTTTTTCTCTTTTTAAGAACAGAGAGGACAACTAAATCATGCTCACTGCTTAAAGACTCCATTTTGTATTGTTTTGTGGATTTTTTTCACAACGGATTCATTAATACGCATCGGTGTGCAAGGAATTTTTAGGATCACGAATACGAAAAAACACATACGAAAAATTCGGACTCAGTGTGCAAAGGCCTTAAGAGATAAAGACCCTCTCATCTCCCTATAATATACAATCTCTGTCCCAATGGTTCAACAGGCTTTTAATGGGTAGTATTTTTAGTGCCTGATTATAATTCCTGCAAAAACATGTTATTATTTAAGTTATTATAATAACCATAATGTCTTTTAAATTACATGGTTCATATACTAGTATATAACTGAAGCTATGGTTTGCGAAATCAAGCATTTCTCATTCATCATTTCCACCCGATTAGCCTGCTAGCTTAGCTTATATTAGATATGTTTTTGGCTTCCAATATCGGTTTCCAGTTTGTTTGTTTTTCTGCAGTACATAGGCATTCATTTTATATTTCAAGCATGTCGTTTGTGCACTTACTTGTGCACTTATGTAATAAACATCATACAATAGTGAAATAGGTTATAGGCCTGATTAGTCAAGACATCACAATAATCGTAGTTCTGAAGGAGAACCAATTCTTTGGAGGGACTCGATTTCTCATGACAACAGCACTTCTCATTCAATGACTGACTGTCGCACAACTCTAAACGAAATTCAGGGCAAATTTTAAACGGAAGTGAGCTTCCCTATGCAAAATAGGGACTTCGGAGGGAGCAGGGCGTTTGATTGACAAGCGATCTAACCAATCAGAACGCCCAATCCGTCATTTTGTTAGAAGATTAACCTCGGTGGACTTAAATTTGAAAAATGGTGTGTACTGACGTCTTTCCGCGTTTGAAACAGCATTCCTTCTGATGTTCATTCATGTTTATTTGATGCTATAACTGAACTAGTAGGAAGAGATGATCGGTTCACGAGCCGCTTGAGCTGAGGCGCTACAGCAATCTGTCACAACACATTAAAGAGCCACAAAACGGTTTTTACTGTTCGAATTCCTTAAAAAATGACAGTTTGAAAGATGGGACTTTGTTTAATATCATAAGTAACCTGCTCTGTCTTGTCTGTCGACGTGTTGTCAGTGTCCTCTTTGCTCCGCGATGTATTTTTCACTCTGTGTGGCGTGACAGAGTGAAATCAAGGCACGTGTGATCCAAGTTGGCCGTTATGCTTTCTCCAATGGTATAGCCACAGACCTTCGTATCTCCCAATAATATGACCATCTCCGACCAGACATGACATTATGGTCCCTTATGAGCCCTTCTGAATCCAGTCAGCAAAGCAGCTGCTTTCAGTTTTGGGCAGAGTCTGCGTCTCTAGGACACACCAAAAAGCTTTGTGTGTGCACAGGTGCACCAGTGGACGAATGAGACACGCTCTATCATCGAGTTTCAAGAGCACTTTTACAAACAGACATCTCTCTGGAGCATATGCCCGGATCCGGTTGCGGCAGATGGATTTACGTGTTTGTTAGCTGACTAATGTCGTGGCGGAGACTGTATTGTTTGGTGCTGAGGGTCTAATGACAGGTAATTTGTCACACGCTGACTGAAACTGTCAACCGCGGTCAGGTAGAACGCTGTCATGGGGACAACTTTTTTTTTTCACCATGGTTACCACTCCCCTGAGCGCATAACACGGTGGTCTTGCAACAGAAAGTGTTCTCAAACGCTTCAGCAACTTGGTCAAAAGTCAGTTTTGATATCTACGTATATTCACTAGCATTGTTAACTGAAGGTGAAAAAAGCCAACTGAAGTCATACAAAGCAATGCGATATAATAAAAGACAACAATTCACCATAAATAATCATTTAATAATATTAAAACTATTAGAATATTCAACACCTTCAAACGTTGCTCATTGAATCAGAAATTAAAGTAAACCATCATGATAAGTAGGCTACTAAACGTATGGAACACAAAATAAAAAGGATTAAACTATAAACAGAAGGAAAATGATATGAGATCATTGATTATCGACAAACCTTGTATCGTACTAAAAATATAATTTGTCTAGCCAAACTGAAAAGGAAAATATGAAAATAATGTGCAATGCAACAATCACAGCCAGTCAAAACATATTAGATGCTCATCTGCATGGAGCAGGATTTTGGACCAATGAGATTTCACTGTGGGCGGGGCTACCCAGCACATTTGTAAACAAACTCTATGTGATGTCTTTGTTTAGGAGTAAAACTGCTATGTAGAAACAATATTGATAACAATACTGGAAATAATTAATGATAATTGAATAGCCTAATTGTATTAATATCGGCAAGAATATTGAACATTTACAATAATGACAGAACAATAAACAAAACACCTAATGCAACCTATAGGCTACATGCTAAGCTAATCAAAAATCAAATGCTTAATGTGCAAGGACTTCTGGGAATGCCGTTTAGTGACTGGATCATTGAAGTGACCCATCTGAACAAACCAATTCACTAATCCAAATGACAATTTTCAAAGAATAAGAATCAGCCAATTTTTATTTAAAATTTCAAAAATGATTTTGAATGTTAAATGTGTGTTTTTACAAGTGTGCTGAAATCATTGATCTTGTGCTGCTGTGATTACAAAGGGAAAGCGCGGTGCTCGCTTTCTGTCATGAATCACAAGAAAAGTTATTGTTTTTCTTAAGTTTTTTGAGTACTTAATACTTCACATTGACAAAATGTATATTTAAACCTAGTTATTTCATTATGTTTAATATTTAGTCAAAAACGAAGTGAAAAACGATTAGAGGAAATGGCTAATATATGCGCAAATAAATGCTACTTTGCCGCCACCTACTGGTTAAAGTGATAATTATTGTCTTTTATTTTTAAATAAGTGTTTTCTATCAAATGTTGAATTTCCTACATTTTGAAACGTTCAGTTTTACAATGGGGACAATCTCAGAAGGATGAACAAATAATGTTTGTGGTCATCACATTAAAAATAACATTTGAAGTGCTGGGGGAAAATGCGTGCGTGTCTAATTACAGACAAGGCGTTTTTAAACGGTCCAAATAGCTTCATCTTTATTGCAATCAATAAAACTGGTTTATTGGAAAACTAGGTAAATGTGATAAGTGCATAAAAAATATGAATACAACATTAAAAAGTCAACCATTGATGGTTTTGTGACAGCGACTACAGAATGAACAGCTAACAGCTCACCGGAAATGCCCGAGCTGGTTTAACGACAACCAGGAAGTAACCGTGCATATAGTCCATTGACCCATCTGAACAAACCAATTCACTAAAGCCAAATTACAATTTTCAAAGAATAAGAATCAGCCAATTTTTATTTAAAATTTCAAAAATGATTTTTAAATGATTTTTAAATCTTGAGCAAATTCTGTAAGATTCATTTAATTAGTTAATATAACAACTTAAAGGGTTAGTTCACCCAAAAATGTAAATTCTGTTATAAATTACTCACCCTCATGTCATTCCAAGACCATACAGTAAGACCTTCATTCATCTTCGGAACTCAAATTAAGATATTTTTGATGAAATCCGAGAGTTTTTTTTATCCCCATAGAAGCAACGAAATTACCACATTCAAGGTCCAGAGAAGCAGTAAAGACATTGTTAAAGTAGTCGACAAGACTACAGTGGTTCAACCTTAATGTTATGAAGCGACAAGAATACTTTTTGTGCGCAAAGACAAAACAAAAATAAGACTTTATTCAACAATATCCTCTCTTCTGTGTCATTCTCATATACTGTTTACATTCAGCGCTTCTGTGTTCTATGTCAGAACAATATTGTTAAATAATGACGTTATTTTTGTTTTGTTTTTGCGCACAAAAAGTATTCTCGTTGCCTCAGGTTGAACCACTGTAGTCACGTCGTCTATTTTAACAATGTCTCTTGGATTTCACCAAAAATATCATATTTTGTGTTCCGAAGATGAACGAAGGTCTTACGGGTTTGGAACGACATGAGGGTGAGTAATTAATGACATAATTTTCTTTTTTGGGTGAACTAACCCTTTAACATTAAATTTAACACTGCATTTTAGCAATTTTGTCTTACCATCACTAAACTGTATTAGAATATTAGCAGTATATCGGCATCAACTACTGAAATCAAGCAGTACCATAAACATCATAAATGCTCCAAAATTGAGCTGTCCCTTATACACAGGGGTCAGTGTGAGCAGATAAAGGGCTTTTTAAATGTTTCCACAGGAACATTTCAATCACGGTCTCAACTCTGACTGTGGTTTCCCAAGCATGTTAATCTCTACTCTGATTTGCGAGACGTTTGGTATCAAACTGAGACAGTAATTAAAAGGGAATGAGTTTAATTGTGTGGAAAAGGAGTCACACCTAGTAAGTTCTGAAATATATCACTGCCAGAAATGATGTAGGTCTATCCATAATTCAGAGCGGCAGGTATGTGTGAGAGTCTGTATAAAGTATGTATATACACTATTGTTCAAAATTTTTTTTAATTTATTTTTTTATTCAGCATTTCACTACAACAATATGAAGCAGCACAACTTTTTTTCAACATTAATAATGAGAAATGTTTCTTGAGCAGCAAATCAGCATATTAGAATGATTTCTGAAGGATCATGTGACACTGAAGACTGGAGTAATGATGCTGAAAATTCAGCTTTGATCACAGGAATAAATTATATTTTAAAATATATTCAAGTAGACAGCAGTTCTTTTAAATTGTAATAATATTTCACAATATTACTGTTTTTACTGTACCTTTGGTCAAATAAATCCAGCCTTGGTGAGAAGAAGAGACTCCATTCCTAAATATTTTAAAAAATCTTATCCTATAATGGCAGAACAGCCAAAATAAATGCTTTATTCTGGGCTCCATCATAAGTAAACTTCTATTCTGAAAGTGAACTTTTTATACAACACACATAAATATGAAATTTATGAATACCCTATAACAAATACACAACAATAGCTCAGAACAGGTGTACTAAGACCTGAAAACATCAATTTGGAGTTCAATAGGAAACAAAATAAATGTCTAATTTCAATTGATATTCTCCAGCGGGAGTGTTTATAATGGAATTTTAAAAGGCGAAATGAAAAGAGGCCGATGAATGACAAGGATAATCTCTATTGTCGATGCTTGTTGGCTGTATGGTTGGTTTCTCTTGTGTAAAGACATGACATGACCATCTGTCTCCTTACAGTGAATTCTGTACTGTAGATAATGAGAGTTAGCCATGCAGTCAGAGATTATCAATCTGTGTTATATTAAGTCATTCCACATCATCTGAACCTCTGCTGGGATGTGCTGCAGGGGCGAGATGGATTTAGTGGACAAAAATAACTAATGATAAACAGTACTGTCTTACTACCAAATTTATGCCATGATATTGACATGGTACTGCAAAGTAATACTAGTGTTGGGGAGTTGATAACTACAAGTAGCGACGCTAGTAACTTAACTACATTTTTCAGTAGCTTGACTGTTGCAGTTGCTTTTAAAACAGTGTAGCTTTTCCAGTAGCTAACTACTTTTTCCAGCTAGTAGCGGTGTAGTGCAACCAAAAGCTACATTCTGTTTTTCGTTTTGACGAACATGCAGTGTATTAAAGCTTGGTTCCGCTACTGAATAAAAATAATTGCGACTTTTTAATCTCACAATTCTGACATTTTTTTCTCAGAACTGCGTGATATAAACTCGCAATTGCAAGTTATAAAGTCAGAATTACGAGATATTGAGTGTTATGAAGGATTTTTCTCAGAATTGCGAGTTTATATCTCGCAATTCAGACTTTTTTTCTCAGAATTGTTTATGTTGCAATTCTGACTTTATAACACACAATTGTGAGTTATAAAGTCAGAATTACGAGATATAAACTCGCAATTGAGTGTTATGAAGGACTTTTCTCAGAATTGCGAGTTTATATCTCGCAATTCAGACTTTTTTTCTCAGAATTTTTATAATGTCCAATTCTGACTTTATAACACACAATTGTGAGTTATAAAGTCAGAATTGTGAGATATAAATTCACAATTCGCAATTCTTTCCCTCAGAATTGGACTTTATATACTTTATTTCTCGCAATTGTGAGTTTATAATGCGCAATTATGATTATTTCTCGAAATTGTGAGTTTATATTTCGCAATTCTGACATTATATCTCGCCATTTTGGAGCAAAGAAGTCAGAATTGCGAGATGTAAAGACAATTGTGAGATAAAAAGTCGCAATTTTTTGGCGGAAACAAGCTTCCATAGCAGTGTCTTCTTCTTACTAGATCACAAACTAAAATTGTGCAGTACCACCATCTAATGTATCACGCCTCTTACAGCTTTACGGTTCACTGAGAAGAGATCGGGTTAATATTTAACATGAATCGACTAGTAAAGGTTACACTTTTGCTTGTAATCTATGCAAACCAAAGATAATATGCTGTCTGCGTTGAAGACTTCAAGCTCAAATTTAAGGACGCACATACAGGTAAGTAATAGCCATTTTAAATTGATTAATTATCCTGCTTTATTGCACTCTATATCAAATGTCTATTTCTGTTCTAATAGCAATGATGAATCAGTGTTTCCTATTAATTACATAGACTAATCTGTCCCACCATGATTTCATATTGAACCTAAAAGATCACTAACATTGTGTTTTCCGCCATTGCTTAGGCAAAGCATCTGTCAATCGAACAGAAAACGAATTTGCGATATAGCTAAATGGGCTTATCAGACGTCAAAGGCTATGATTTATTTAAATAGGTATATAGCTAAGTTTGTTGGGGCGGGTTTCAGAGCGAAGCGCACTGTGATTTGCATCTCAGAGCGGCTCCATTCACACTAAATGCTGCGCGATTAATCACAGTTTAACGTGCATTTTTGACTACTCCTGTATATCCAGTTTAGGTTGCATACATTTTGTTCTTGCAATGATGTGTTGCACTTTGACTTTGACAAACAGTCAGTTTGAGATATATATTTGAGTATTGTGTGTATAGGCTATCTTTGGATAGTGTAAATTGAAATTGAAATTACAATTGTAATGCATTACATTGTTTTAAACCTCAAATCTTTTACTTAAAACATTCTTCATTAACAATTATTAGTGTTGTAAACTGACCCACTTGTTTTCTTTTTTTTTTTTTCTCTCTTCCCTTATTTTTCTTTGTACTACATTTCCCACAATTCCTGGTAAACTACACTACCATATATGGTGCACTACATTACCCACAACCCCCTGGTCAAGGTCTATAAATAGACCTAATTTTTGCATTGGTGAGGTGTGGGTGTTTGAATGGACACCCAACCATGTCTTTTGAGTCCTTTCCTTAAGATGCGTTAATTAAGTTTTTGTTTTTTTCAATTGTATGGCTTGAATTTGTTTATTTGAATTATTTGGATTGGGTTTAATAATTGTCTTGGATTGAATATATTGTTAATGTTTATTTATGAATTGTTTGTATGAGTCTGATTTATCTTTTTGTATGGTTTGTAGTGACTAAAGACCATCCTGTTCATACATCTTGTTAATCCTGTCCTTCTCTTAACATCGGCCATGTGAATTTGCTCCCTGAATCTCCATGTGCTTTTGGTCGTTCAAAGGATTCAAGACTTCAGGATGCTTAACTCAATAAATTCAAGACTGTAAAGGACTGGTACTTTTTTCCAGTGTAACCCATATAATGTCACCTCACCTTTATTTATATAGCGCTGTTTACAATGCAGATTGTGTCAAAGCAGCTTTACAGTGATAACTGGTATATAATTTTGGCTGCACAGCAGGTCTTAAAGAAAATGGCAGATCAAAGCACTGTTGAATATAATGGTATTTACATGGTATTCAAGGGAGGACTCAAATGATACCATGTTATTAGCATGGTACATGTTAAAAGATTTAAAGTATAAAGAGCATAAGCTATGCTGTTTGTGTAGATGTACTGGCATTGCTTTGCTCTCAGATGGACGGACCAGTGTCATTAGTCACAGCCCTCTCCTGCTCATTAACTCGGTCGGTCGCTATGGCAGCCACACAAAGGCCATCCCCTCCCTGCCTGCACATGGAGGGTGACAGGCCAATTAGAACAGGGCACACTGACACACTGTGATTACCTCTCCGCAAGCCGAGGAGAAACCGACTGCGCAAAACAGGGGTGGCAGAAGGGAAGAGGAAGAGGTGGAGGCCATGTAAGACCAGACACATCTCATGTCATTGAGCTTTCATGTTTGAACACATAAGCTCTACTCCAAATCCTAGTGAGCTGCATGTCTACCTACACCGTATTTTAAGGCATCATAGGAGTGCTCACCAGAATACCTAAAATTCATACACTCTAAAAAAAATGCTGGGTTGAAAACTGACAAACCCAGCGATTGGGTTAAATGTTTGCCCAACCTGATGGGTAGTTTTATTTAACTCAACTATTGTTTAAAAATTACTATACGCCTGGCTTAAAATGAACCCAAAATATGTTGGAAATTAACATTTATTAATATGTTTAATAATAATTAAACATTTATGAAATTGCTTATTAATAAATGTTTACCTTTTGATTATTATTGTTGCCTCTAGTAATTATGTGTAATTTTGGGTTCATTTTAAACCAGCCATATAGTAGTTTTTAAACAATAGTTGGGTTAAATAAAACTACCCAACCGCTGGGTTTGTCTGTTTTCAACCCAACTTGGGTTGTTTTTAACCCAGCAATTTTTTAGCTGCGTTTATGTGTGAATAATATTATGATGAACAATACAAGAATCATAAACTTTTGTTGTCCACAGAGCTTATTTTCTGCAATAATCCTAAAGCCAATGAAAAATCCAACTGGGTTTTTGTCAAGGGAACCAGGGTGACATTAACCTCCGGGTTTAAATACAAATATGTCATTACTGCTGCACTCTATTAGAGAAGACAATCCCAGAATGCATTGCAAATAGCACAGTGAAAAAAAAAAAAAAATCCAAGATTACATATGAGAATATATTTCATTCAGTACCTAGAAGCATTTATAAAATTTGTTCACTCTAATTAAAAATCAACTTTTTCACTCAATTGTCATACTGTGTATTTTTGATCACCCAGACTACATAATAATTTATTAATAATGCAAATTATTCTAATGCATCCCAGACAAAAGCAAAGCACTACCTTCTCAACCATAATTAAACCACTGCCATATAAAAAAGGTTTTAAAATTGTGGTTACATGTGGCTTTCAAAAACAGTAATTAAAAAACAACCGCCTGATTGGAAACTTTGGGAAAGTTCATGCAAATGCATGCACGCTTAATGCAAATTCATCAGTCAAAATGTTGCATTAATGGTGCAATTAAAACTCAAGTATATTTGACTTTTTTGCACTTATCAACATGCAATAATACCCATAGTTTTCAGACACATGACTAGCACAGAGACCCTGAGGGCAAAACATCCGATGGCAGCACAGGCATGTTTATTGTCCATCTGTTTCAAGCCACAGATATTTAAATACCCTCTCAAATAAAGAAAAACAAATATATGTGTTTTGGGCGCTTGCAATCCATATACACCACCTGCTACAGCATTTCTACCACTACAAACAGAGAGACAATCAAAAACACTTCATGTATTAAGACATTGATATTAAAAGATTGAATTCAGTATACATCTTATTACATACTGGCAAACAGATGAGTGCAACATGCTAAATTGCATATTCTGTGGAAAAGCACTTTATATTATGGACTCATCTGTTTGCATGCCTGAAAAGTATTATTAATATGTATACTGAATTTGGTCCTCCAATGTCACTCAAAAGTCTTCATGTCTTAAGCCACATTTAATCATTTTCTTCATTATGGTTTTCTACAGGAGAATGCTTAACGTACAATTTAGTGCACTGCATTCATATTCTGTGTGCATCTGCTTGCTGTATATAGTATGCATCATCAATAATGCATACTGAATTTGGTCTTTTAATATCACTGTCTTAGTACATTACTGCTTAAAATACCTGGCAGGCAGCAGAGGAAAGTCTTGTTTTTGCTTATTGGAACAAACTAACATAAAATAAAAACACCTGCAATTCAAGTGGTGTTAATTTAACTTAAAATATACAGAATCCATGAGTCGACACAAAAAATAACTACAACCTTTTAGATAATAGATAATTAAATGGGATTCCCATGGGGAAAAAAAACAAAAAAAACTACTGCACTCATGAGCTTCAGCTTACAAGATCGTGGTTGCGTTCAAAATCACATACTTCCCTACTACATGGTACGCAAAAAACAGTATGTGACAAAAGTATGTCCAAATTCACAGTACTTATAAAATAGGCAAAAAGTAACCAGATGACCAATTACTTCTGGTGAGATTCTGAAGTGTGCATTTGATGGACACTTTACTATGAGGCCACAGGAGAGGATTTGTGAATTGCAGTGAAGTGACGCAACAGATGCTGGTAGGTCACATAATGACAACATGAAGTAGTACTTCTGAATTTCATTTATACTACACATACTTTTTTAACGCTTGCAAAGTACTTATTTATAATAAGTACCTACTCAAGTATGCAATTGCCAGGCTGTAGCAACCGAGTATGTACTTGTAGTAGTACACGTGTTATATCTTAGGTTAGCAAAAACATGATTAGACGTTCAGTGTATTTTCAATTGTATCTTTTCCACTTGGGATTTAAGGTCTAGCTTAGCAAGTACTATAAATTCTTAACTACATGTCTGGATAATAACCATGAATTAAAGGGTTAGTTTACCCAAAAATGAAAATAATGTCATTAATTACTCACCCTCATGTCGTTCTACACCCGTAAGACCTTTATTCATCTTCCGAACACAAATTAAGATATTGTTAATGAAATCCGATGGCTCAGTGAGGCCTGCATAGAAAGCAATGCCATTTAAACTCTCGAGGTCCATAAAGGTACTAAAAACATATTTGAAACAGTTCATGTGACTTCAGTGGTTCTATTTTAATATTATAAAGCGACAAGAATACTTTTTGTGCGGCAAAAAAAAGACTTTTCAACAATGTCTATATGGGCCGATTTCAAAACACTGCTTCATGAAGCTTCTGAGCTTTATGAATCTTTTGTTTCGAATCAGTGGTTCGGCTCTCCTATCAAACGGCTAAACTGCTGAAATCACGTGACTTTGGCGCTCCGATTCACTGATTCGATTCGTGAAGCTCTGAAGCAGTGTTTTGAAATCGGCACACATAGATATTGTTGAAAAAACGTTATTTTGCTTTTTATTTTTTAGTACCTTTATGGATCTTGAGAGTTTGAATGGCATTGCTGTCTATGGAGGCCTCACTGAGCCATCGGATTTCCTCAACAATATCTTAATTTGTGTTCGGAAGATGAAGGTCTTACGGCTGTAGAACGACATGAGGGTAAGTAATAAATGACATTATTTTCATTTTTCGGTGAACTAACCCTTTAACTTTTTTTATTGGTAAAAACAAGAATATAAATGTAAATATATACAATATGCGTTTCCCAAAGTGATGATTACTAGCATCATATTATCATTTGCATAAATGCAAATTGTTACTAAATTACTTTATATTTGATTTAAAAAGTTTTTTTGTTTTTTTTTATAACTTTGCATCACATCATTTTGTGCTTCTCTATTCTTATTCCTGTAATGGTCTCAGTGTCTTGCTTTCATGTGCTAATATGCAGACTGCCTGTCTGCACACTAAATGACTAAAGAGGTTGAGAAATGAGATATGGAGAGTTATTGGAGTTCAAAGTGATGAGTATACTTGCATTATGATAGCATTAGTTGTCAGCTATAATCTACCTTACTCACTGCTGCTGTCCCGGTGTGTCTAATTCATCATCCGCAGTGCAAATGGATGTTGTGTTTTGATCTCATGAGTACAAAGGCAGCCTACAGGTCAACGTGTGAATCAGATCAACCAGTAATTATGGTAATAAGTCAGACATTCATATCATACAACTTTTCAAATACACTATTACAAGAGTGAACCCAATGATTTTGGAAACGTTTAACAATTTGGACTTTAAATAAAAATTAAATAAAACTTTAAAAAGTGGCATTTTGTTTATCTATCGAACTAATTTTATATGCAGTGTTCATCAACATGTACAAATTCGTTATTTACTCTAGCGTACAAAAGATTTTAAAAGATTTATTTATGTTTTTGAAAGCTCTTATGCTCACTAAGGCTGCATTTATTTGATAAAAAATACGGTAATATTGTGAAATATTTTTGCGATTTATAATAACTGTGTTTTTATTTGAATATATTTTAAAATGTAATTTATTCCTGTGATCAAAGCTGAATTTTCAGCATCATTACTCCAGTCTTCAGTGTCACATGATCCTTCAGAAACCATTCTAATATGCTGATTTGCTGCTCAAGAAACATTTCTGATTTTTATCAATGTTGAAAATAACATATTTTTGTGCAAATTGTTACTTTTTTTTTCAGGATTCATTTATTTGAAATAGAAATCTTTTGTAACATCATAAATGTCTTTACTGACACTTTTGATCAATTTAAAGCATTCTTGCTGAATAAAAATTCATACTGAAAAACCATTCTGAACCAAAACTTTTGAAAGTGTAAATATTTTCAAACCAACAAGCTTTGAGTTTCTGACAACTACTGATGGTCACAATAATACAAAAATAAAACCTGCAAAAGTAACCTGCGGTAATTCCCCATCATTGCTAAATAACACTGTGTAAAATGCCAGTGAAAGCAAATAGAAATATTATTTACAGTATTACTCCATAAACCGTCACACACATATCCCAAGATTATTTACATTAGCACTCGGTCTAATCTCTGATAACCCCATTACACCAATCAATAGCAGCCTGAGAGCGCTGGCATACATACTGATGCACTTTGACCTTGAGAAAGCTATCGAGTCAGTGTTTCACAGAGTTAGCGACTTCATTTAATAGAGGAATCCGTGCTGCCTGTTACCGATGCAGATGACCTTATCCGTCCGACCCGGCATTTCCCAGGGATCCTTTAGTTAGCGAAATCAAAAAGGACAACACTCCACACACAAACAGGCCAATTCCCGGCCTCTCATCGGCCCTTAAACCCCAGAAGAAATCTCACTGCTCACTTCTCTGCCGAAGCTCATCTCGTCTCGCTGCCTGTCAGGATGCTGCTGCTGCTGGTTAGTTTGTATATGTGATGGATTAGAGCAAGTAAAAAAATAGTATAATGAAAACATTCCATGTCTAAACTTACTGAATTAATAATAAATATATTGAGGATTTTATTTGAACGATAACAAAAAATAAACAGTTCTAAAAATCATTCTAAATATAAAAGAATAGCAGAATCCACACCACAACTATAACGATAATGGCACAGAGGAACGGTAACCTTGGAATCACTCTCAGAATCTTTTGTTTTTTTTCAGCTGATGAACGATAAAATCATTGACAGCCAATCAGAATCCATCCTGCTTTAAAGGCCCACACAGTTGCTCAGAACCCGCAATTTTATTTGATGTGTTGAAATGAAACAGGAAGACAGGGCGGGATATATCTAGAAGCTCCTTCCTTTTTTTCAAAATAGCCAATAGTGTTTTGCCTAAGCTAGGCCAGAGCTCATAAAACCCCATTTTCCTCATAATTTCTAACCGTTTCTCCTCCATATTGCTTTAAAATATAGCATTGTTTTTAGAATTCAAATGTGTCAATGTTTTGTGGTCTGTGCCGCGTATGAACTGCTCTGTGCTCTCCTGTCTCTGGACCGGAGCAGACTGTGCTCGTGCTGCGGTGGTTCACGTGACACTAACGCGAAAACGGACTTCATTCGCGTCAATGGAAAGCATGAATCGTTCTCTATCCTCTATATAGTGCACTATGTGCCATTGACCATGTAAAAAACTAGTGAATGTGTGAACAAATGACAGATTTCAGCCACAGCATCTATTTACAGTGTAGGAGTGGGCGGGACTTCAGATTTTAGAGAGCATTTGATTGGAAAGAAGATTTGTTGAAAATCTGAAAGTGAAAGACTGTAAGTTTTGAATGCTTATATCTCCTAAATGCAAGTTTTGTCATTGTTTTGGAACGAGACTGTCCACCTCCAAAAAACGATCCTATAGGTTGTTTTTTCAAGCACCTTATTACGACCTATATTTACGTTTTAAAGTAATGCACCCTCTAACTGGCGTAAAAATAATGACAGTGTCGTGTTACGTCTGTCGTCATGAAATGACGTATGACCGCTGTTACCAATCAAAATGCGTGTTCATTTAAATGCAATGTGTGGACTTTTTACATGGTCCCTTACCCACCATTTGTCCTATTTCCATTTAGCAAAACGAATTTTCTTATTAACGACTACACCTACCCCAACCCTAAGTGATTTATAGTGCATATACACTTTATAAGTACATGCGTTCCCTTGGATTGAACCCACGATCACATGATTGCATATTGTTGTATATTGCAGTGCTCTACCAATGGAGATATGCAAAACCCGAAATATGACGCAGATAAAAGGGTACAATCCATTGAAATGAAAGTGTCCTGTTGTCGATAGGGGCGCAATTTTAGTAAACACTCCTATGGGTCGTATTTCAGGGAAGTGACAAATGACCTATATGGGCGTATTGGTTGGAGGACATGTTGTTTGGAACACGCCAGCTTATTCATAACATTAAGGCTAATATATTCATACTAAAAAAAATTGATTTCAGGGGGACTTTAAGTATTTGTTTATGACTGTTTAATTTAATAATTGTTCAAAGAAAATTGAAGCAATATTGACTTAAGAAATATTTGAAAGTATTTAATTTCATATATATTAATATTTAGCTTTTTTTAAAAAGTTGGTTCAACAACATATCAGTTTTTGTTATGGTATCAAAATTGCTTTCAAGAATCATGAAAATCAATATTAGACCCCTAATATGGATACTGTATATAGATCATCAACAAAACACAAAAAAAATTGACATTTTTGTATTGTTTATGAAGGCCCAGGCCTAAAGACACTAACAGAATATGACTAGCCTTATAACGCACAGAGCACCATGTACAACACAAACACAGGTGGGATAGCTCATTTTCACAAGGTACATTTGGCTTCTGTGTTTTTCTTAGAGAAATTGAGGCAAAGAGAGCGAGGGTGAGCGAGACAGAGACAGAACATTGTGTCCAGGCAGACGAAGGCGTTACCCTGTCCGCTGCTTCTATGGGAACGCTTCACTGCCTTTCAATAATAAAAAAAATCATGGAAAAAAAGTAAGAGAAACATTTTATCCAGCGTTCTCCAGGCAATTCTCCTCTCTCCACACTGACCTCAACAAAATGAAGCGCAAACACACCCACACAAAAGAAGCAAAATCAAGAAGCTCCAAACACATATGCCACATTTCTCAAACACAAAGACGCATTATTTTCATAATGGTTTCATGGGCATTTTTCCCCCTGTGGCCGAAAGAGAGAGGCTGAGAATGATGGGAGATCATTGTGGAGAAATGGCTGGGTAATAATTGAATAGCTGGTAAATTAAGTGTGAGAAAGTTACAGACATGCTTGGGGCTTTTTTTGCAGATTTTTATAAATAAATAAATCAAATATTCTTATATACATTCCCACATATACAATTTAACATTCATTAATGATTTGTGTACAACGAAACACACATTAAGCAAGCAAATTCATTATGATTTCATGTTGACTCCTTACTCAATTTTATCTCCGCTGAATCTAATTTCTAGGAGAAGACATTTGAAACGTGAAAACTTATTTTTGATTTCTTATTTCTATGGGAAGGGTTAATGAGATTTCAAATCAGAACTGACGGACGGACGGATGTGTGGATGGATGTTTGTATGGATAAGCGGATGGATGGATAGACAGACGTATTTGAAACACGAAAACTTATTTGTGATTTCTCATTTCTATGGGAAGGGTTAATGAGATTTCGAATTTGATGTAAATTATATTTTATTAACAAAGTTCGGAAGGAGCAAGTTCAGATAATTAACCTAATTAGCACAGGTAGAGAGCTTCAGTTAATCAACTCAGCCAGTGTCAAGAGGTATAAATTCACCAGACTTACCTCTGTTCATCTGAGAGTTTATCAGCATCCCTCCACCACCCCATCTCCTCACTTCTAGTTCTATCTACTATTACCACACCGGGGGGAGTACTCTGGGTTTGGGCCAAAATTCCAAGCTCTGAGCCCTCTCCCCGGACAGCACGCCAAATACACATAACTTTACTCTATTTAATTATATGGATATGTGAACTCGTAAACTTCTTGAAATCAGAACTGATGGACGGACGGACGGATGTGTGGATGGATGGATGGATGGATGTGTGTATGGATGGATGTACATATGGATGTATAAATGGATGGATGGATGGACGGTCATGGCATACACATAACACATTATCAATTTATTTTTTCAAATCCGTTAAAGGATTATTAGGCTGCATAAATTAGGTCAGCCAGAACCGGGAACACTTCCTATAACACCAGATGTACCCGTTACATCAGAAGAAGAATCGCATCTACGCTAATATTAGTCTTTCTGTTTATCCCGAGGTTTACCGTAGTCAACCGGATCCGGGCCACATCCAGGTAAGACCAAGGACCTGCGCCTTGACACGACCACAACGCAGCCCTGAAGTATCAGCAGAGATTGAGTCAACTAGATCATCCACTGTGAAGACCTCATCAACATGACAACCTGTGGCGCATCTCCTCAACAACCGTCCATACAGGTGTGATGAATATGATCCTCAGCTGGATGGAACTGAATTAAATACTTTGGATGTTGCGATCCTATCTGACTTATGATAGCAACCTGAGTCGTAACAAAGCACTGTTTGACAGAGGAGAACTGGCCCCCCGACTAAGCCTGGTTTCTCCCAAGTTTTTTTTTCTTCTCCATTTTAACACCTGTTTGCCACCTGATGTCACCTGTTGGAGTTTGGGTTCCTTGCCGCTGTCGCCTTTGGCTTGCTTAGTCGGGGACACTTGACAATTGATATTTGATATTCAACAGTGCTTTGATCTGCCTGCATTGACACTATTCTTTAAGAGCTGCTGTGCAGCCAAAATAATGTACCAGTTATCACTGTAAAGCTGCTTTGACACAATCTACATTGTAAAAAGCGCTATATAAATAAAGGTGACTTGACTTGACTTGACTGATGGTCAGATGTGTGTATGGATGGATGGATGGATGTGTGTATGGATGGATGTACATATGGATGTATAAATGGATGGATGGATGGATGGGCAATCAGATGTGTGTATGGAAGGATGGATGTATATATGAATGGATGGACGGACAGGCGGATGTGTGTATGGATGGATGGATGGATATGTATATGGGTGGATGGATGGCTGTGTATATGGATGGATAGATGTGTGAATGGATGTGTGTGTGGATGGATGGATGGATGGATTAATGGATGTGTGTATGGATGGTTGGATGGATGGATGTGTATATGGATGGGCGAATGAATGGATGGATGTGTGTATGGATGGATAAATTGATTTATGGATGTGTGAATGGATGGATGGATGTATATATGAATGGATGGATGGATGTGTGTGTATGGATGGAAATATATATGGGTGGATGGATGGCTGTGTATATGAATGGATGTGTGTGTGGATGGATGGATGGATGTGTGAATGGATGGATGGATGTGTGAATGGATGGATGGATGTGTAAATGGATGTGTGAATGGATGGATGGATAGATATATGTGTGAATGGATGGATGGATGTGTGAATGGATGGATGGATGGATGTGTGAATGGATGGATGGATGGATCTCATCATCCAGGCTGCATGAGTTGTTGGTTCCTTTTTTTAATAAAAGAAACTTTTTTTAGATTTATTTTAGCATAACAGTAACAATTATTGTGCACAATTAGACCAGGTAAATGGGGTCTATTTTGAGTTCATGTTTTTGCTCAATTTGCTCAGTTTAATCTCAGTTCTGTCTGTTAGGAGAATCATTTGAGACATTAGAAGAGATGTCATTTGTAATTTCTCACTCTCCTATGAGAAGAACTGGTGGGAAAGAAAAAAACAGAGTAGACTGAAACAGGTGATTCTACCAGATGTGAATTGCCGGTGTGGCGCAGAAAGAGTAGAAAGCAAAAAGAGGGAAAGAGGAAGAAAAAGACCATAGAAAAAGAGCAGATTGGGTGAGCGGGGCGGAGGGCAGAGGGGTTACAGATTTGTGCAGGCGGCGCGGCGGTATAAAAGAAGAGCGCACGGCACACAGAAGCTGTTAGTCAGAGACCGGCGTGGCATAATCGATTGTGAACACCGCCACCCAGCGCAGCCAATCACAGAGCTTCACACAGACTTCTCTGGTTTAGAGCACTTGCACTTAGGGAGGAGGGTAAAATGAACAAAAGATACGTGATGGAAAAGAGGGAGGAAGAAAAACAGACTCTGAAGATGGGATGGAGAGCGTAGCAGACAGAGAAAGATTGGCGGGGTGCAGATTTTTAGCGAGCTGCTCTGATGGACTGACCTTGAGACGACAAAGAGCATTTTACACCTAATCTGAGACGCACATGCACTCGAGAAATCATACTTTATAACACAATTCACAATGTATTTGAGATGAACTTGTCTCACTTCAGACTGTTCAATGCCCAAATGCGTCCGAAGGGCTTCCTACAAAAGCATATCTGTCATCTGAAAGCAGCAACAGATCAAGAAAAGGGTGCCAGCGGATGACATTTGCTTAATCTCCTTATCTCAGCTTGATGGCAATCCAAAGGCGTGCAACACATCAGTTTTTAATCTAACCCTGAACAAATAAAGTTAACACTTTGTCCGTACCAGAACTAATCCAAAGACACAAACTCAACATGCGTCAATACAAGACTAATGTAAAAATTGCGTGACCAGCCTGCATGAAAGGTTGGCGGGATTTCTGTAAAGCGATATACAAATATAAATGGCATTTATTATCAAAATTGTCTTAGCCATTTTTGGCGGGATACATTTTATTTCTGTCATGACAACTCTCAGAGTGTTTGGCATGTTAATGGGATTGACAATGTTGATATGTTTGGTCTTGGTGGAATAGATCTGCTATGCTGCTGCTGCTTTTATTGCTGCTGCTGCTGCAGAGCAAGTACGGGACTTGCTACTGCCAATACATACACGACATGCTGCTATGAGCGAGTAACATGCTGCTGCTGTACAACATAGTGTACATGAATTACCCATAGCAGATCTATACAGGTGGAGGGTTTCTGAAAGCACACTGCACTGCTAAGGCAAATGCAACCTATTTATTTGAAGGTTGAGCATGTGAGCTCATTGGCTACTGATACAGCAGGAACGTGTCCTAAAGATATTGATGTGATTACGAGCAGGTTTAGGTAAGGGACCTATTAGCCTGTGCCATCTAGAGTTTCAAGACAGAACTTTATATATGTAACCCCTCACCCAGGTCCTACTCGCCCCGCTCTGCGCGGGCCTCGAACCTGGGTCTCTGGCATAGGTGTCGGACACTCTAACAAGGAGGCTAAAGGCTGCAACCTCTAGCATCAGTCGCTAGAGCATCAGAGGAGTGAGGTTTACTCACACAGCGCCTACTAGCTGGCCTCCGTTACACTCACCCCCCTAAGCCTCAATTACATATAATATACATTTTAAATTGTAGTCTTTTAAAAAGGCATCTGAAATAATAAACTAAGTGCAGTAGTGTTGTCCAAAATATAGATTTTTCGATACATATTGATACTGAAATATCTGAAACGCTTCCGATATTAATTTTTTGCAGAACAGAGACACGATACCAGCTGCGCTTTCTCGCTACATAATTCTCACACATAATGCGACCTCTCAGTAGTACTAAATTGAGTTCTTTTTCACTGCTTATTGCGTTTAAATAATGAAATACACACAAAATAATGCCAAAACACAGATCTTGGCGAGTATCCGCGTAAACACAGTCAGTTATGTTTTAAGTGATCGTAAACAATTGAGAAAGAAAACGCATGTGTAATAGTATAATGGATCCGTGCGTCAGGTCTTAAAGTGATAGCAGCCTAATATACCTGCTGCCAAATTATGAGATAATTTAAAAAATATCTATATGGCAGTTTTTGATCTATGGTATCAATGTCAAAATTGTGGCCAGTGAAAATGTTGACTGGCTAGTAACAAAAAAGTTAATGTCATGTCATTAAAGAACTTGAGCATTTAAAGTGGCAGACGACAAAACTGCAGCATGCTTATAAACAGAACGATATCACGTGTTGGTGTGGGATGCTAATATAGTTATCGTTCTTGGTGTGAACGGACCTTTAGGTGGTCTGCTGGTCTTGGATCAGTGTTTTACTCATGCTCAGGTTCACAGCGATGCTTAGATACAGCTGTAAAACACTTCATCCATCTGTAGCAAAAGAGGAAGCAACCAATTAACCAGCCCTCTCCCTGTGACAGGCACCATCTTCATTAATTTCCCATTTTGTTTTTTCCTCTCCAAAAGAAAATTGCAGAGGTCGCTTAATAATGATGGGAAAAAGAGCAGAGAAAGTGGAGAGAGAAAGTGGAGAGAGAGAGAGAGTCGGCAAGAGTGAGAAAGATCCCATTCGTCACACTTGACAGACATCACCTGTTCAGGAAAACAGTCCCAATTATGAACTGGCATTTAAAGATGGGTTGCCAGATTAAGCTGGTCTCCCTGGCTGATAATGTGAAGCTCGGACGCACTGTTACTTGACTAACACGACGATGAAAATGGCAGAGAGAAAAAGGGAACATTGTGTGTACAGACGCTCAGCAGGTGCAGGTAGAGCAAAGTATGACAGAACAGAACAGGGGGAAACCATGTTGACCGCATCTGAGATGACGATGAGAGGATGATGCACAGGCATGTAACGGAGTTTGTCCTTTAAAGCAACAGTTCCCCTTATACCTCCAAACCTGTATGACTTTATTTCTTCTGTGGAACACAAAAGAAGATACACTCTTAAAAATAAAGGTGCTTTATTGGCTTTAATGTTCCATTAAGAACCTTAAACATCCAGGGAATCTTTCCATTCCACAAAAAGTTTTTTGTAGTGGAAAAGGATTCTTTAGATTATTATTTAGGTTCCAAAAGGGTGATGCCACAGAAGAACAATTTTTGGTTCCCAAAAGAACATATCAGTGAACAGTTGTTAAAAGAATTATTTTAAAAATCTAAATATCCATGAAAGTTTCTGCATTTTAAAGGTTTTATGGATGTCAAAGGTTCTTCATAGAACCACCAATGCCTATAAAGAACCTAGTGTGGGTCATTAACGAATAAAGCCCAGAATGCACCAAGCCGACGCTGACGAACTAGTGGCAACGAAAGCAGATTGCGGGGTTGGCTCATGTCAGCAGCGTCTGGGTCCAAAGTTGCCCTGACACACCAAACGGTAGCACTTTATTTTACAGTCCTGTTCCCCAAGTACATACTATGTACTTATTATAGTAATTACAATAACTGGGTAATAACTAGGTACTAACCCTGAATCTACCCCTAAACCTAACCTTAACCCACGTAGTTACCTTATATTAACCAATACTTTCTTGGGTAAGTACACGTAAGTGCACGTAGTGTAAAAAAACAAAAAAAAAAAAACACCAAACCGACGCTCGACACCCGACGGCCAAGTAGCACGTTCGTTCTGCGCCTGTGTAAGAAGAAATACCTTTCCGTGCCAGCAGGTGGCAGTAGTTGAATAGCCAATCAGAATGATCAGATGGCCCGACTGACCGACAAGCTCCGACGCCGATTCAGCATGTCGAATCGGCCGAAAAACAGTCGACGACGTTGCGAAACACACTGAGAAAACTTAGTCGGCCGACGAACAAAAACTGCCCGATGGCCGACCGTCGGCTTGGTGTGTTCTGGGATTAAGGTTTTTAAAAGAGTAAAAAAAACAACAATGGAAATATAATTGTTGTTTTTTTTAAGTTTTATTAAGTGTTAACAATGGATTCAGTAAAAGAGATTTAGTTGTACTGACTTACATACTTTGGATTTTTGCCTTTGGACACAAAAATTACCCGTCACATCATTGACCTGTGTAAGTATTTCTTTTAAGGTTCTTTTGGGAACCCAAAATGGTTCATCTATGGCATTGCCGGGGGAAAAAAACTGTTTGTCAATGCAATGAAAGTCAGTGATGTGCAAAACAACATTAGACCCCACTGACTTTCTCTATATAAACAATTTTCGAAATATCTTTTTTGTTTTCCACAAGGAAGAACTAGTCAGTGGATTTGCCATGTAATAATTCTTTGCAAAATATTCAAGAGTAATCAAGACATCCTTGAGCATTGCATCAGTAAAACAGATGGTACAAATGCGCCCTGTTCCTTCGATTGCAGATTGCTAATGGGCAGTGTATGATGAGCCCACCTGAAGTTAATAGCTAGTTACATTAATGTAGACTAGAGAGAGCTTCTGTTTGTTTGCAGTTTGCATAACTTTCACAGGCACATCATAACTCGGGCACAGAAGTGAATAGTGATGTCTCAAGAATTATATCCTGAAAGTTTTATTGTAGGTTTTAATAGGGTTTTCACAAATCCAAAACATCCATACAAACTGTACAAGTTAAACACTCAGTTGGGTGTTCATCTTGAGAGGTTTGAACCTGCAATTTTTTAAATACAAGATTATTTACCACTAAGCTACCTGTGCAATGTTTCATATCACACATTGTCATATTAAAATACACACCCAGGTCCATCAATGCTACATACTTCAGTTGCTTAAAAAATATCACTCTAAAAACAGATGGGATAGTGAATATATATATATTAATCTGGCCTTCACTAGTCCTAAATCTGATTTGTTTATATGAATGTTGTACCAACAAGGATGCTGATGCATATGTCCCACTGGCGTAAATCACATTAACGTACACAGCATACATCCCTGGGTGACCAAACTGTAAGCATGTCCACCTTTTGATTATTGATTTTGTTGACTGCAGTAAACAGCGTCAGTAAGACTTACCACTGACCGAACAAATGCGCTTAGCAAAGCTGTTTCAGCGACTTTACCCGCTTCCCCCAGTGCCGCGTGATTCCTTGACAGTGCACGTTCAGCCCTATACGCCCAGATAAAGATGTGCGGAGACAGATAGCAACATTTGAAGCTCTCTCCACGGTGCCACGTGTGTGTGTGCGCACGCGTAAAATGATGTATCCGCGTTGCTGAACTGTGAAGGGGAGAACGCCTCAGGGCCAGACGCTGATGGGGACCTTTCAAATCCCATTGCATTGTCTTCGTCCTTCATTTTCCCATTGCACTGCCATGGAGGCTGATAACATGCTCGAGTAAAGGTTACAACGCACGTTGACATTTCTGTTGAAACCAACAACTACTAGATTCTTAATAATAGTGCCCCACTTTGTACGTGTATGTGTGGTCATGTCTTTGGGTGAGGAGAAAGAATATAAAAAGGTTTGAAGAGGTAAAGTGTTTCATTCGCAGCATTTACCAGGATCTCTCTGTTTTCTTTGCAGTACTTTCGAGTAGTTCTTCTCAACAGGTGGGGTGCGACCCAAAAATGGGAATATGCTAAAGGAAATGTGAAATGAAATGCAACTAGCCATATAATCATGCACAATTTTAATTGCAAATTAGGCTCCTAAGAGAAAAGGGGAAAACACTTCCCATATCTTTCAGTGTTGATGTCAAAGGTCATGTGCCAAATCAAACTCTATGGCATTTTGTTATTCGGTAGAAGCTCATCAAATTCAAAAGAAAGAATAGCTGCGAGTAGCAGTTATCGGGGTTCAAGCGCTTTAAGGCCTTTAAGCACATGCATAAAAAGTTATAATGTTTTAATTAGCAAGCCTGTAAACATCGCAATCATAGATGGAAAAGACCATTTACAGCCAATGCAAGCAATTTACCATAGGAAATTTATGATTTATAAAGCTTTTTAACAGTTATCACGGTTGATCCAAAAACCTAGGACTATTTCACCAAAGTTGGTTTTTGAAATAATCTCCAATATTTAATGAGTGATTCGGCGGACGGCGGCGGTCCTAGAGGCAAAATTGCTCAGAATGAAGAGTTTTACCATGCGGTACGAATGTCATGGAAGTGTGTGAAAAATTGTGTGATACACGATCCTTTACGCATGTGAAAAATGTGAAGGCACCCCCCCGGTGGCTAATTTCTTTCAAATTTCTCACAAGCCTCTGGGGCCACGAGTCAAACAGGCCCAGCGAGTTTCGTTCCGATTGGCCTCCTTTAACCTTGTCTGATAGCTGTTCAAATTTCAGTGGCCAATGGCGGACATGTTTTTTTTAGATACATCAGTGTCCTCATACACAGTCATGGCACCTAGGATAAAGACACTTCATGCCAATTTTTAAGTCAATCGCACTAACAATTAAATAGTTATAGCTATTTTCACGTTGTTGTTTTTTTGCAGTTATAGTGCCACCAAGTGGCCCTTTTCACACAATCACAGAATGAGCTTTTACATAGGTGAAAAAATCTCATTCAGTTCATGAGTAAAAGTGGCTCCACCCACTTTGAACCTTTTGGCAGCCCTTAGGGACCCTGAATCGGAATTTCAACTTTCAACTATCGACAGTCGGACTCCAGAGAATCTTGCTGCACCTGGTTTGGTTCCAAGTGGGTTAAAAACATAGGACTAGCTGGCAAAAGTTTTTCAAAAGATCCAAAATATCCCAACATTTTGCCAGAACAGCGAGCGAATCCGTCTTGAGCCAAGGATTCCAACGATATAAGACACTGGGGACTATGCCTAGGAGTTATGAGCCATTTCGTACTTTTGACCACTGTAGCGCCCCCATCAGGCCGATTGGGGTGAGCCTTGGCGACAATGTGAGTACTACCAGCCCTCAAAGTTTCAAGTGTCTACGGCTTATGGTTTGGTCTGCCCGATCACTTTTAGGGGAGAATGCTGATCCTTGGAAATTTTAACAATTACAATAGGTTTTCAACACTACGCTCTCAAACCCCTAATTCATATAAAAACTAAACTTCCAAATGTGCAAATTTCCCATTCGTTTTTCCCATTTACTTTCATATGATAAATACGGTTTTGTATTGGCACTCAATATCAAATATAAAGGAATGGAAATAGGCACCAAATTAATTGGCTAAATAAAACAATATTTTAATGAAAATGTGTGACTGTAAATGTCTTATAAAACAATAACGCAACCCCAACAATGACTATAACAATACAGTACAGCTTCAAATGCCTTAAAAATACATTAGAAAAGTTCATTCACTGCTCTTCAAAATAAAAAAAGCACACATTTCTAAGGCCTGTAAGTTAATTAAAAAGAAAGTCTTGCTGAATATCCCACAATGCACTGGGGTGAGTGATAAGAGTGAGCAGGCTAATTTGACTGTAACTGGGATAAAATGATGTGCAGAAAAAAGTGCAAATGGAAAGAGCTCTAATCTGCCCCAGTCGTGCTGTTTGTATGCATGTGGTTTGTTCATTAGGTTTGAACTTCAGATTATATCAGACCTCAAGCACTAAGAAGTATGCCTTACATAATAATCATTATGCAGTAATCAATACGCTAACATTCCCATTCCAAATTATTGTCAACAACAATAAAACTGAGCCCAAAATGCAAGCTAATATTGCTCAAGCTGTACATAAATAAGCATAGAAATCAAATATATGAATGACTGAGATGAAAACTGATATACCATCCATAAAACGCCTGTAAATATAGAGCAAGTGGGTCAAATAACAGGGTACACACACCAAATAAGCAATGCCTGTGATGTCAGAGACTCTCTGAAGGTTGATTAGAGAGTCTCTCCCTTCCAAGCAGATAAAAAAGTGTGGTTGTGAGAGCAATCAGCGCACACTTTCAAATAAGAGACCACAGTGTCACTCCAATTCTGCAGTGAGGCGCCCCGATGGGCAGTGAAGCGACTCGGCTCCGATACCAAACACACTGCTCCTGCGCTATCCAATTTATTAGCCAGATTAGTGTAGAGAGAGAGAAATGTTTATTCAAAACTGGTAGCGAGTAAATGCTGAAAGATAAAGAAAAAAAAATCTGAACTAGGTTATGTGAATGCACAGCAAAAATCTTAAAAAAAAAAAACAGATGAAGGTTTTAAAATGAAATACTAATACATGTGAGTGAGGGGGTAAATGGGTTATTATTATGTCAGCATGTGCATATTAATGTTTAAATGGCTATAATGATTGTATATTTGACTCGAGTTTCATCAAGTGCTTTTGATCGGTTGGCACATGAGACGAGACATGTTCATGGTGACTTTGTGTCCTTTTGGTTAAAATAAATAGTTGGTTTGGCAAAAAATGCTAAATTTCATCAGTCAAAATGAGTCATATCTACCTACACTCTTTTCTTTCCAAATGTTTTTTTTTTTTTTCCTGTGGAATAAAAATATGACATTCATAACTATGATGGGATGCATGTTTAACTTTGGTTTGTAGGGGTGGGGGAGTGGGAACAAATGCATTGGATGATTTAATATTTGGTGCTTTTTTTCCCCAGCAAATTATGCACTTTAGTTCTGCAAATGGTGCTTATGAATTATGTAGTTTTTTCCCCAAAGTCCATTGCCTAGCTCCTAAACCTGGAAAATAAGTACTTCTTTGGCTAATTTTATAGCTATTCTTCTTTAAAAGTACATAACAAAACTTTGCAGTCAATGTTTACAGCAGAAAAACATTTATGATCAATAAAAATTACCTTCTGCCATGTTTTTTTTTAATAAATGCTCCAAAAAGGGAAATTAAACACTATAAAATCCAATGCACTCAAAAAAAAAAAAGTTGCATAAACTTAAAAAAAAATAAAACAAATGAAGCATAAACAAGCCAATAAACTTAATGTGATGCATATTTTGTCAGTCATACATAAATGAAATGGATAAAAAGCAGGTAAGATTTCTTTAACTTATAAACTAAATGTGTTTCAAATACACAATAACTGGGTTTATATATTTACCATCAATAAATCCAATTTCTTTCAATCTCACACGTTATGGATCTAATATTGCTCGTTCCACAGCTAGCAATATTTAAACCATATTCATACTTTTTACCTGAATAAATGTAATTGTTTTCAGATTTATGCCGATTCTAAGCAATCTGAATAAATGTATTTATGATCATTTAGATAAAATCAAGTGCGATTTCTTATCTGTTTCATTTATGTATGACTGACAAATATGCATCACATTAAGTTTATTAGTTTGTTTTAAACGGTCTCATTGAAATGGATAGAAACTTTATATGCAATTCAAATCTTAAATGTAGGCGTCTATATACCAAGTCTTCTGGAGCAATACTATAAAGGCTTAAATTTAAGTCATAATTCAATATTCAGTTACAAGATACACTGGAATAAACAGCATCAAACTTAATTGAATATCTTTAACTAACATTAGAGGGCAAAGAGGTAAAGAGCAAATGTTAGGTACCGTGCAGACACATCACCCCAAAAACATTTAACTCAACTCCAAAAGGCAATGACTGGAGAAAGAGTCTTGCTCAAATACAGAGTCACCCTGCATGCATTCCGTGTGCCCACTCTTTCTGAAGGACAGAGGCCGTGCGTGACGAACCGCTTATTAAAAAGCGGTGAGTGAGTGAGATGATGCTGGCGCTCGCCAGACCACCAAACAGCAGGGGAATGGAAAGCATGACCGAGGACGGGACTCAGGTCACGACACCACCAAAGAAAATAGATGGGAGGAACAGAAGCAGAAAAAAGGTTTGGGTATCTTACCTTTAATTAACAGTGAAGTCTGTAAATCTGTTGAATTGCAAAGGTTATGATTGTTGTCCATTAGATGCCATTTTTAACCCTCTGGTGATCTTCATGTGGCAGCCAAAAATGACTGATTTTTTTTTTATTATTTCATTGAAATGAAAGTACTACATTTTAGTTCGATTTGTATTTTTAGGGGATTTTATAGTACTAAATTATATTTATGCAGTAGTTATAATCCATTTATTCACTTTTTATACTTAAAATTAAACTATTATAAATCTTGAATGCTTTGGCGCATTTATGTTTGTTCTCTTTTTAAAGACGACACTTGGCAGATTATTGCTGAATTGAAAAAAGTGAACTTAAAAAAGCTGAAATACTATTTTCAATTTTTATATGAAAAATATATTTTTCAAAGCACATTTTTACTCTATAACTGTGAGAAAATTAAAGCCATAATTCTAAACAAGTTGTGTTCGAAATTTGAGGTTGATATCTCAAAAAATGAGCTTTCAGTAAGATTTTGTTTGGGTGCAGTACCAAAAGTTTCCACTAGATGAAATTAATGCTCACTGAACACTGAAGTAATAGCTGCTGAAAATGAGGATCTTTAGTTTTGAGTAAGTTGTTTGCAAAACATGCCGAATTTAAATCAGTCAAAATGAGTCATATCTACCTACACTTCTGTCATTCCAAAAGTTACAAAAATATGCCATTCATAACTATGATGGGA
Organism: Elopichthys bambusa; assembly: GCA_037101425.1. Taxonomy (NCBI): domain Eukaryota; kingdom Metazoa; phylum Chordata; class Actinopteri; order Cypriniformes; family Xenocyprididae; genus Elopichthys; species Elopichthys bambusa. The sequence continues at coordinate 3,173,641 of CM074440.1, read as the reverse complement.
TGCGTGTTCAATTTAGGTTTGGGGGAAAGAAACAAATGTGTTGGATAATTTCTTATTTGCCCTGCTTTATTTTCACTTACTCAGAAAGACAGTCAAGTTTTCAGCACTTATGCAACAAAACAAAGTCCAAATAATACACTTTACTTCTGTAAATGGTGCTTATGAATTTCATCATGTAGTTTTTTTCCCTACAGTCCATTACCTCCTAAATTAGGTAAAAACCTGGAAAATAAGAAGTATATAACAAGTTATTTTAAACTGTAATCATATTTCACAACATTACTGTTTTTACAATGTAGTCTTGGAGAATTTTTAATTCCATACTTTTGACCGGTAGTGTACATCTACACTACCTTCAAAAACTGACCAGATGAAGACGTCCCAGTAGGCAGAATTTTACTACTACAGCTTCAGAACTGCTTGTAAAAGCAGCATTTTTCAGACTCCCGGTCTCTCAAACTGTGGCGAGCTGTCTTAAGGGACCGCTGTTCCAGGTTAGAGACCGATAAAACACAAAAGTTGCAAAGGGACGTCTATTATCATCCTTTGCGGCTGCTTATCTGTCTAAATGTGTGACTTTGGGTCAATGCAATCAGTTCTGGGGGAATGGAAGTGAGCCTAAATTTAACGGCCTTTGTTTACCTTATCTCATGAGCACGAGTAATTCTCTCACCCGCTCCACCGACCAAAATGACCGAAATGTAAAGTTTCTCTCCTCTTAATCAGTGACCCGTTTTTGTAGGTTCTGTCTAATGTGATTTTTACTGGCAATCAACCACGAAAAAGACATTTGGATTGGGTAGTTCAGCTGAATAACAGTCTGAAGATAAACACATTCTATGGGTTGCAAAGGATGATTAGTCGACTAGTCGCTCAACAACCAAATTGTCCATTAGTTTAGATTCAGATGAACTTAAGCATATATTTAGGAATTCCAAATGATTAGGCGCCGCTTCCGCTTTTCCAGTCATGAATATCATATTAATAAATGCTTGATGGCTTGTGTTGATAAATGGCATGCAATTCATTTTAAAACGTATTGTATGATGGTGAAAATTTTGTATTACTGTTAGTAAAAATAAGGCTGCTTCTGATTATGCTATGTTAGCTACTTGACAAAATGGTATTTTTCTCTGAGGCATGGTAAAGCATGGTACTCGCAAAAAATCAAGAAAATTAGATTTATACAATAAGACTAAACATGTTGAGCTATATAACAAAAATTCGTTTTCTGTCTATAAATGTATCAAAACAGTTGTTCCCTTTCCTATTAAAACATATAAATATTAAAGCATCTTTGGTGTTTCCATGGTTTCTACAAACTAAAACCAGAAACCGAGGGTAACGCGGGTATGAGGCAATTGACAGGCGACTCCTCACACGTCCCGAAGCCTTGGTTAAAATTGCAATTTTCTCACGATTTACTACAGTTGTAAACATTTGGGATATTGTAAGTACTCAAGTGAACAAAATATATAACACTGGCCTAGTGGTTTTTGGATATTTTACTGCAAAATTCTTACATATTGCACCTTTAACTAACATAAACATTTTGTTAAGGTCAATAAATGCTGTAAAAATATTTTGCCCGTTGTTAGTTTATGTTAGTTCACAGTGCATTAAAGTTATCAGATACAAATTTTGATCTTAAAAAATGTATTAGTAAATGCTGAAATTAACATGATTAAATGAATTAATATTAATATTAATATTGTACATTGTCAGTTCATATTAAATTAACTTTTTTTCTGTCCATTTGTTTTTCAATTACTGAATCATCTTTTACATTTAGTTACATCCTTGTTCAATTTACTGAGATATGGACCCCAAAATCTGAATAACTCAATTATTTTGGTCAAATTGCTGATTGGATGAATATTCTGTAGCATATTGCAGCTGGGAAATACACACTTCATAGTGTGCGAAGTCTTTCTGACCCTACAAAGGTCAAACCAAACAGCTTAAAATGATTTCAATTTTCACAAAGATAATGCAATAACGATAAGAAGATTACCATTATCATCTATGATTGAAAAGTAAGATTTCTTTCTGTTCACTCTCTGAAAGCGTGTCAGTTCAGAACACTTACAAAAAAGTAGGCTAATAATACTATGGTAGTACCATGGTAACCTTGGAAGTTCCTTGGGGTACCATATAAATACCATGGTATATTTCAAATTATCATAGTATTAGCATACGATATCATCACTGTACCATGGTATCACCACAGTACTTTTTTATAACAGAAATAAACTTACATATTCTGAATAAGGTCTAAAATATCATGTGATCATTCAAAACGTCGTTGGAATTGTCAACCGTATGAGCAAAATGTTATGCATATTCAAAATACACGTTTTAATACATAATAACCACGCCTACACCTTCAGTTGAACAAATCGATGTCATACAAAAACAAAGCCATTTCTAGATAGACAAACACATCTGATCAAAGCTATACGTTCATCATGATTCACGCTATAAGTTTCTAGCCCAGGCAATCAGAATTAAACAAGTCTTTCATGCTTGTTGCCTTCACACAACATTTGAAGTGTTTTGAGCGGGATTTTACCACAGCCATCACAGTACACTTGACAGTGTGCTTCTACTGCCCTCTAGTGGCCCTATAGAGTGTATGATTCCAGACTGTTTGTGTTGCTTTTCTCTTCCAGTGACATGATGGACAACAAAAATAACGTGAAAAAGAAAGAAACGTTATCTTACCTTTATATATCAACGGCATCCGTCTAATTTAAAAAAAAAAAAAAAAAAAAAAAAAAAAAAAACAGCCTTTAAGTTGGTCAGATCAGGTGGTATTAGGGGGCGGGGCCACTGATCATTTATATAGATCAGTGGGCGGGGCAGACTCGACCTAGAGAGCGTTTTATTGGACAATTTTGCAATGTTTGTTTTCCCAGAAAAGAAAGATGCATTTTAAACGCATATATCTGATTAAGTTGACTTTGTTCAATTTAAAATCACATATCTGGTAAAAGTTGACTTGTTTAATTTAAACGCATATATCTGCTAAAGGTTGATTTTGTTAAATTTAGGTGCACACTAGTATTAAAATGAGCTCAGGAGCAGTTGCATAAACCACAAAGACTAGTCTTACATGTTAGTCATCCAATTTTATTCATACATTTTTAAGTCAGTTACATAAAAACGTAGATTTGTCTAATTTGATACGGAAAAGTAAGAGTTAGATTAGATTACCCCTAACTAAGTGCTAGTTGGTCATTCTACTTCTTAAGTCACAGTCATAACTTAATGGCTGTTTATGCAACTGGCCCCAGATATAACAGACATGGAATAAAAGCCACAAAACTTCATTTGAATTAATTTAATCTTTTTTGCAATTATCTGCATGCTAAATTGTGATTAGTCTTTTGTTTCTTGCATGCACTTATTCATCTAGAGCCGTTTTTACACTACAAAGACGGTGTCAAACACAGTTTTGATCTAAAAGAAGATGCTCGCCGAGTGTAAAGTGCAACAAAGCGGCTTTGATGTGCATTTCTTATTTTAACTCTATTGTTTCTGCTTCAAAGACACTGGTATTTCCATCAGAAAATGCAAGTCTAGTATCTACTAAAGGTAAAAATTCAGCAACCAGGTGATGGCTTTTCTGTTTGAGTATTTTAAATTAAATATGTAAATTCAATAATTCTTGACCGTGCATAATAACAGACTTTAGGTAATAAAACCCTATAAAAATGCAATCATAATAGAAAACAAGAAAAAATGTAGACCTGTTGGTGACATAATTTGTCAAAATCATTTATTCCGTATAGATTTCAATCATTTATTTGATTTTTTTTTTTTTTTGGTGTTTATGAATTAATTTGATTCATATTAATTAGATCAATAGATCATTTGCATATTCTCAGGGTTTTGCAAGTAAACATTAAACCAACAAACACTCAAAATAAACTGCATCTTGATTGTTACAAAGTTTATCTAGCAAGTATAAAAGCACATATTCATTTAGCATACACTTCATCAAGTACTTTGGTAAAGTGACAGTCGCCCTGGAAAGTCAAGTGCACAGTGGTGATGGGTTGTATTTGTTAACCCAGCAAAACTGACCCTCCCTTTAAGCTTTAACCTTAACAGTCTATTTTCTGTCATGTAAAAGTCTCTACAGGCACTGGTTTCTGACATTGGTCTCCTTCCCAGCCTGGGAAACACTGGCACCTAAAATTGGCTGTGAATCCTCTTGTTTCATCTTCAGCCGTCCTCAACCTCCCGCGAGCTACATAAGACGGTCCCGCGGTCACAGGCCCAGGCAGCGCTGCTCTGGGAACGATGGACCATGCTGCTGGATCCAGATGCAGGTAGGCCGTGCCGCTCGGGTCTCGTCTGACACACCGACCCTGGGAAGAGCACACGGTCTGGCTACAGAGAAACGCGGCCTCTGTCACGTTCACGATGTAACGGCCAAGAGTGTCGTCCAGGTAGTCCCGAACCGCTGCACAGGCTTTCTGCACAGAAGGGATATGGAGAGGACACAGTCATTGGTTATGTTTATGTGTGCATGTATGTGAGTTTCTACACTCTTAAAAACAATGGTTCTTTATAGAGTGCAACAGTACTTCCAGGACCCGACTGTTGCAGTCTATAAGAATATGAATCATCTTATCACAAAAACCTTATAAGGTTAGCTAATAATATTGTCTCTGAACCAATGAATTCGTACTTTTGCCATCTAATCGACGGTATAAGGTTCCAAGATATAATCAGATTAGATTAAGGAACTCCTTTGTACACCAATCTGTATTGGAGCTGAATAAGCCTTTTAAAAAAATTTAATCTGTAGCTGGATCCCTGAATGTTTTTTATTTTTTATGTATTGTAAGGTCTTGTCTGTGTGATAATGTTTATCTTGTAATTGTGCGTGAACCTGCTGTAAATACAAGACAAATTTCAGACTTTGTTTGACAATAAATTTCATCATCATCTATTGGCATTGATGGTTCCAAAAAGAACCTTTAACATCCATAGAACCTTTCAAATGCACAAGAGATTCTTTAAAATAGAAAAAGGTTCTTCAGATTATTAAGATGTTCTTCTCACTAAGAAATGATGAACCATGAACATGGTTCTTCTATGGCATCACTGTAAAAACCCTCTTTTGGAAACTTTTTTATTATTATTATTTAAAGTGTACTGTAGCTATAAGCTGTGGCTTTTATCAACATCAATATTTTAGGTTAAAAATTAGATTAATGTGTAACGGAAAGTGTGTATCTTAGGTATGGTATTTGCTTCTCATTGTTTTTAATTATTTCACTAGTTCATTTAAAATAATCTATACTTTATTTTTTAATTATTAAACTATTTAAATTGTAATGATATATAATTTAAATGAGTCAATTTAATTAAGAAGTTATGTGTAATTATTTAACGTATATTATTAATATTTTAATATAATTTATATTCAATTAATATTTGGTGAAGCCTAATAATTGTAAAACAACAAGCAATTAAAATGCTGTTTAAAATAGTTTTAGATGGAGTAAAGCATGTTGCAACATAGGATTTCAACTAGGGATGCCAAGCTCGTGTACTTGTACTCGTACTCTTAAAAATACCCCCGATAGGCTACCAAAGACCGATACCTCACGTGACGTAACTGACAGAATTTTCACCGGCGGCAGCAGCAGAAACAATGTCAGCCTCAGGGGTGTGGAAATACTTAAAAAATTATTGATGACAACCCATGCATGCTTTCAATCACAATGGGCTCTATGCACGGAGCGTTCTTTAGAACTTCCGCATTAACATAAGCCAGCTCGAAAACTTCTGGTGAAATGTCATATGCTGGTGTGTTGAGCAACAGTAGTGTGATACTTAGTTTATAATCAGAATATAGTCACTTAAATAGTCAGGGATAGCATTAATTTAGTTATTCAAACGTAAGACGTCATAAAAAAAATAAAATAAAAGACGTACCTCATTGTTCCTCCTCGGCTAAATTCTATTCGACCATCAGTTTTCACACTTTTATGTAAAAAAAAAAGCTTCAAAAATTAAATATTTATTATGCACTTTAGATAGATTAATTGAATAAAATGTGTGTTTTTACAAGTGTGCTGAAATCATTGATCTTGCGCTGCTGTGATTACAAAGGGAAAGCGCGGTGCTCGCTTTCTGTCATGAATCACAAGAAAAGTTATTGTTTTTCTTAAGATTTTTTGAGTACTTCATACTTCACATTGACAAAATGTATTTTTAAACCTAGTTATTTTATTATGTTTAATATTTAGTCAAAAACGAAGTGAAAAACGATTAGAGGAAATGGCTAATATATGCGCAAATAAATGCTACTTTGCCGCCACCTACTGGTTAAAGTGATAATTATTGTCTTTTATTTTAAAATAAGTGTTTTCTATCAAATGTTGAATTTCCTACATTTTGAAACGTTCGGTTTTACAATGGGGACAATCTCAGAAGGATGAACAAATAATTACAGACAAGGCGTTTTTAAACGGTCCCAATAACTTCATCTTTATTGCAATCAATAAAATTAGGTAAATGTGATAAGTTCATTAAAATATGAATACAACATTAAAAAGTCAACCATTGATGGTTTTGTGTCGATGTACAGCGACTACAGAATGAACAGCTAACAGCTCACCGGAAATGCCCGAGCTGGTTTAACGACAACCAGGAAGTAACCGTGCATATCTTTCGAACAGTCCATTCCTTATCGATTACTGAAGGCTGGATAGATGGAATCGTGCGGAATATATATATATATATCGTTCTCCTCGCGCCTGAATGGTCAAATGCACAGTTGTCAAAATGTCCATGTGTGGAGTATCTCACGTAAACATTTGGGTGAAAACAGGACGTGTCAGTATCCATGGATTCGGTCTTAAAGGGACCGTAGCCTATATTTGTCATTAATGTTAATAAAACAACAAAATATGTTAAATAAATGTATACATGGTAAATAAACCTACTGTATCTGAAAAACAAGTTTATTTAATTTGTATCTCTATAGTATTTGTTGTATTGTTTTAATTTGTTTGTAAATTTCTTTTTATATAACAACAATTTTATATATTGGTAATTATGCCCTTTGAAGGTTATTGGACACTGTGAAATTTTTGTTCTTTAAGTTTGTGGCAAGCACATAAAAATTATAACTTTTTTCATTACAGTAATTATAAAGAAGCTGTCCTACATTCATTAGTCTCACTGTGTTGTGCTTGGGGGAAAAAAGAGAGAGAAAGAGAGAAAATAATAAATGTATCGGTATCGGCGAGTGCTAGAAAAAAATTCTTGTACTCAGCCCTTAAAAAATGGTATCGGTGCATCCCTAATTTCAACTTCTTCCCAAAAGCATTTAATGTTTGACTACTGAAAATACAAGTGTATACTGCTTGACATGAATGCCTATTGCTCTCATGAGTTCACATGATTATGAGTGAACAGTCTAGTGTGACGGCATCTACAGCAGAAGTTCCCTACACAGGATCCAGGGTTTTTGCAGTGATGCTATAGAAGACACCCATAGGTGTAGCAGAAAACATCTGGGTCATGTTTGCATTTTCTTCTGTCATTGGCAATAATTCTAACCTTAAAATCAAGATTAGGCTTAAAATAATGTCATACATGGGAAAATTGCCTGAGAATTGAACAAATAGTTGTAACCTGGTTCAGAGGACGATAGGAATCATGACTTTGTGGCAGTATCTCTGGTGATTAAGGGATAATACAAGACATCTTCACCTTACGAAAATGCTACGAAATACACATACACTATTTTACATTTATAATGTTACAAAAGCTTTCCGTTTCAGATAAAAGTTGTTCTTTTGAACTTTCTACTCATCAAAGAATCCTGAAAAAACATTCATAATAATAAATGTTTCTTGAGCAGCAAATCATCATATTAGAATGATTTCTGAAGGATCACGTGACACTGAAGACTGGAGTAATGATGCTGAAAATTCAGCTTTGATCACAGGAATAAATTACACTTTAAAGTATACTAAAATAGAAAACAGATATCTTAAACTGTAAAAATATTTCACAAAATTACTGTTTTTGCTGTATTTTGGATCAAATAAATGCAGTCTTGGTGAGCAGAAGAGACTTCAAAAACTTATGAATGGAAGTGTATTTTGTGAGAAAGTTTGACGTGCTCGAGCAAAACAGGCACTATCTTTGGAATCATCACCCCAAAATGAGTAAGAAGCAAGTACTGGATTTCCTTCAGCACATCTGACGCAGGTGGTGTTAGCAGAAGGGAGTGATTTCTGTATTAATCATTCCAACCTTCGTTTTGGAGTAGTTTCCATTGCCCCACAGCACGATACCAGAAGCTCCTAGAGCGACGCTCTCACCAATAGTGTGCACCAAGTCCTCCTGAAAACACAAACAAGTGACATATAAACCAAATTTTCAATCAATTATGTATGTTAACCCTTTAATTTGTATCCATAGATCAACTGTGCTGACCTGTGAGAGAAACACCATGGAGTAAGTGTAGGCAATCCTGGCGTAGGGGAAGACGGGCGGAGGGTAACGGGAGGTTTGTTCCCTCACCCTCATGGCCTCCAGGATCCGATGCCGGCTGTACAGCAATATATCCTGATCACGGCCCCGGAGCCCCAGATCCAGATAGATATCAGGGTACAGGGCCGAGCTGACGTTCCACAGCCAGGCCAGTTTATCATTCCTTTTCATCTCCAGAGCAGGACACTCACCTGTATACGTCCCATTCTTCTTGTACTGATAATTATAGCAGCCGGGGAAGCCATAAAACCCCCATAATCCTCCAGGACGCTCTCTGCGGCCCAGTTTTAAAGTCTCCTCCATAAAGGCCCGTGAAGCGCTCTCGAATTCCTGCACAGCTTCCCTTTCTATCTGTTCCGGATTCCAGCTAGGATGTTTGGCTTTCACTAAGTTCCTGGAGCCCTTCCAGTACACTTCTTTAGTGTCCCAGTTACGTTCCCACAAGGGCCTCCACTTTTCCCAGTCGACGACAGCCAGCCCGTGAAAGCCACGATCTGGGATGTCTGTCCGCAGGTCGCCATCGGCCTTCTGAAGGTGCTGGTTCAGGCTGGCGTTCTGAGGAACACCTCCATACACCGGTTCACTGCCAAGGCCATAGTAAGGATACTCTCCCAACTTATCCGAGTAGAAAATAGTGATGTTGTCGCCCATAAAGGTCTGGTTGCGGTTGTGCACAATGTCAAAGACGCTCAAGTCCAGCTCGACCCCAAATTGAGACATGCAGCGCTCCGTCGGCGCGTTCCATACGGAAAAAAATGGGAGATGGGTGAGGAGAGAGGATGAGATCGGGGGACGGCCGAGAACAGACGCGAAACAGATGCCGAACACCAGCAGAGGACACGTTCGACGTCCAAGCTCGTCCATCCCTGGAAAAGGTAACACGTTGGACCTGCAATGATGGGAATGTGGAACGTTTAGCATCCAGCTCCACACCTGATGTTACATGAGCCGAAGCAATTTAAATGGAAATGAAGCCGAGCTACAGTCTAATTTTAAAAGGTAATTTCAATGATGAGAGGCAATTTTTTTGAACAAAGGTATACTTTATCCTGAACAACTCATTATCCATAATAATCATCCACTTCAGGAAACGCTACATTAAGTGTGTGTGTGTGTAGACCTTTCCCCTGAAACGTGACTTTTTAATGTACATAATTTTTCATTTCATCAGGAAACAGAGGCAAACACATAGATGAGATGGTAACTATGACAATTACTTACAAAGTAAATTATATATATTATATATATATATATATATATATATATATATACACACACACACAAAAAAGCAAGACCATACATAAAATAAACATACAATAACAAAAAGAAGAATATATATATTCATTTACTATAAAAAATATCCATCTTTTTACATGAATTTTAGTACCATGGTATATTTTAAAGTGCCACAGTATTACCATCGAGACAGTACCACAGCAACATGTCCAAAAAAGCATAGTATTACCATGGTATTTTTATGTTAGTGTTGGTTACCATGGTAACTTACACAAAACTTTAAGTTAAATACACGTAATTGGCAAGTTGTGTTTAAATGTTTATGATAATTAGAAGAATGATCGTGACTTTCTGGGACAGAACTATGACTGTTTTAAACAGCGGATGGTTAAAAAGAGGAACCATGACTTTACGCAAGAAAACCGTCAAACACTGCGAATGTACATTCTGACGCTGTTTATATGCACGCATTCATATCATATGGACATAAATCGTACTTACTTATTCAGTAAATCTTTATGAATCACTCACGAAATATCAAATACTGTAGTTTTAGCTTCACTCGTGATCTCTTGTTAGGTGTCCTGTCTAACCAATGTTGAAAGAGGGCGGGGTTTAAGGAGTAGCGTATGCACGTTCACACAGGACGCGTTCACGTCTGTCCGTGCAACGTCGATTTTAATATAACTATAAATATCAGAGTACTGTCATTGTATCGAGGGCAAAACATGGTAGTACAATGGTACTTTCTAGATTTTTTTTATCACATATATCTTACATAGGCCTATTTCAGGTAGAACATATAAGATATTCAATTTTAATGGCTTTTTAAGGATGAGACTCATAATGCTGTACTAATAAAAAAAAGTATATGATTACAATACCACAGCAGTATCATATATTGGGTTATATATTTGAAATACCTTGAATTATCATTGTAAAGCATGCCACATAAATATGGTAATCATTCAGTGCCATGGTAAATATCAAAATATTACTTTCTGATACCATCACTGCACTAACGTACCACTACAGTACTTTTTAAGGGAAACATTTCTGAACTGCAGTAATAAAGTTATAATTGTTAGCTTTCCGTGCAGATTTCATGGTCATGTGGGTAACAGCTTTTCAAGATGATGACTTAAATTCTCAAAATCAAGAAAGCCATTTTGAAATTAAATTAAATTAAATAATGAGGAACTAAGCGTTACATTTGTGGGTAACACCACAGCTGCATGCAAAGCAGCTGAACTACTGAAGTCATTTCTAGAGTGATTAAAGATTTAACAAACATGCCATATTTCATATTGCTTCATACTGGTAAATGTCTATTTTGAGTAAATGTTCACAGAGTTAAAAGCAACAAATATAACTTTGTGGTTTGTAAACCCTGTAATTTGGGCTGGTCCTTGTGCTGAGAGGATCCAAGGGTTTAGTTCTTTTTCTCAGAAAAAGTTCCACTAACTGAGAAACACTGAATAGTCACTGTGAAGTGTGAACTTGATTATGTATGATGCAGCGATAACTGTGAAAAAGAAATTAAGACTCTTTAAAATGAATGCACAATGTTACCAGTCAAATCTTTTTAATCAAAAGCAGAAAACATTTTGATCAAATACTATTACTCTGTGCATCACAATTTCAGAAAATCTAATTCACAATAATGTCACAATTCAAAGATTCAATGCAAATGTTTCTCTCACAGTCCAGTGCTTGTGAATATGAGAGCTGTCACGTAACTCTCATAACCATAACAATCAGCTCTACAACACTGACAAGAGATGCTGAACGAAGCAAAAAGTCTGCATAAATGCTGATTTGGCATGTTAAATTAGCCCATGAAACAGTAAAAATGAAGAGGATGTAATCCAAAGTTGCAAAATATTTTTAAATAACAGGATATAAATAACTGTCAGTTCTTGAGTAGCATCTTTATTTATTTGAAGGGTTTTTGCCTTATAGGACAGGATGAGAAACGGGGTTGTGATCAGGAAATGACATATGAACCAGATTCATAAGCATCATTGCACGACATGTGTCCACATTCCCAGCACTAGTAGTCTCATCTTAATAATTATTAAAAGTGGTTCGCACAACTCATGCACAAGTCTTTTTGAGTCTTTCAGTAAAAGACTGAAATTTAAATGATTATTAATTTAAAGAGGCCATATGACGTTGTTTTTTTGTTTGAACAGGTTAACATGCTTTAATGTTCAAAAATTTGAACATTGATTTTCAGCAGCGTTGGTTCCGGAAGTATTTTTTCCATTCATTTTTCCCATAGGGATTTTAAAAAGTCTTCGTTAAAGAGTTATAAGCCATAAACCAAGCCAATTAGCTAGGAGTTGAATCATAACATTACAAACTTTGATTTGAAGCAAAAATAGTTTTGGAAAATCAGACAAAATCACAAAGGTACAAGACTGTGAACTTAGCGGCTTTAATGAGGGAAAGAACTACAATCCCATGAAGCATTGCAAACAGCATAATCAAATTACAAATGTTGATTATATATATAAAAAACAACAATATTTTATTGCAAAATATGCATATATATATATATATATATATATATATATACACACAAATATTTAAATATTTGGCGAGCTTAGAGAGATCAACTCTCGATTACCTAATTTGCAATGCTTCATGGGAGTGGGCGGAGCCAAAGAGCTAGTTTACATGGGTAATGTAGTTTTTCACTAGGAATTCTGCTGTTAAATACGATTATTTTAAAAAATAAGCTGAAATAAAGTGCGCTGATGGCTTCAACAGAAGCAAATACCATTGATTAACAACCTCGTAGCTCACAGTAAGGTGGTCTTTAAAGTTATCGTTCAAGATTAGAGTTTTTACTTCCGGAACCCGAATGTTGCACTCTGTTGTAAACACACAGTTAATAATGTCGTCAATTTACACAGTATCAGTTCAAGACAGAGTCAGATTCTGAAAATGCAGATGATCATGCAGATCGATCGAACCAACATCAGAACGCCGCAACATGCCGACTACATTACAATTGCCTGTAGTTGTCTTGGGGCGGGCATGATACAATATTTCAAATTGCGACGTAGACGTTTGCGGAATCAATATCTGGACTTGGATCAATGCATTGGTCTGGAGCAATGTTCTCTTTTAGGACAGATCCATTTTGTGGGAGACTATGAGCTTTGTAACTTTGCAGATCTTAAACGAGCACAAACAGATACATTACACACTAAAGGAAAAGGAAAACATTAAATAGCATCATATGGCCTCTTTAATATTAAGTAAATAATGACAGAATTTTCATTTCAGGTGGAACTGTTCCTTTAAGGCTTGCTCAAATCCACTAGTTCCACCTATTCAAATCATACTTTTCTATTTTCTTAACTACATTTGTCATTTGTCAGTTTTGGATAAAATGTCTTCTCATAAATTTTCATGAGATTTTCCCGTTGCACAATATCCTACATCTGGCTGTAATTGTGTGCGAGTAACGTGTGACAACAAACAAAAGTGCTTATTTAAACTCCAAGGAACTTCCGAGTTTCCTGTGTTTCCAATTTCCTTTTTTTTTTTCCAATTTCAAGCTCACCCACATGACTTCATGAAAGCGAGGGACCTTTTCAGAACAGCATTTGGAGCGACAGAGCAGTGAAACATTTCGTATGCTAGAAAACCAGTGCCAGTTGTGGTGTGTTCATGTCAGTAAATAAAGCAGCAACGGACTGAGAAGGTAGATCCATATTGCTTTTAGTGCATGTCCGTCTCCCCGCTGCTGAAGAGGGTCCTCAATGTCACATCTCTTGCCCTGATACCCGCTATAACACTGGCACTGAAAGTCTTCAATCATCCGCCGTCGCTCTTCAACGCTCACTTCTCCCTTCACGTGCAGTTCACTCCCCTGGCCAACTATTGTGTGCGTCTGTGGGTCAAGATGAAGATACGTGTCCGTGTCCGGATGTCTGCGCAGACACCGGCCGTGGAAACTGCACAGGAAGCGACTGCACTCCTCAGCTGCTGTGGAGACGTTGAGGAGGTATCGGCCCAGGGGACCCCGCAAGAACTGGTTTATACTGGAACAACTGGCCTAAATGAAGAAAATAATAAAGAGATAGAAATTATGTCAAACTAGATTTCTAAAGTTTCTGAAAAAAAGTGTACCATGCACAACTCACTGCCATGTTGATGGGTGGTTGGGAGGGCATTGCTAGGCAGGTGTTGTAGACACTTTAATGTGTTATTATGCAGCTGCTAGGGTGTTGTGGGTGGTTTCCAGGGTGTTTCTAAGGTGTTATAAGCATTTTTGTGTTGCTGCAATGTGGTTTCTAGCATCTAAAGGTAAAAACAAAAACCCATCTACAAAAAAGTTGTTCAATTCCAGCACAGAAATCATTCATGACGGTATCGTCGCAGGACAACTTATGTGCCAAAGCACCTTAGGGTTAGGAGTTCCCTGAGTTTAAATTAGATTAAAATCACTAATCCTAAACCATCTAAAGCTTGACATAATAATATTTAGAAAAACTGAACCTTTAGATTAAATAATTATTTCATTCAGATGCCCAAAATGAGCAAAAATATGCAATTTGGTGCATATGTTATTTATATAGTCATAAAGTAAGAAGAACTTTTGATAGCTTGTAATGTAAATCTTTATAACAGTATAACAGACTACTTACATAAAATGCTTATATATTTCAGCTGTCACTCTACATCTCCCAATGACACGTTTTAGTAAGATGATATTTAAATGCTTAGTTTTATGATCAAAGCTCTGTATTTTTTATTGTGGAAACATATAATATAATGCAATAAAATGATGATTGAGAGATGAACAAATAAACGCTCCTCAAAAGCCTGATTATCATATCTGATACTTACATAAATAAATAAATAAATAAATATGTATGGATAATCAAGTAAACTTAAGTTCCAGCAAGTGTTCATCTTAAAATATTACTAACAATATAAACATGAGTCTTACATTTACTTTATAAAAATCAGTAACGTTTTCAAAGCAAAAACACACGTGAACCACAAGCTGAAGGTGGACGCTTTTACAATTATACTAAAAAGGCCTTTTACTTGCTAAAAAGTAATCAATGACAGAGGACATGCAGTAGATTGTGTACAAAGTTTTGATCATGTTGATCATTTAGAGGCCTGAAGCCTGATTCATACTCAAGGTGTCTGCTAGTCCGCAAAAATGACGTCATCGCAGCTCCGGTAGAAGTGCGCGCGAACCCATTTTTGTAACTTTGCACGTGGCTCCGCATCCGAAGATGCACGACTTCGAGACGATTCTGGCCGAGCAGGTACGTCTGTACCAGAATCTCACAGTCAGGCACCCAGTTTGCGCTTGTCCAAATGAATTGCATACATTTATAAAATGAGCCTACAATTGCAGAAATAAGGCTTTTTAATGAAAATAAAGTTCCATGTTTAATAAAAATGTTTATGAAATTAAATATAAATGTTTAATGAAATTAGATTGTTGTTTAATTTAGTTGAAAAGAATAGTACAACGGCGAGCGAGTCAAGTATAAATGCCTCGTCCATTTGGGGAGAAGCGCCCACAGTCAGCGGAGGCTCGCGCTGCAGAGCCAGGCGAAAGTATAAATCTGGCTTTAGACATTTGCATAACAAATATGATATATAATGTTAATATGAACAACAGAAGCACCATTAGCAAAATAATAATCATCATTATGGCAAGCAGGGCGGGGCCGAGAGCTGTGGGAACGGAGCGAGGCCGGTGGCGTAAGCGTTAATGAGTGTCAAATCTCACGGAGGAGCTCCGGTATGATAAAAGGAAGAGTGACGACAGTGCAAGGAGAGAGAGCACCAGACCTGAACTTTATGTTGTTGCTTCGCTTTACTTTCGTTTAGTTTTTTATGTTTATTTTGTGAATAAAATAATGTTGAACGTTCCCACCTCCTCCCCTGAGCCTTTAACTTTGTTACAGTTATTATTATCAATAGAAACCACTTATAAAGTACTAGTATTAATGATTAAAATAAGATATAATGTGATGTGTGAACGCTTACATTGCTGCTGGCATATGTAGCATCGCCCCAGAGCACGATACCAGCTGCGCCCAGGGCCACACTTTCTCCAATGGTGGACACCAAATCTGTCTGCACAAACGCACATAAGGGAATCAGTGATTGGATCTTGGACATTTTTAAAAGAATTAATTTAGCTCATTTAAAAGCGGTGCGTTGAGGCCACAAATAATGAATGGGTACAATTCTGTAACAGCGTCTAGGAAGCAATCTAGGAAATCAGCTGTAATGGTGTGGTGGGTGTTGGAGCTGAAAACATGACCAGCACCCTTCCTGTTCCACTGCACATAAACACATACAAAGATAAAGAGCAGCAATTATGCAAGAAAGAGCTTTGTGATAAACCATACAGAGACCACAAACTCACTGAAACAGCTCAAATAAACAGAGCAATGTTATGAAAGCACCAAAGAGTCACATTTCCGGATGAATCATATAGTTGTCTCTGCATATTAAACTATAGAAGAAAGTATTTTAACAAAAACAGATCTTGTTTTAAAGATGTTTTTTGTTGTGCATAAAACATGAAGATCTTTTAGTCGGGCATGTGAACTTTACTAACATAAACAATAGAAAAAATATTTGCAGACATCCCTTTGGCAACTGAACAAACAGAATGGAGAGTCACTGGCAGTTGAATGGAATATTTTGTCCTTTAAGGTCACCCTTCATTTATGCACATTCTGTTACATGTCAAAGGTTAGTTGTAGTGATTTTACATAACTTTAAATGGCTCTTTGCAAATGTTACTGAGCACTGCTTCCTTAGTAACTGTTGCTTTTGCTTATCTTTGGATAAGTTTAAATGAACTTTTACAGAAATCATCCCAAACTATGGTAAAATGTTGTTCCCATGCACTTTTACAAATCTTGGATAAAACTCTGTAATTCCCAAATAAACTGGTAGAGCATCAGTTTAAACAAATGTAAGAAAATATTGTAAATGTAAATAAATATTATAATATTGTAAATGTTTTGTTTTTTTGTTGATAAATGCATGTATAAATGTAAAAGTATAAATGTAATGTTAATTCATTTGCATACTGATTCAGATTATTAAAGCCATAGTAAAACGTTATTTAAAGAGTAAATGCTTTGAAATGCTACTCTTATTTGCAGCCTATATACGTAGGAATAACTATTTTACCACTTTTGGTTGTCCTGCAATTTTGCAGAAAAATCACACTGTTTCCAAAATCAGTTAATTTAGTAATGGGATTAAATGAAGAGCAAATGGAAAGTTTTGCTTGGAAAGTCCATTCATCAGATGTTTCTCCAGTAATCTGACATCATAGAAGTGTCTCAAACAATGCTCAAAATTTGTCAAGATACAATCTTAAATCTGCAATGGAATTTGAATCTGCACGGTCAGATATCCTAAATAAAATAACATTACTAACTTAATATAATTAATTCAAATATTGATTCAGATAAGTCGTTTTGGCAAAGACTTCTTTAAAGAGTGATTTAAACCCATGTGGTGAAAATCAAGTTTTTAATGTTGTTTATAGGTCTATGTGGTTTATTTTAATATGCTTTAAAACAAACCATGTGCAAATTCAACACCATTGCTGAGTATTTTCTCCTTGAAACTGCAGTGAAAAAAAAGTCTCAAACCCATGGTTTGAAATCGCTGGTGTCTGTGACGTCACAAACTACCAATCATGTTAACCTGCCAGCGGGCTTTAGCATATCATTAACAGCAAACTAGCCAGGTTATCCCGGTATATTTTTCTGTTGATATGAAATCAGGTAGATTTAGCAATATGGCGGGTGTATGATGTATATTACGATGTTATGATGAACTATATGCCTTTCTCCACTGACATTCTGCGTTGTTAAAGCATTTGTAAGGATACTGATTGTTAGAAGGCAGCTGTCTGACTCTGACATGGTGAACATTAGCAGCACATTATTAGCTGTTTGATAACGAGGTAAAGCCAAAGGCTGATCATATTAAAGGGTTAGTTTACCCAAAAATGAAAATTATGTCATTAATTACTCACCTTCATGTCGTTCCACACCCGTAAGACCTTTGTTCATCTTCAGAACACAAATTAAGATATTTTTGATAAAATCCGATGGCTCGGTGAGGCCTCCATTGCCAGCAAGATAATTAACACTTTCAAATGACCAGAAAGCTACTAAAGACATATTTAAAACAGTTCATGTGACTAAAGTGGTTCAACCTTAAGTGCGGTCAACCTTAATGAAGTGACGAGAATATTTATTGTGCGCCAAAAAAACTAAATAACGACTTTATTTACAAAACAGTTGTTCGGAGCGTGTATCAAAACTGCCAAAGTCACGTGATTTCAGTAAACGAGGCTTCATTACGTCATGAGCGTTTCGAAATTTCAATGGTTCACCACCGTGACTTTGGCAGTTTGATACAAGCTCCGAACCACTGATTCAAAACAAAAGATTCGTGAGGCTTCGAAGCTTCATGAAGCAGTGTTTTGAAATCGCCCATCACTAGATATTGTTTAATAAAGCCGTTATTTTGTTTTTTTGCGCACAAAAAGTATTCTCGTCGGTTGAACCACTGTAGTCACATTATCTGTTTTAAATGTCTTTAGTACCGTTCTGGGCATCTGAAAGTGTTCATTATCTTGCTGTCAATGCAGGCCTCACTGAGCCATCGGATTTTATCAAAAATATCTTAATTTGTGTTCCGAAGATCTTACGGGTGTGGAACGACATGAGGGTGAGTAATTAATGACAGAATTTTCATTTTTGGGTGAACTAACCCTTTAATTACCGCTATGTGTCCGATGTTGTAAAGAGCGATACCATTGTGCAGCGTTTACCTCAGTAAGTTGACTGAGTGGATCTCTTGAGCTCGTGCGAGTGAGTGGGGGCGAGGCTAATTTGTATATTCATTGATCCGCATATGTTAAATGAGGCAAGGGTGTAGAGTTACATTCAAGCTATTTTAAGGCATAAAGAATTTTTTTTTCACAGGAAAAAAAAAACGTTTAAATGTGTCATTTTGGTGATCGAAGATGAGTTTTAAGGGATAAAATTCTTGACTACAGAGGGACTTTAACAATTTCTCAGAAGAAAATTACCTAATAAAAATTAATTAATTCCAGCCTATATAGCAATAATATCCAGTACATTTTTACCACTTTTGGTGGTTCTGGAATTCAGCAGAAAATCACACTGCTGACCAAAATCTTCAGTTTATTCCTAAGGAATGTTCTGTAAAGGTCAATTCATACTGCATCGACAGACGCAGACCAACACCAACAGTCACCAGATTACAGCACGTCATATTCTAACGCTAATTTAGCATGTTTAATGGGCGAAAACATGCTCCAGCAGATGCCAACAGACTCCAACAGGGGTACCACACTGATCTGACAAAAGTGTCTGTTGCCGTCTGTTGGTGCAGGGTTAGTGAAAGATCAATCCAGCAAACCCAATAAGCTGAAAGTTTTTTTTTTTTTTTTTTTTTTTTTGACAATGCAAATCAAGTTAATTTCCACAAACTCACCTCTGTCAGCAATTCCAGCTCATTGGCATAAGTAGGGCGGCTGTAGACAAAAACAGGACGTGCCAGTCCCTCTCCCACTGATGCCAATCTCATTCCCTCTTTCACCCGGTTTCGGACAAACTGGCACCCATAGGATGTTGAACGCAACACAGAGCCCATGTATATTGAAGGAAACAGGGCTGTGCTTTCAGTCCACAGCCACTTCAGCTGGTCGTTCCGGGCCACCTCAACATCCGGGCAGCGGCCCGTGTAGTGATCCAGGCTGTTGCGATAGTCGTGGTTGTAGCAGTCAGGAAAGAGGTAGAAGCCCCACAGCTGGTTGGGACGCAAGCTTTTGGCCAGCCGCAACGTCTCTAGCATGAATATGCGGCTGGACATCTCAAACTCCTGCTGGGCCACTCTGTTTATCTGGGTAGAATTCCAGTTCGGGTTTTTCTGGGCCACTAAGCGAAGCGACTGGGTCTTGTATATGCTTTTGGCTTCCCAATTACGTATCCACAGTGGACGCCACTCCTCCCAGTCGATGACAGCCAGACCTCGTGCGAACGGGTCGCGAATGTACTTCTCAATTCCCTCTGGCATCTTCTCTCGGTGGTGCGTGAGGCTGGCGATCTGCGGTAGTCCACCATTGATGGCGATGCCGTGCTCAAAGTGTGGATACAAGCCCAGGCGGTCTTTGTAGAAGATGGTGAGGTTCTGCTTGGTGAAGCCCTCGTTAGGAGACGCCACGATCTGAAACTGATCAAGCTGGAAATTGACTTTGTGGCGAGGCCTGCAGTCTTCTGTCGGGGCGTTCCAGACGAGAACCAGCGGCTTCTGAGCGTAAAGAGGCCATCTGGTGGGCTTCAGATCTTCAGCATGAGTGAGATGATCCAGAACCAGTGGAACCAACAACCAGATTCTCCAATTAAGTAGGATCTGGTACGCCATTACTTTAGTCATTCACAGTAAGGGCCTTCACTCCTGCTGAAATAAAGTCACATTCCTCATTATGATCAGAATTTTGAGTCAATAAAAATCTTTTCTGATATCAGTGTCCATTCAAAAGGGAAACAAGAAGACATTAGTTTTTCCATAGGGGACTGCAGCAAATATAATGGGACAATTTTAACACAGTAAATTTCATCAGTTATAAATCAATGATATTATGACTCTTATTTGAAATAAAGTTGGTTAATAGTATACAATTATATAATAATATAATAAAAATCCAGGTGTTACTGCTATTCCCACTGTTAAAATTATATTCTTACTTCCTAATTAAATATTAGATATCCATGTTATTTTTTATGTAAACATTTATTTGTAATAATTTATTATATTAATTTAGCAAATACATACATTTATTTTACCTAAAGTAGTCTGTGAGTTATGAAGGAAACGTTAAATAAAAATGCTGGGTTAAAAACAACCCAAACTGGGTTGAAAATGGACAAACCCAGTGATTGGG